>CM077255.1:7073814-7400906 GCA_039654775.1 Spinibarbus caldwelli
AATGAGGACCCGCTGAGGAAGAGACCATCCCAAACCTGCCAGAAGCGAGCAGCGCTCTATGTGCCAACACAAAGTAACAATATTCTTCTGGTCTTAACAGAATAAAGCCATTATCATTTTACATGGAGGAACCAGATGACAAATATATTTTCTTTTCTGTTGGCTTAGGCACTGTTATATACTATTAGACAGTGCTACAGCTACTAGATCTAAAGAAACAAATGCATATACAAATTTGTTTGTTTTTATTCATTTATTTGTTTATTTATTTATTTGAAAATGTAAAAATGAGCTGGGTTTCACTAAGGGCTAGGTTTAAGGGATAGAATATATAATTTGTACAGTATAAAAATCATTATGTCTATGGAAAGTCCCCATAAAACCTGGAAACGCATTGTCTGCATGTGTAAATTGTAGAGAAATGTACACATTATGTAGGCACAAATGTGACCCTGGACCACAAAACCAGTCTTAATTCATACAGGTATATTTGTAGCAATAGCCAAAAATACATTGTATGGGTCAAAATTATCGATTTTTCTTTTACGTCAAAAATCATTGGGAAATGAAGTAAAGATCATGTTCCATGAAGATATTTTATAAATTTCCTACCGTAAATATATCAAAACTTAATTTTGGATTAGTAATATGCATTGCTAAGAACTTCATTTGGACAACTTTAAAGGCAATTTTCTCAGTATTTAGATTTTTTTTGCACCCTCAGATTCCAGATTTTTAAATAGTTGTATCTCGGCCAAATATTGTCTTATCCTAACAAAAACCATATATCAATGGAAAGATTATCAAATCTCAATTTCAAAAAATTGACCCTTATGGCTGGTTTTGTGGTCCAGGGTCACAAATTATATTTGTGTACATAATTTCTTTTAAACATTTAAGCATTTAAATTTAATTATATTATAATATTTAAAAAATAATTGTTTAATAGTTTTATTATTATTAATTGTCAGTATATGATATATATTTTAGAATTTTATTTTTAAACCAGTTGTCTTTTTAAAAATATATACAAATACAATATACTAAATAAAAATAGCTAAAAATAAAAATACTGTACACTGTCGTTCAAAAATTGAACAAGAATGCATAAAACTGTTCATCAAAAAATCTTGAAAAATGTAAAGTAATGCTGAATTGTCTGCTAAAAAAGCAACTTGGGCAGTACTCAAACTCAGTAAAGTAATTTATACATAGGAAATGAAGAAAGTAAAGGACTGTATTTTCATCTAAAAGTGAACCTTATATAAAAGAAGATTTAGTTTGATAGACCTGCAACATCAATAACAGCAGTACAGAACAGTGTATTCCACTAAAGGTGCTGCAGAAGAAATTAAGTGGTTAAAATAAAGATTTTCAGTCAGCATGGATTTGAAATAAATAAACCAATATCTAACCAGTGCTGTTTAGATTTAGTTTATGAACAACTGTCGCAGGCGAAATACAATATGGGTGCAGGGAACATAGTTGTAATGTCACTCTAATGTGGATTGGGACTTCACATTTGTATTAATCTCACAGACATGCAACTTTAGGCAGTCACCTTTTTCAAGACAAAGGACATACACCTGCTTAACATTAACATGCTGGCCAAATCCGGTCACACTTTGAAGTGTAGCCGCATGATTTCACAGTCCACATTGACAGCACAAATCAAATTTAAAGGCGTGTTTCACAGGCAGATTAGAAAAGCAGCGTCCACATTTAATCTCTGCCGAGGCGGCTGTGTTGCCATTAAAATGGCCGAAAATGAAACGCCTCAGGTTGACTGTGGGAATCGGTTATTTGTCAGCACGGTTGTCAGCAGTGAGCGGTAAACAAACTTTCTCTGTCATTTTTTTTCCCCTGTTCCGTCTCACCATAGAGACATCATGCTTATTTAAATGAATAGACAAATCATGTTACAGAAAAAAAAAAAAAAAAAGCTTTTTTAGGTTACACTTTTTTAATTATACATTTAAGTACTGAGTAATATTAATTAACTACATGTACTATATGGCTAGTGTTAGGATTAGGGTTTGGTTTAGGGTTACTTGCATGTAATTATGCATAATTTATTGTTATTATAATATTAAGTACATGTAATGTGTAACAAAGACACCTTAAAATAAAGTGTTACCCTTTTTTAACTTGCCTGTAATTACACCAAAAATGTTTAGTTGATACACACACTATTTACATGTAACAATTATTCTTTGATATTTGACTAATAATTATATCTAATCAAGAGACACATCATTCCCTTAAGTTCGGATGGTAAAAGTTCATTTTAATGGACACGTACATGGTTTCAGTCTACTTCTACGTTACATAATTAATTTCCTTTCTTCCCGTCTCCATGTTTTTGGAATCAAAATGACCTCCAAGGTCTAAGATTATGTAACGAATAATTGAAATATGACAGTGAATAGCCTATTAATATACTCTGACCTTCACATCTTTTTGTGAGTCTCTAATCATTCATTATCAGATGATAATGCACGGTTTGATTAGTAGTACATAAAATGTTTCTTGTAGTCAGTTGTTTGTTCGATGTTGTTATTTTTAGCAAGAACTTGTCAAAGTTTTCTTTACATTCGTCTGCAGCTGTTAACCTCACTAAATCCTCCCATTTCCTTTTAAAGCTCAGCAATTGATTTTTTAACAGCTAAGTCAGTGATTGATAAATCATTGTTTACTGAGTCAGGTTTATGTAGCGGCGCTATGAGTGAATTGGGATCTTTTTTGGTTGATGGGGAAGCTCATCTGTGGATAAATCTTCTTTCTTTTTTGGGTGATGACTATTACACTTCCAAAAAATGTAATTTCTGAGCTCACTGACATAGAATAGATTGCTTTCGGCCACTGTGCCTTTTGCCCCTCAGTTAATTTATTGTACACTGTTTTCTTCCTGTCTGTTTGTTAGGTTTCATTTATTTTCTGTGTTCTAAACTAAATTACAATCAGAGAGATTCCGTATTTCAGGTTTTATTCCACACACATGATCACAAATATAGAGCTCCTGTTACTGAGTGTTTATATTCTGTTCACTCTTCATATTCTCTGAGACAATACAGGGAAAAAACATGAACACAAAAGAAAATATTTTTTCAAATGTTTTGATAAATATTTCAATATTGTGAAATTGTTTGTATTTTCAATGTGTTTTGATTTGAGGATGAATTATCCCTTTGTTGACAAAAAAAACAAAAACAAAAAAAAACAAGCTTTAACACACTTCACAAACAGATTAAAATTGCATATTTTCATACTGCAATGGTTGATTGATCCGTAGTGATGGATGCAAGATTTCATGGCAAATAAGGAAAAGCTTAAAAGAGCCATGTGAGGATGGTTTTAGTAATATGATAAACCCAAGCTTGGCAACTTCCCCCCACTCCCCCACCATGAAACACAAGTACGAATGTCACAAGCAATTACACACAAAGCATGACAAAAGAGTGCTATCATGCATAGCTATGTAATGACACTAGCATTGATGCCTGGCAGGCACTCAGAAGACGACTAGAGAGACTCAACAACATGTCGCCTCTGGAGTGAAGCCAGTCCTGTTAAAAATGCTCCGAAAAAGGCTTCAAAAACAAGCAACATGCAAAACAACTGGCAGAATAAATTGGAGCTTATGGACTTCGCTGGAAAATGGAGGCCTGTTATGCAAACTCATGCATGACCCCAATGTGCCATTGTAATGGAGAAAAGGATTTTTTACACAGCACTGCGTCTCTCTCTCTCTCGCTCTCTGTATCTGTCTATCTATTTCTCTCTCTAGACACATACAACGATTTTAGCATGCATGCATAATTCGGAGCAGATAAGTGGCAACTGAAGCATTATGCCTATTAATAAATGAACAGTGTGTGAGATGCCAGAAGCTCAGTGACGAGAACATGAACACCACAAGGCTAAAGCAGTAGAAGACCGTGAAAAACTGCATAGCAGATAGAAACTGCTATTAGAATGTGTTATAGGCAGACGTTTAGGCCAGATCCTTCACTCTTAAAAATAAAGCTTCCAAGGAGGGGTTTGCAACAACACCGTAAAAGAACCATTTTTGGTTCCCTCAATAGACCTGTTAATAAACATTCCTTAAAAGAATCATTTGTTGCTTAGTACATTTTAAAAATCTAAAGAACCTTTTTTCACTCTAAAGAATCTTTTGTGGAATTGAAAGGTTTTATGGATGTAAAAGGTTATTTATGGAACCATAAATGCCAATAGAGAACCTTTATTTTTAAGAATGTGGTTCCATTATGAGTTATTTTGTACGTTTGACATTTAAATTTATTGTTTAGCTATAATTTTGTTCGATGTTACATTACTTTCTCATATCCCAACTTAATGTAGAGAGACAACTATGAGTAAACCATAAATTGAACTAGATATTAAGTTTGCAGTGGATGTCAAAACTCAAATGTCAACAATTTCACACCATGATATGATTTGAAATAATGTGTATAATATTATTCAAGCAATTAAGATTTATAACACATTGATTGGCTATTTCTTTTCAGAAAGTTCAGTCTTCAGTGATTTGCGCTCTGTTCGCAAGCACAAATGCATGTCTGATATGACTTATTTAATAACTTCATGCTTTTGTGTATTCAAGGTATAACTCATGTATAACTCAGTTGCAAGTTTGCTTTTTTAAGTGAAATGCAGGGAGATTTTGCACCACTTCTGATTTTCCCACTTATTTAGCACTGTCAGTGTTCATCTTGTCTCTCTATGAACCACTGACGCTCCTAGTTGAGCTATGAATAGACATTCAAATCAAACATTTGCCTTTTGTTTTGTTAATGCAAGATCAGAAGGGCACCTTTAACTGTTTGAATCAATATCAAGTGTGGAGAATAAAGAAATCTGTAGTTTATATCTGGGTCACACTCCAATTCTCGCTATTAACATACCATTAACTATGACTTTTGCCTCAATAAACTCCTATTTTGATGGTTACTAATAGTTAGTAAGGTAGTTGTTAAGTTTTGGTATTGGGTGGGATTAGGGATGTGGAATATGGTCATGCAGAATATGTGCTTTATAAGCACTAAAAACAGCCAGTATGTTAATAATAGACATACTAATAAGCAACTAGTTAATAATGAGAATTGGTCTCTGTGCTAAAGTGCTACCTATATCTAAAATGAGAACAGATGTAGGACATATTTTTGATGAAAGACTGCAAATTTTGACATGCATATTTAAAATGTATTCATTCTGTCGTAGTTGTTTTTGTTTTTATATTGAGCAGTTATTCTCTTTGTGTGGTCAAACTGGTCAGAAGAGGAATTCGCAATTATTAATAACATTTTAGCACCTGATTCACTGAAGAAATTATGCAAAATATGTAATGGCATTATGAACATGCTCTTAGTTTTTTGCTGAACGCCATTTACATCATCTTGCAGGTGAGTTTTGAGTTCTCTGCAGTTCTTTACAGCAGGTTCCCAGTCTAAATTAAATTTTCTAAATGTCTAAAAAAGATCTGTGAATGTTGCAGTTCCATTTAGAGTAACAGGCATCCCATAATGCACCGTCAGCTCTTGACCTCAGTGTAACCTCACAACACACCGATGTAAATGTGAGGTTTGGTGCACACCTCTCTCTTCAGATGTGCGAGGCATCATTTTTTCTCAGTTTCTGCAGTTTTCTTAATAAGGCCTGTTGCAGAAGTCCCAGCAGGCTGTGGTTATTTCATGCTAGTGTTAGTATTGATAGTAACTTCAGGTGCTGGGGGCTCCGTAAGACAGCGTGGGTCATGTACAGCTATTTTGTGACACTCATTAAGGATTGATAGAGCCCATTTATTTTGGTGTAATTACCACTTCCATTACTTTTTACGACTAGTCTGGGTGCAGCAGGGACTGCGTGTGCACTTTTTTGAGAGCTCAATAAGCTGGTAGAACCAGGCTATTGGTGGAAAAAGTACAAGGAATGGTATTTATTTGATAAAAAGAGAAAGAGATAAGAAAAGATAATGCAGAAAAGCTGCCTTAATGTGTTATTTGTTTCTTTGGTATAATGTGTAAAGCTCCTGTACATGCTGTCGGCACTACAAGTAGGGAAAGTGAAAGATAAAGTGATGTGTGTACACGTAAATAAACAGGCCAGACTTGTGTTGCTCAGCTGTGACGAGGTCATTGACTCTGTCTGAAATATACCCAGGTTCTCAGCGCTCTCTTATTCTGTTTGCTTCGGGCTATGTTTGAATGTGTGTGCGCATTTCTCTGATCCGAGCACCCACTGGCGCATGTGTCCACTGGCTGGTGTGTATTTACTTGTATGTGTTAGCTTGTTTCGCCTCTCAGGGGAGGCAGACCTCAGCTGCAGGGGATTCTGGGTATGTATACTAAAAGGAGGTCACAGACGTTCATATGAGTCTGTGAGTGGGTGTATAGACTAAAAACACAGATATTCTACAGCTGTTGGAAAATTCAGGGAAACTGCTACATGTCATGTTCATTTGCATGAACCATTTGTTCCTTCAAGCTATCCTGACGTTGTGGAAACGCTCTGAGACAGGCGATAAATTTGCAGCAGGACCATGAAGCGTGTTTAGCTTCATTGTTGTAACACAGTTTGTAACACAGTAAACCAATCTACAATTTAAATAATGGTATAAACAGTTTTCACTCATTAATTGCTAAATTTCACAAATAATTAAATTATGTAGAAATAATTTTCACTCCGAAATTGTAGATTTTACAAATAATTACAAAGAAACAAGAAGTAATGCATTGAATTAAATGTGAAATGTTGAAGTAGAAAGTAATAGTAAAATTCTTGTAAAACCATAATCCAATAATCTTGGTTTTATTTACAACTTTGATTATTATTAGTAGTAGTAGTGTTATTGTTGTTATTATCTGAGATATAGAAGGTTGCATTGTAACTAAATTACAAATTATTTATTCATATAACTGTGTTTGACTAATTGTGACAACGTTTAAGGGAATTCTGATTGTCTGGTTTCAAGTGATTCATATTTCTTAGCATTTGTGACTAAAAAGTCCCATAAACTGCTTTATTTACAGTGCAGTTTCGTCTGAACTTGACTGCTTGTGACAAGTGTGCACATTTTTGTTTGCTATTGTGCGCAGGATGACACAACAATAAGCATTTATCTGCAACATGCAGTGATAAATTTGTAACACTTTAACTCGCAGTGCAATAATAAATGTTAGGCTCATAATATACAGACGCCGTCGTATTGTTCTATGTTGGAAAAATCCCTCCAAGAGCTCTCAGATTGAATGATTTGTGTTTACACATAATCTTCCCGGCCAATGTGAGCTATAAGATTGCTCCAGACAACTCCGCATTCAGTCTTTGTACCATTCACGCTTCATTTCCCAGCACATTTTTTAAAAATGTCATGTGAGCAAAATTAATGTCAGCCCAGAGGGAGTAACATGTCGAGAGTTATCTTATGATTCCATCAAGCTCAAAAAAGGCTTTTGGCTGCATTTTAAGCTGTGAGAAGTGCATGCGTACTTCTTTTAAATACGGAGTTGGAATTCAGATTGGTGATTTAAAGATGAGAAGTTAAATTTCGAATGCCAGTTCTGAAAGCTGGAGCTATTAAACATAAATGCATGATAACAGCCGGTTCATATTCCCTTTGATGAAGCATGTTGTAGGGAGATGTGTTGCTGATTTTAATTTCTGATGCTAATCAATAAGAGAAGCCTCTGAATGCATTATTGAAACAGACTGAGCTGGTTTTACTGAAAGGAAAGGGGAAAAAAAACATTTCTTATGTATGATTTGTGTTGGTTGATATGAAACAGGTACATCTGACGGGTACATATCTGACCCAAGGACAGAATATCTCAGCCACAATTATATACTGTCATGGTGTGACTCATATTTGCATAACTTAAGCTGCATTTATATTATATGGAATTATATTATTTAAATATCTATATAATATTATTATTATTATTATTATTATTATATATATGTCATTTTAAAAATAAAAATATAGAGAGAGGAAAGTGATGCTAAATTATATACACATACATTAATTATATTATATTTACTGTAATATGTGCCTAACACCTTTTGGGGATTAATAAGCATTTTTATTGTATTTTTAGTTTCACTATCAACCTTTTTGATGATTCACAGAAAAAAAAAAAAAATGAACAGTTGGTAATTACTTTTCATCCTTGGATTCAGACTGATGAAATACTTCCATTTGTCTTGTTCTTGTTGATTTGTTTGTTTAGTTTGAGCATGGGTCCCTCCGGGGTTCTGATTGGCAAGAGAGAAAGACAAAGAGAGAAAGAATCTGTTGAAGATTAAATAGTTTGCAAACTTTAGAAAATATGAGCATTTATAGCATCACTTTCCTCTAGGCTGTGCTGTAATTAAGCCATGTTTGATGGAAACTGTGAATTAGTCTGGGTTAGCTGCACTGTTGTGTGCTTTGCCTGTGCAATACATTACAGTTTAATGGGTGCCATTTGAGAATGAGTACCTCTCCACACTAGAGTAATTTCTAATCAGAGCATTTTCTCTCCAGCTCTCTGTCAAACCACTCCTCTAACTACCCCCCTCTCTCTTGCACTCTATACATTAGAAGCCCTATCATGACCGGTATTAATCCTGTGATGGATATGAGACTCAGGTAATTGTCCTTGTTAAAAATCACAGGTGCGCGTGCATCAGTTGTCAGGTATGACACTCTGTATTCCTGTCACCACAAGGTGAAAACGAGTCAAAAGAACATTCACACGTCTCTTCCTGTTAACGAGCTTGTCATGTATTTCTTGTTATCACTGAACCACACCAGCTTACAAATGAGCAATGATTTACTGATTTAACTGAAGTATATTATATATTGAATTATTGAATTTTTATTTATTTATTTATTTTTTATTTTTTTGTGTCTATATAGAAATTGATTTTAAAAATGAACTATCTCTGAGAAATATTAACTGGAATAAAGAGTGACAACTCGCCCCCAGTCTTTCTTATATTGGATCATAATGTTTTACACTCTCTTTATTTGTTACTACACTGTAAAAAATAGCTGTAAAAATACAGGAATTTTCCTACAGTAATGGACCGTTCTTCGTAAATACAGTTGAATACTGTGAATGATGATACCTTTGCGTAACAAATTATTAATCGCAAACTACTCTTTAATTTTACGGTATAAAACAGTATTTTTTAAGTCTAGTCACATGTGTGACGCTGAGACCACTCATAACTCCTTAGAGCAAAACCACGACACATCATGATTTTTTCCCCCCATCTGAGCAAAATAACAACGGATCAAGTGTATTCAGAAGTAAAGGTGTACAGAAATATTAAAGAGCAAAGGAGGAAGAGTTCAAGAAGACGATTTTTTCGCCCCGACTGTGAGCTGCTAGCACTACCAAACTGAACGACATATTCCGGAGTTTTCCTCGTCGCCTACTTAAGGTAAATGCAATTTTATCATTGTCATTGTTAGCCTGTGGTAGTATTTACAAAATTGTATATCTTATGTGAGTGTTTATAGAATAGAGGAACTGATACTCTGTGCTGATGTACGTTTTGTTTATTTTTATTTATACTTGCTACGACTGGTCACACAATTTCATTCATAATTTGAATAGCTTTGTCTATGTTCTACAGATGTCTGCCACTGCAGCAGATGTTGAGCCCTCCTTGCCACTCCATGGCTGATACTGCTGTGTAAGTGTCAGATAAGCAAGGCTCTCCCATGGATTTAGCTCATCAATGTTGTTTTAGCCATGCCAAGTTATGAAAAGTACTGATCTGCAGCAGTTTTGATACTTATTGTAAATGGAGAGACAATATATTGCTCAAAACTGTATTGAAAATGCATGGATAGGGTGCTGATAATAATATTTGATACTGTTTCAGGATATTAACTATAATTTTTATCTGTATCAGTTGCTGGTGATGAAGCCACAACTGGAAGATGGATGATCAGCATCGAAAACCATGTCATCTGTGAAGGTGTCCGCCAAAGCTTCATCACATGGCTGGCTGCAATTTTCGACACTTACTACGCCTTCAACTTACAGTACCAAGAGGAAGCCTCAAGGACACTGGAGTTTGTTCAAAGGTAAATATTGTTTCGATATTGTGCCCCTCTTCCCTGCTCTGTTCAGAAATTGTCATTTACTATAAGCTATACTGTATATTAGTAGATCTCTCTTGTTCCTATATCAACATTATAATTACAGTTGTTTAGTTTGATCGTGAATTGACGTTTAAGCTGTGCATTCAACTGGGTTTATGTATTATCTCACTGCATGTTCTTGAATAGAGTATACTGT
Source organism: Spinibarbus caldwelli (assembly GCA_039654775.1). Classification (NCBI taxonomy): domain Eukaryota; kingdom Metazoa; phylum Chordata; class Actinopteri; order Cypriniformes; family Cyprinidae; genus Spinibarbus; species Spinibarbus caldwelli. The sequence continues at coordinate 7,084,128 of CM077255.1, forward strand.
AATTCTCTCTCTTTAAACTTCCACTGCAACTCTCTCTTTATTTCTTTCAAACAAAGAAGCATCTCAAAGCACAGCTTTAAGGAATGGGACATTTCAGACTGAACATGTCACTGCTTTTCTATACACATGGCTGGTGCAACAGTGTTTGAGTGTCTAGTCTGTTTTCTCTGCATGCTGCAGTCAAATTTAACAGGAAGAGGAGAACTGTCAATAGCATGAACCATGCACCCCTCTCCCATTGATGTTCTTACAGCAATGCACTGTCAGATGTTTTTGGTCGGTTATTGATAGTTCTTCCTATTAAACTTGAACTATCAAACTATCATTGCACCAACAATGTATACATCTCCATTTTTGGGATGTTTATAAGTGAATAAAAACTAAAATTAAATCTGTTCATCATATAAAGCAATTGTGTCCCTTCAGAAGACTTGCATTATACCGCTTGGTTTATATGGATTTATTTTATGATCTGTTAATGAATGTTTTGAAGGGTCAGAGTTTTGGGTGAATAGAGCGAAGAGACCGAAATCTCAGATTTGATTAAAAATATCTTCATTTGTGTTCCGAAAATGAACAGAAGTCTTATGGGTGTGCGTAATTGATAGATTTTTTTGTTATTTTGGGGTGAGCTATACCTTTAAAGATAATAGTTTGTCAATATTCAATTAAAATCTTGTTTATTTTTATAGTGCTTTGACAATACATATTGTGTCAAAGTAATATTTATATGGCAGAAATGTACAGTTCTAAGATAATACAAATTATGCAGTTAGTTAAACGTCATGTGTTCAGTTAATCTGAAACACATGAAATCAATATTTACATGTTGTGATAATAATAATATAAGGAAAAATTGGCAGTTTTGTATGTTAATTCAGAGTCGGCATAATTTTAAGTCCTCACAGGGTTGGTGTCAGTCCTTCTCAGGTGTCGGGGTAATCTGGAATGAGATCATTCTCTGATAATTATAAAATACAGAGGTCATTATCATGAGTAAACATCTTAGAATTGTCTTAAATGCAATTAATCTTTACTTACCCAGCCTAATATCTCATATTTCTATATTGCTTTTTAGGCACTTCATTGGATTGATCCCTGAGAGAGGAACAAAGGCCAGCCAGGTGAAGGTGGTATCCAAGAAGACAGGGAAACTTGTCCATAAAAAGGCTTCAACTGTGAATCCTCATGTGGCAACCCTCATAAAAAACCTTTTGGACTTTGAGCGGGGCTTTGTTTAGTAATGCAAAGTCAGAGCGTTGTGTTCTGCAACTATAGTAGATGTTCATGTGAAGTCACAGCATTCTGTTCTACAACCAGATGTTCATGTAAAGTCAACACAGTGTTCTGTGTTCATGTGAAATCACAACACTTTGTTCTGCAACTACACCTTTCTGTAAACTTTCTGCATTCTGTTCTGTAACCACATCTTCATGTGAAGTCAGAGCATTGTGTTCTGTTCAATTACAATGGTGCAGTGGAAACAATGCATTTGATATATTATTGGCTTTAATAAAAGTTTTGAAGCCATCTTTTGTCAGAGCCAATTGTGTTCAAGTAATTTTCTGTGGGTTTAATTTCAGAATGTAAATTTTAAATCATAAATAACAATAATCACATTCTACAGTATTTTAATACATTTTACAGTAATAAAGTTTATGAGATTACAGTAGGAATACTAAAACAGTATAATGGCAACCAAACACCTACAGTGTTATACTGTACATATATTCTCTACAACACAGTACTGTAATATTTTTTACAGTAAAAAACTGTTGTTCCATATTACAGTAGGTACACTGTAAAATCACAGCATTAGGCAAATCTATCTGCCAGTAGTTTACTGTAAATTAACAGGATTTTTTTTTTTTTACAGTGATATATCCACATACAGAAATGAATGCCATGTGGGCAGCAAGAGGAACGAAGTTGCTTGGAGTAAAGTGTGTTAGAGCTGTTTTAATTACTCTGAACCCTTTGCCCCACTGCTCCATTCCACACTCCTCCATTACCGTATTTTTAATTAGCCTTTGACTCACCAAAAACACTAAAGCATTGATTCTCTTAAAGGTAATCTCTATGTGTGCTACTGTAATGACCTTGTGTCTAGAAAAGTCTGATGGGAGAATGACCAGAGTTGCTCTGATTGATGTGACCCACCTCTAACATAACCTCAGGGGAGAGAAAGAGAGAGAAAGCGAAACAAGAAGCAAGTTCATTTTATTAGTAACAAGCTTTTTTACTTTACTTACCTTAAAGGAATAATTCACCCAAAAATGAAAATTTGCTGAACACGTACTCACACCTAGGCCATCCAACATGTAGATGAGTTTGTTTGTTCTTCGGAACAGATTTGGAGAAATTTTGCATTACATCACTTGGATACCCATAGATGCTCTGCAGTGAATGGGTGCTGTCAGAATGAGAGTTCAAACAGCTGATAAAAACATCATAATAATCCATAAGTAATCCACACGACTCCAGTCCATCAATTAAAGTCTTGTGAAGTGAAAAGTAAGAAAGTTCACATTTTTAACTTCAAAACTTTGCTTCCAGCTAAAATAAAAGTCCTCTATCCATAATATTGCTTTCTCCAGTGAAAAAGTAATTTTGTCTGAATCAGGAGAGAAATATGCACAAATCAAGCACCATTTACAAGTGAAAAGAAACAGTTCTAAGTAAATGTGTCAGTAGATTTCGATTCGAGAGGACAACAGGAGGAAGCATTATTGTGGATTATGGCCTGGTATTTTGAACAGAAACGACAATTTAAAGTTAAAACCTCTCAAAGATTAATTTGTTTTCTTAAAACACAGCTTTTCAGTTTACATAAGGTGAATTGATGGATGGGAATCATGTGGATTACTTATGGGTTATTGTGATCTTTTTATCAGCTGTTTGGAGTCTCATTACGATGGCACCCATTCACTGCAGAGGATCCATTGGATGGCCTTAGGGTGAGTAAATTTTCAGCAAATTTTTGTTATTGTGAACTATTTATTTAAAGCAATAGTTCACAAAAAAATAAGTATATATACAGTATATATATATATATATATATATATATATATATATAATTTTTTTATTTTTTTCCCATGCAGTGAAAGTTTATGGGGTCGAATGTGTCCGAAAACAGTTCTTCATATCTTCTTTTTTTGGGGTGAACTAGCCCTCAAAAACAGATGTACTTCTGCCCATACTCTCTTACACACACACATTCGCACAGGTAATGGAGTAGTGATTACCTGTATCTACCAGAAACATGGTGTGAATGAGTTTAGCCTCAGCAGCAGGGCTGGAATGGCCATTTGTCCTCTAAGAAATTCAGCCTTACGCTAGCTCACAGTCTGGAGGCATCATTACCCCGCACTCATTCTGAGCACAGATGGTGCCAGTGCAGGATGGTTTAATGTCCACCTGTCTGATGGCTGTGCAAAAAGCTGCCTCTCTGTCCTCACTCTTGATCTCTCACCATCACACACATACAGATTAAACCAGCAAACACACCCGCACACACATACTTCTGCTGCCACAAGATGTAAAAAGCATTAAATCCGAATGAAAGACTCCTAAAGCTATTATTAGCTTCCATTAGACTCACCTCAAGTCATTACAGTCAAACTCAATGAGATGCTGTGCGAGGAAATAGACCTTTCTGTGTCACATCGTTTGTGATTTCAGCCAGTGACGTGCACATAAAACAGATATACTGAACGGCTTTTTATTGTCAGTGAATAAATGCGCTCTGTAAATGTTCTTTGCAGTCTGATTTATCTCTGTGCAAGCACAAGATTAATAACAGAAGCAATTTTGGGCAAGGAGAGACTTGAGGGCCAATTGTTTAGATCAAGATACTGAAATGTGGTAACACATTAAACATATGCCAAACACTTCTGTCTACATTGAGACAATCGATCCTAAAATAGAACGAATCAGTTAAATATTTAATCTAGAGTTAGTTATCAAGAATCGTGAGTTGGGGCCCTGCACACAAGCAGTGTCATTCAAAAGCAAGCTTTTTTTATATATATATATATATAATTGTGTCTTCATTCTTTTGTTTTCCTATTTTATTTTGTATACTTTATACTTTTTTTATATTCTTTCATTTATTTAGAAAGTGTTCTTACTCCTGTGAGTTTTGAAGTGTTTTGTTTATTTTTCTATTTCATATTTCTATTTTGTTAATTTTTAAGTACTACATTTTATATTCATATTTTGTGTTATTCTTAATTCTTTATATGCATTTATATACAATTCTTTATATACATTTTGTAATAATAGAAGCAGTTATGGGCAAGAACATTTTATTTACCTTTTGAGTGTCATTATCCCTTCTCTTCTCTTTTTTTTTTTGTTAATTTTCCTATTTTATTTTCCTACTTTATACTGTACATAGTTTTATTATATTATATTTTGTTATATTTATATTATATATTTTTATTTCCTTTTATTTAGAAAGTGTTATGCCTTTTCTGTAAGACACTGAAATATATTTTATTTTTTGTTTCTATTTTGTTTTTGTTACATTTTTTGAAAGTGTCATTATGCATTGTCTGTATGCCACCCAAATGTTTTTGTTAATTTTCCTATTTTATATTGCTATTTTATGTTTATATTGCTACTTTTATGTATAGTTTATTTTTATATACTAGATTTTACATTCCTATATTGTTAATTCTTTAACAATTACAGTTACATTATTCCTATCATTTAGAAAATGTTATGCTTTTTCTGTAATATTTTGTTCATTTTTCTGTTTCCTAACCCCTTTTTTATGTTGTATCCTTTTTGTATTAGATTTTTATTTTCATTCATTTTTAAAACATCACTGTGCTTTTTCTGTTAGCCACTGAAACATTTTTTGTTCATTTTTTAAATTTCATATTCCTATTTTATGTTGTCTATTTTATTTTTATTTGTTTTTTTTGTTTGTTTGTTTGTTTGTTTTTTTTTTTTTCATTTAGAAAGTGGCATTATGCCTTTTCTTTAAGCTACTGATTTTTTTTTTTTGGTCAAATTTTTATTCCTATTTTGTGTTGGAACCTCTATTACATTATCACTGAAATACATTTTTTTATGTTATTTTTATACTCATATTTAATTATTCATATATTGTGTACTCATATATTGTGTCAAATATGCCAGTGCCATGGCCTTTTTAGTAGCTTTTTAGGTCAGGTCATGTACAAAAAGGGCTTGTTCTGGACTGGGGTTCTGGATGTTATTTCTCTGTTCCTGCTGTATTCTATCTCTAAAATTAGAGAACACACTCATTGGTTCACAGGAATTTCGATTCAGGAACACATCCTACTTTAAGTGCTTTGACGGGTGGAGTTTATGCTGATTCATTGAATTACAGTGGCGAATAGCTCGACAGTTTAAGCAGTTTGTAGTGATTAAGGCTTGTTATACTCTTTAAACTGTCTCCGTCTGCTCACAAATGCTTATGGCTGACTTTAAATTACTTCCAGCAGGTGAATGCTTTGTCAGAATATCACTGCACATTAATGGCCATTTGTTTGTGAACGTTGTAGTGGTCCACAATTTTTCATTTTGTGTGTCAATTCGTTTTCTGAACACTCAAAAACCAAGATGAAAATATCCATCTCAAGGTTTGCTGGCCCAATATTGGATCAATGAACTATAGCATGGGTTTTAAAGCTTTCAGTATAGGACAGAGCCATAAAGAATGGACAAGCCATTCCCATCTTTATGGAAATCCACGTGCAACAACAATGACTAGGATTGAATTGCTGCTGTATTTGACATCCACCTCCTAAATAACACCATGGGGAGCTATGATTCACTATGACTGAACGAATATGGGAATCGTATCCAGAAAACGGCCTTACAAAGCCGTATAAGAAGGAATTCTGAAATAGTAAAGGAGTCAATAAGACATTTAAAGCAGTTAACGGGTTAAATAGGGATTTGTGAAGGTGTTTTGTTGTTTCTGGTTCTCTTGTGAACGCTGGAATATTATCGAGTTTATGGAGAGCACAGCAGTATTAGGTCCAGAGTGAGCTGTCATGAATGGCAGCAAGTGTTTTGAGCGTAATCCTGTCAGTGTGTTGGGGTTGATGTTTTAATGCGAGGTCAAAACTAGACGTACGTGTTGCCAAACACACTCGGACAAATGGATGCCTCCTGCTCAAATGTGAGGACTGATGACAGCACAGCAATGGCAATCATGTCCACCACTGGCCTAGCACTCTTAGATTTCCATTGCTCTCAAACCCTGAAGCAGGGGCTTGACAAAAGATTTGACGTTGCAGAGAGATCAAGCATGAGGACATGTAATTTCCTCTCTTATGTACATCCTGTGTATACTTCATGTTTTAGCCGATAACTGATAAATGGTCGCTATTAAAATTCTATACTATCCTGTCTTACACTCTAAAAAAAATGCTGGGTTAAAACAACCCAATTTGGGTTATTTTAACCTAGCCAGTTGGGTTAAATCTTTGACCCAACATGCTGGGTTGTTTTAATTAACTCAAATATTGATTGAAAATTACTATTGCTGGCTTAAAATGAACCAAAAATAGTTTGCAAATTAAAAAGCAGACACAGAAGTACTAGAGGCAATAGTAATAATCAAAACGTGAGCATTTATTAATAAGTGAAAACACCCATGGACAAAAATATAAGACAAATTGAATTATGCAGCATAGTTTTCAACATTGCACACATTTAAACTCGTTTAACAAGCATTTTAGAAATAAAAATATAACATTTAAAAGTAATATTTTAATTTAAGTATATTAAACGGCTCTCTGTTATTCTTTTTAACCGAAATAGTGCAGATTCCTTTTTAACCGAAATAGTGCAGATTCTCTTGCCGGTGTGTCGCTGAAATCTGAGCCGGCGATGGGCTGCTATTCCCCGGGGAAACTGCGAACTTCAGACCGCCGCCTTGCATTTCACTCGTAGCTGAAAGATGCAGTGACTGACTTCATAACCTGTCCATTAACAAACAGTACAGAGTTTTAAGAACGTATTTTAACATCCGAATTAATTAGAAGCAGTATTATAACGAATAAAATCAGTTTATCCTCCACCCACTCCAAGGCCAATAAAATAGCAATGTCTGACATAAAATAGTAATGACTGACATATTATCTGTTAATTGTTTTCCATTCTTTAAATTTAACTGAGGAATACTTATTCCTATTGCTGCTTTTCTACTACTTGAATTCAATGAACCATCTGTAAATAACTGGATATAATCTGACCCATTTTTCTTCAAATGATTAAAAACCATACCCACAGGACTACCTTCATCTTTCTTTATTTGATCTAAAATACTAAGGCCTACTTTAGGAACTGTCAGTAACCATGGAGGTACTCCATGGTTACTGACTCTCTTACCTAATGAAGTCTTCCTACTCTCTCTTTTATTTCCATCCCTTCTCTGAAATTCCCAGTGTTCTTCTAATAAAATCTTAGCAGGGTTAGAACAATTAAAACTTCATATCTTAGTCCAATAATACAGAGAGAGTTTGTTCCATCGCAGCTCTAACGTAGTCTCACCCATTTCAATTAACAAAGCATTAAGTGGAGTAGTTCTCATTGTTCCTCCACATATCCTTAATGCTTTCGCTTGTATTACTCCCAATTTCTTTAAAACGGATTCTGATGCTAATTTATATACCATGCATCCATAATCAATATTAGCCCTTATAATTCCCCTATAAATCATCATTAAACAATCTCTGCTTGCACCCCAATCAGTTCCAACTAAACTCCTCAAAGTATTGATTACTCTCTCATACTTTTTCAAAGTTTTATCTATGTGTACTTTCCAAGTCATTCTTTCCTCAACCCAAACGTATACAAACCTTAATTTCACTGAAGAAGTCCACTAAATCGGCGGCGCTGAGGACTCGCTCTCTCCTGAGGAGAATGAAAAGCCCGCACTCCGACTGTAACCCAACAGCTGGGTTAAAGTGCCCATGCTGGGTTATTTCTTCGGAGGGAGGGGGAGGGGTGTATAGTTTCAGCGGTCAGTGAGATTGACCCAGCCACTAACCCAACAGTTGGGTTACACAAAAACTACCCAACACTGGAAAAATAACTCAACGGGCATAACCAGGAGCGGGGCTGGGGGGGGCCAGTGCCCCCCTGTCAACAAGCTTGGCCCCCCCTTTGGCCCCCCTAAATTTGGAATCATATTACAGCAAACAATTTTGGGTGAAATGCGCAGTTTGTTCTGTAAACTATATGCATATAAAAAGAAAAAAATCACCAGCTGCTAAATTCAAATCTGCGTTCGCTGGCTGGCACAGAGCCAGAGGTACGCACGTTTTTAAAGCACTGCGCATTATAACCAATCACATACGATTCTGTTGAGCTTATGAATCCAAGGACCAATCAGAGGCGTTCAGATGGGTCATCGCTGAAACACTGTTTCGTCACCGCGCGCGTTGGCTGACTGAATTCTAATACTCTCATCAGAAACAACAAAGTGAAATAGTATGAATGTAAGTAAGATATTAATTTAACACAGTGTAAACAGCTTTGGAGATTATTATGACAGTTTTTGAGAGTGCTTGAACTCGCTGGACTGAAGTGAAAATGATATTGTAAACGTTCTTTGCTCTCTTCTTGTACACTGAAAAATGTTATAGGCTAATTAGTAACTTACAATGTTTTTATTAAATTCACATTAAATACAAAGTCAGTCATATTAAAAGTATTTTATGGCATGACACCCATATCTGGTACTTAAGTAAAAAGACAGGCTTTTATGCGTTAATAGATTACAGTAGGCTACTTTGCCCATCGCCCATTATAGACCAAATAATATAATCTATAAAGGTGCAAAATGCATTTACTTACACATATTTGAGAATCGAAATATTTCATGATATATTTTAGGGATATATCGAATAAAAAAAAATTAATAAATAAATAAAACCCCTGCTGAAAAAAACAATAGACACATTACAAAATTAGTAATGGTTTTACTGGTTATAATGGGACTTGTATTGGTTTTACTGGAAACTGTAATGGACCCTGTTGGTCTCTACTGGTAATTGGTTGCCTTCTATTGGTGGCTTGTTAAAACCAATAAATCCTAATGGAATATGTCCTAAAACACACTACAGAAAACCATTTTTTAATGGTTAAATGTTGATGGTTTGTAATGGTATTTGTAGTGTAAACCATTAAAATTTTGTGTGATGGTTTTTTTCAGTAGGGTCATAAGCCTATATCAGTTATACAGTGGTATTGTGGCTGCTGTGTGTCACATGACAAGCCCACATGGCAAGACCACATCAAATAAGCATTAAATGACAGTAAAAGTAATTTAAATGTAAAAAATAGAGAAAACTGAGCATGCATTAATAAATATGTGTATGTATATCAATATATGCTGTATTTAAGAAAACAAAAAAGTCTAATTAAAAAATCTATATATAGATGTGTGTGTGTGTGAGAGAGAGAGAGAGAGAGAGAGAGAGAGAGAGAGAGAGAACTGTTGGATGACATATAGCCTATGAAATATTAAAAAATCAAATACAGAGAAATATTAAAAAAATAGATTGCCTAATATATATCCAATACTGACTGACACACACAAAAACAATATGACTTTTGGTTTTTAAAGAAGTCAAGGCTGCATTTATTTGATCAAAAATACAGAAAAAAAAAAAAACTTAAAATTGTGAAATGTTATTACAGTATAAAATAATGGTTTCTATTTTACTAAAGTTTACAATATAATTTGTTCCTGTGATGCAAAGCTGAATTTTCATTAGTCATTACTTCAGTCTGAAGTGTCACATGATCCTTTAGAAATCATTATAATATGTTAAATAATTTTTTTTATTATTATTTATTTATTTATTTATTTATTTATTTGGAACTTGTGATACTTTTCTTAGGATTCTTTGAATAAAAACTTAAAAGAACAACATTTATTCTAAATATAAATCTTTTCTAACAATACAAGTCTTTGCTATCACTTTTTATCAATTTAATACATCCTTACTGAATAAAAGTATTAATTTCTTTCAAAAAAGAAAGAATACTGACACCAAACTTTTGAACAGTACTGTATATTGTTAGAAAACAGAATCTATGTTTAACTTTTTATTCATCAAAGAATCCTGAAAAAAAAGTATCACAGTTTCCAAAAAAAATATTAAGCAGCACAACTGTTTCCAGCACTGATAATAAATCAGCATATTACAATGATTTCTGAAGGATCATGTGACACTGAAGACTGGAGTAATGATGCTGAAAATTCAGCTTTGATCTCAGAAATAAATAATAAATTAGATTTTAATTATATTTTATTTCACATTACATTTTTTTCTGTATTTTTGATCAAATAAATGCAGTCTTGATGAGCATAAGAAGCTTCTTAAAAAAAAACATAAATATTACTGATCCCAAACTTTTGAACGGCAGTAAACTTTTAATGTTGGGTGACATATATCAAATATTGAAAAATCAAATACAGAGGAATATTTAAAAAATTTTATTGCCTAATATTTTTTTTTTTTTTACATTTTTATGCATTTAGCAGACGCTTTTATCCAAAGCGACTTACATTGCATTCAAGTTACAGTTTCTACATTTTATCAGCTCTTGCTTTCCCTGGGAATATATATCCAATACTGACTAACACAAAAAATAAATGTGTATTTTATATCAGCGAATATACGGTATATTCAATATTGAGAAACATTCTCTAGTATTGAGCTAAAATTGCCTAAAATCTGTACCTATTGACCAATTCTGATCAATTTAATAAAGTCTAACATCGGCAGATGTAATGTATATCCAAAATGTTTTCACCAGTACTGACAAATTAAAAAAAAAAATTTATCTATCAGCCAGTAAGCAATGTTGACTGTCAAAATGGTGGGAAATGGGCCACTTCCTCCTCTTTCTTCTTCTTCGTATGCTCTCGCGCCAGTCAGTATGGTGCAATTTCTCTCATATGTCCTCGTGTGAGCTCTGGTGTAATTGAGGGATGTGGGAGCGGACGGGTGGACAGCTGTCAGGGGAAGATAAAGAGGGTTTCCGCGGGTGTTGGGGAAAGGGGAGCATCTGATGGAGGGCCTAGCTGCAGCAACCCCACTGGCTGAATTACCTGGCCGCTTTATAATTGTGTGAGAGGGGCGCTTCCAACAGCTCTGTCATTACTCAACCGGCCAGGCCCGGCCAAGCGAGGGAGCTGCCTGCCTCCTTCCCTCCCTCTTGCTTTTTTCCCATCCTGCACTCCTGTCCTCCTCTGTTCCCTTGTTCATTCCTGTCTTGGGGTTGGTGCAGAGCTGTGAGCCCACTGTTTGAGGGGGAAACCATTACCTCTCATCAATCCCCCAGCTCTCCTCAGGGTGCTCTCTATTGTTATGGTGACCCACTAGTAGCTTTTTGCGCATTCTGGTCTTTTCCTTTTCTTTTTATTTTGATCTTTTTGTCACAATGGGGTCCACTTTGCCGCAGTGCATATCATGTAGCTGTAAAGTGTGTGTGTGTTAAAGGGCAGGGAGCATGATAATGACTGTGAGGACTTCATAATTGCACTGTCTCAAGGCCTTTTATCAAGAATGAGTCTTGCCTATTTAGTCAAATCAATGTCATACCGTGCTATATGTCTCTACTTTGTCTAAACCACGACAGCACCCTCACCTTCCTGCGCTCCCCATAAAAGCCCTTGCTTGCATCACACCAGGATAAAAGGCTTGTCATTTAGATAAGATAATCAACATGCTTCAAGGGCAATTTGCAACGCAGAAAAAGAAAGAATACATGGTAATTACACAGAAAGCCTAGCAGTAAGAGTCTGTAGAAGAGCCTATAATTTTCTCTTTAGAGGCTTTTTACAAGGGCCATTTGCTCTAATGCTTATTTAACTGATGACTTTGGAAGTTAATCTAATTAAGGAGCTGAGGCTTCAGTTTTTTTTTTAAATTTGATTGCCTTTTTACCCTCATGGATTTAAGTAAATATGTCTAAACACACACACACACACACACCAAAATCACTCCAAAATACCTTTTCTTTGTGCAGAAAATTATCTTGATTTTTGTGGAAAATAGGTATAATATTTTTAAAGAAAAAATATTACTGGCTAATGATCATCAAGGTTTAAAAAGTGGAAAGGCATAAGGATTCTGAACAGAATATAAATGAAATCAATTGTTTATGGTTTAATTCTTGAAATATTTTAATTTAATATAGTACTTTAATGTGTTTGGGGCAATGAAACATGTAGCTTAGCCTGAGCTTCTTAATTGTAGCTTTGATTGAAGTCTATGTAATATTGTATTTGTGTATATTTTCATTTTTGCACAAAAGTTAGAAAGTGGTTAGTGTAAGATCAAATAATAATTAATCGTAATTAATCCCTGCAAATCATAATTAATCCCTAAAGCAGTAAAACAAGCTGAAACCCTGTTTTACTTATACTCCATTTACATGCAAATATAAATGACTAGGATTCTCTAATGTAAATGAAACTGAAAATGAGTATGACTTTGTCTGACTCAGAATTTGAGTGAGGTTGAAGGTTCAAATCAAACTTTCCTTACTGATTGCATTCATGTCTTCCATTGTTGACCTCACTTGTCACTGATTTGCTTGTAACTCATGTGGGTTGCTTAAATTGGTATTTCTAATGCATGTAGGCGCGTTTCCATTACCCTTCAAATTGCGCGAATTAAAATTGCGAAATGAAAATACTCCTAATGGAAACGCGTCAATTTCGCAAAAACTCCCATATATCGCAAAAAAGTTTGTACGCTCGCATGAGGTGGTTTTTCAGGCAATTCGAAAAAGGAATATTTCGCAAAACTGCAATGGAAACGTTTTTTTCGCATTTACAGGTCACATGGCATATGTAAAAATTCATATAATCATTCTTCAGTGTACTATAACCTCCAAGAAACACTTCATACATGGTCGCTCTCGAATATAAGGGGCTTTCCCTGCCATTAATGCTTAGACAATTTACACTGCACATGTCTGCGGTGCAGTGTGGCTCTCTGATACGGCCAATGAAGCTGACTGCGGCAACTCTAGTCAATGCTTGTTTATTCCAGCCACGCCACGCATGTTTCTGAAGTGGCTCTCCGTGGTGCTTCTTGTAAAGATACACGCTTACGCCTCCTTTGAATAAATACATCCAAAATCCGTCAAATCTCACCAAAATCCATTGCCATGACTTATCGCGAGAGGCAAAAAGTTACGTTTTAGTCGCATAACATTGGTTAATGGAAACGCCGTCATTTCGAAATACTTTTTATCGACATTTATAAAATATCGCCAAAGTTTTGTGCAAATCTGTAATGGAAACGCACCTACTACTGATATATGCTGCGGCCAAACTGAAATATGTGCATCTTTATTGTGTGTCAAAGGTGAAGTATCTCATATTTGCCACTGATGTACGTGTGTGTGTGTGTTGTGTGTGTGTGTTTCTGCATCCACAGAGGGAGGAACATGTGAGGTCATCGCAGCACACCGATGTTGCAACAAGAACCGCATTGAGGAGCGTTCCCAGACTGTCAAGTGCTCGTGTTTACCGGGAAAAGTGGCCGGCACAACACGGAACAAACCCTCCTGTGTAGACGGTAGGAATCCAGATCTGACTTCACAGCCTCATCACAGACAAAAATATCACCTTACCCAAAATGTAGCACCATTTAAAGGGATAGTTCACCTTCAGTTGCTGGTCCCCATTGACTTTATAGTATGGAAAAAAAAAAACCACTATGCAAGTCAATGGGGATCTGCAACTGAAGGTGAACTATCCCTTTAAGTGCAAAATAATGTTTGGATTCCTTTTTCATGATTGGATGCAATACATTTTTAGGGAAAAAATGAATGAAATGAATTATGAAAATATCTCATAATATCTCAAATTACCTTTAATCTGACATTTAGGTCTGAGTAAAATGGACTAAAATTAATGACATCTCAAAACAGGCTAAAGGATATTTTCGTAAAAAGACAAATTATGAACACTGATGCAAACTGCATAAATCGCAACCTTATTGTTGTCCCTTTTTCTTTTTGAAGCTGCAGCAGGTGTGAAAAGTGCTTTGTCAATTCCTGTGTGAGCATTCGAATATGCAAAAACGAATGCCCATTATAAGTTTAGACAAGCATAATTTGGAATAACAGACTTTCAAAGCTTTCCTCAGATGACATTTCGCTTCAGCTGTCACCTTGATGTGATTTTAGAGGATTTATTCAAATTTGATGCAAATGCCAAGGGGCCCACATGACCACTCAACTAAATCAAGATAACCCTGTGCTAACACATAAATAAACAAATATTTAGAAGAAATATATGTACAAATACTTTTCTTCGTGTGTCACGATTGGAGCTCAACCTAATCTTTAAGCCTGAGGCTCAAGATGTAACATTTACAAACACACACATATATATATGTATGTATGTATGTATGTATGTATGTGTGTGTGTGTGTGTGTGTGTATACACTCACCGGCCACTTTATTAGGTACACCTGTTCAATTGCTTGGTAACACAAATTGCTAATCAGCCAATCACATGGCAGCAACTCAATGCATTTAGGCATCTAGATGTGGTGAAGACAACTTGCTGAAGTTCAAACCGAGCATCAGAATGGGGAAGAAAGGGGATTTAAGTGACTTTGAACATGGAATGGTTGTTGGTGCCAGACGGGCTGGTCTGAGTATTTCAAAAACTGCTGATCTACTGGGATTTTCACGCACAACCTTCTGTAGGGTTTACAGAGAATGGTCTGAAAAAGAGAAAATATCCAGTGAGCGGCAGTTGTGTGGACGAAAATGCCTGGTTGATGTCAGAGGTCAGAGGAGAATGGGCAGACTGATTAGAGGTGATAGAAAGGTAAAAGTAACTCAAATATCCACTCGTTACAACCAAGGTATGCAGAATACATCTCTGAACGCACAACACGTCGAACCCTGAAGCAGATGGGCTACAGCAGCAGAAGACCACACCGGGTGCTCCTCCTGTCAGCTGAGAACAGGAAACGGAGGCTACAGTTCGCACAGGCTCACCAAAATTGGACAATAGAAGATTGGAAAAACGTTGCCTGGTCTGATGAGTCTCGATTTCTGCTGCGACTTTCAGATGGTAGGGTCAGAATTTGGCGTAAAGAACATGAAAGCATGGATTCATCCTGCCTTTTCTCAACGGTTCAGGCTGGTGGTGGTGGTGTAATGGTGTGGGGGATATTTTCTTGGCACACTTTGGGCCCCTTAGTACCAATTGAGCATCGTTTAAACGCCACAGCCTACCTGAGTATTGTTGCTGACCATATCCATCCCTTTATGACTACAATGGACCCATCTTCTGATGGCTACTTCCAGCAGGATAATGCACCATGTCACAAAGCTCAAATCATCTCAGACTGGTTTCTTGAACATGACAATGAGTTCACTTTACTCAAATGGCCTCCACAGTCACCAGATCTCAATCCAATAGAGCACCTTTGGGATGTGGTGCAACGGGAGATTCGTGTCATGGATGTGCAGCCGACAAATCTGCAGCAACTGCGTGATGCTATCATGTCAATATGGACCAAAATCTCTGAGGAATGTTTCCAGCACCTTGTTGAATCTATGCCACGAAGAATTAAGGCAGTTCTGAAGGCAAAAGGGGGTCCAACCCGGTACTAGCAAGGTGTACCTAATAAAGTGGCCAGTGAGTCTATATATATATAATAATCTATATCTCCTACTTATAAGCGACAGTAAATTAGTATTGCACTTGAGTTTCTTTCCACCAAAAGAATACAAAACTGTTAAACTTTGAAAGGTCACTTTTTGTGCTACATCACTTTCTCCATTCCTCAGAAGTCTTTTTCAGGCTTCAGATTCCACTCGTTTGTCTTTTGAATACTTTCAATACGGTGATTTCACCGCCCTGTTCCACAACAGATCGTACTGAATGCCAAACTCTAGGTGGTACGGTGCACTAGAGCTGGAGCCGTGCATCTTTTCGCAGCATACTGATGTGATCTGTGTAATAGCATAAAGAAAGATTCACACTTCATGCCTCTATGCGCGTGTCCTGCAGGGAGGGCCGGGTCCCGCACATCTGCTAGTGTATCGATCAAGCCAGGCAGCTTGTTATGTGGGCAGGTGAGATAAAAAATGAAGCTGACAGACCACTGGGCAGTGATGTGTGAGGGGTTGAGTGTCTGGATGCAGTCGTCATCTACATATGGTCATACATATGAGTCAACGCATTATAAACATGCGTCCTTTGTGTGTGTGACAAGAGTAGGATTTGGATTACCTCATGTTAAGTGTGACGTTCAGGCTATGGTTGTCATGATATCTTAATCACAGATGGTATCTTTGATACAGAATGCTCATATGTCAGGTCAATACACCAGTCAAACACTGCATCCAAATGTGACTACTTCATACTATATATAATTTCTTTCTTACTTTGGAATGTAATCGTTAATTTTCTGAAATGAAGCATCCAACATCAACAAATGCGACGCCTTTCAAAATGAAAGCATATACCGTAGGGGTGGGGGAAAAAATTGATACAGCATAGTATCGCGATATTTTCTGCGGCAATACTGTGTCGATACACGGACGCCAAGTATCGATCTTTTATTATACTATTTAGTAGAATTATAAAATCAATTATAAGATCTGTATAAGATTTCTATTTGAACTGAAAGCATAATTCTAGGCTATTCGCTGGCGTTTTCAAAGCACAATGCAAAAACGTGACATTTCATTCACTGACGCTCTTCACTGAACGGTCTTCACTCGGAAGCGCTAAACCCGGAAGTGCAAATCCTTCATTGCTGGCTACCCGCCAAAATAGATGCTTGCTAATTTAGGTTTGAAAATGATGAAAATTCACATAAAAAAAGTAAATATCATCATTTTATTTTAAAGTTTAATATAAAATAATAATTGTATTCTTATTTAATGCTCCCTTTTTATTTTAAAACATTACAGTATTACCACACTTTATTTTATTTTTTTTTTTTTTATAAAATAATAAACAAAATAATAAAGTCCAATGATATTATTATCATTATTAATTTATTTTTAATTTATTTTATGTTTTAGATTTATATTTAATGGGTGAGGACCAAACCAAATCTCCAGGTACTCTTATGAGAACCAGGCTAAAAAAAACCCCTGGACATATGGAATTTGCAAGGAGTGTCATATGAAAGTAAAATACTCGAATACCACAAACCTGAGAGCTCATCTCACACACCACCATTCAAAGATAGACGTAGACGGCAGTGCATAGTATACCTGTTGTAGCACAACACTTTAATACACGTTATACATGTTATGTTATATCATGTACATGTTGTGTTTAATTTAAATGTAATTTTTATTTTAATTTAATGTAATGTTTGTTTTATTTATTTTAAATTTAACAGTAATTTACTTTCAAATGCCCCAATTGCTGAAGGGTCTGCACAAGCCGTGCCTACCTGTTTGCATTTAATTAAGGTGGACTAGATTAGACTGTAATACAAATAATTGAGTTTGCCAGGAGCATACGACATTTATGACAGGTTTTCATGAAAGTGTTGGTCAGTTTGTCTGCTTGACAATCCCATTTTGCACTGTAGCAATAAAACTGAAGTGAGATAAACAAACTGAGAAATGTATCTTTTAGTTTATACAGATGTTGCCAAAGTTTTCCTTTAGGGACATAATTTGAAGTTGGAAAAAGGTAATAAATTGCAATATATCGCAGAAAATCACAATATATTTAAAATTGCAATAATATTGTATCATGACACAAGTATTGTGATAATATCGTATCGTGGGGCCTCTGGTGATTCTCACCCCTAATATAGCAACAAAAGTAGTATGATGCCAAGTAGTATCATAATACTCATGTTGTTTGCATGTGTTGTTTCTTCTAGCAAGTCAAGATGTGGTGGGTAACTTATTCATATTCAGCTTTTCTTTTACAGTTTACACAAAGACAATGCAATGATTTTCTTTTTAAGAGAACCTGCATCTCATTTTTGTGCAAGGCACATCACCAACAGCTCATTATATGAATTATAATAGTATAAAATTTCCAAAGATGTTTTAATTCTATCATGTGACAAGAAATATATTCGATTCAAATTAAAGTTTTGGCAGAGAAAATAATCTTACATATTCATTTTATTTTTAGCCTATGAAGGAATAACAAGAAATGGTGTTTCCAAGTTACATGCAAGACTTGTTTTCCAGTGTTTTCCAGTGTTTGATACTGCATTGATGCTGAACCCATTTGCATTATGTTGTCTGAACACGAAACCCATGTATCACGTCTGGCCTGTGTAAACCAACACAATATTATTATTCATCAGAGTAATACACATAAACAGCTGCAGGAGTGTTTGAGTGAGCGTATATGCTGATTAATGAAGCCTTGTTCAGTTTCTTCTCCATGAAATGGAGACAATCGAGTGATTATACAGATGTGGAGGAAGTTCCCGCTTCCCTCATGTGTGCTCTGGCCTGGATGTATACACTCATCTTCTGCTTGATAATAATACTGTCTTTATGAGTAACGACTTTGTCGGCTGAGGCTGACGGAGACCTGAGGGAGGACCTGCGGGGACAGACTCAAACACACTGCTGCTGTCACACACGAGCGCGCTTATGCACATAGTCACACCCCACACACATTTAAAGCACACACACTGTTTGTCACCACATTTCTCTCTCTATTACACACACACACTCACACAATTTGTGTCGCCCTACTAAAATCTGTCAGCGAGTGTGCATGGGGTTCACATCCTTCACACGTGCCAAAGAGAGAGTGGCTAAATTTGGAGAGCCGTCGCCCTACTGTCATCTGACTTTTTAGAAGTCGTTTAGGCAGAGTTATTAATGGAATAACAAAAACATACATTCTCCTTCTCTTTTCACCTGAAGGGTAAATAAACACATAATATGAAATTCTTTGTGCCAAAAAAACTTAATATGTTTAATATATCTAATTCAAACAGGCAGGGAAGCCACAAATTAACAAATTTTAAATTTTGTTTCATGTGGTAATTCTAGCTATTTTATCCTAAATCTCTGTGACTTCTTGCCGCCAAACTATCCTAATCTAGTTTGCTCTTTTTCCTGGTAGAGTTTCCTGGTTTGGAGATTTAGAGTTTTGGGCTTTTTTTATTATAAAAACTTATAAATGGATTTGTTTGTTTGTTTGTTTGGATGTTGGAGTTGTGTGCTGAAAAACTTTTTAAAATATCTAATTAAAACAGGCATGGAAGCCATAAATTACCTTTCATTTGCTAGTAATATTTAGCTAGATTTGTGTTCAGTTTCTGTAACTTCTTAATGAACAATATCTTAAACCAACCAAAGCTGGTCTTAAGTGGTCTGTTGGCTGGTTTTATGGGGGTCTTTGGCACTTTTCTCCAGCTAAACAAGCTTGTTCAGGCTGGGAAACCATTTGAAACCAACTAAATCCAGCAACCCAATTTAAAATGGATAAAGCAATTTCATTAAATACGTGTTAAAATTTTATTTGATTACAAATGCAAAAACACCGTTCTCATGGGGAAGAAGCTTCATAAAAAAAAAAATAAATAAAAAAAAAATCATTAAAAAAATTACCTCCTTTCTCCACCTGAAGGGGAAGCAATCAAAAAATATGAAGTTCTGTGAACCAAAAAAAATAAATTAATTCAGACTAATTCAAAATTTGCTAATTTTGTTTCATGAGCTGGTTTTGCATTAAATCTCCGTAATCTAAATTTTAAATCTTAAGCCGATCTCAGATGGTTCTTTCCCCAGTCTAAACACAAGCTTGTCTAGTGTGGAAGACCATCTTAAACCAGCTAAGTCCAGCAAACCATCTTAGTATGGTTAAACAGTTTTTTTATTTCAACAGGATTTTTGCATTTACATGTATATAAAATCAAAAAAAAAAAAAAAAAATCTGACTTCAGCTGTCATAATCATGCTACAACTGTTTTTTGGGCACTAGTCCAGCTAATACAAGCTTTAGAGTAAGGGGAAAAAAATCTAAATCACTTACACAGTATAATCATGCAACTTTATTATCAAAGCTTTTTTTGGACATTGCATTAAAAATCCACTTAGTTCAAAATTCTCATAGGAATGATGCTTTATTAAAAAAATTACCAACTTTCTCCACCTGAAGGGTAAACAAACCAAAAATATAGAGTTTTCTGTGCTGAAAATTTTAATAGTATCTGGGCTTAATATATTTAATTCGAACAGGCGGTGAAGACATAGATTAGCAAATTTTGTGTTAGATTGCAGAACGATTGTTTTGGGAGATATGTAGCTGTGTGCATAGAGACAGTGGCACAGTCAGTGGGAGCGTGCTGTCAGATTATCCCAGCATGGGAATTGATTATTAGCTTTGACAAGGAGAACTATGTCCCAGTTATGTCAGGCCCAACAAGACTCTTAGTAAAGAACATCCCTTTTAACATGTCAAATGCAGGGTTTATTCACCACATACACACATACGGGGCCGTTCACACACACAGGGATTAAATAACCCAGCTTTAGACCCAATTTTGCAGGGTCATAAGCACAAAAAAACACTCAGAAATGTTTCATCTTTCGCTAATGCTAATATTGTCTGAAAGTCTACTGCCGTTTCCACTTTTACATCCGTTCTGTTTTCTTTCAAGCTGTTTTCTGTCCTTTTTTTCTCTTTACTTGTCTCTCTATGTCATACAGACATACACACACACACCCTTTCCGTAACCATCACTGATGTAGAATGAGCCCTTCTGTTTTGCTGGGGGCCGTTAATGCAGAGCATGACAGGTTGTCATGGTGCATTTGATAGAAGCCCTGCGGAACACACACAAACCAGATACACTTCAAGAGAGCAAAATGACTTCATAAACATAGCTGATCCACACCCACTAAAAAAAAAAAAAAAAAAAACTATGCATGAGATTATATATGCTCCTCCAGACATGTGCAGTAAGACTTCATACAAGAGCCCAATCAGGAGCAATGACGCACGCCACTATGAAAACCAGCAAGGGCATTGCGGGATGCAAGCTTTTTAATTAACATTGTGTAACTTCATAATTAGAACCACTCTCATAATGTTTCCACATTTGCATATTCTGTCTGTTTGTTTAATCGCAATTAAACTTTGCCCCAGTTTTGAAGATTAATTGCATATTTATGGTGTCATTCGCTTCTCACCTTAATAACGATGTTTTAACACAGTGCTTAGTGTTCATCTGAGGCAGAGGCAGGATTGTGACTGCTAGGCGTCCGATGGAAGTCTGAAATAATGAACATCAGTGGCACCCTGCAAGGACGGAGCTGTCAGAATCCATGAGCACACAGTTCTGTGAGCACCTGGGCAGAAGAACTCTGAAACAGCTCTACCTGTGAGTCAGGTGCCCGCAGAGAGGACGGGTCAGGATTAGAGCAACTCTGCACCAATAAACACAGCCTTTCATTTTTCCACTTGCTTGCACTTTCTAGATCTGTCTCTCTCTCTGTCTGTCTCTAATGGAAACCTATTTCTGACTAAAAATTAGGATACTAATGTAATTGTGACTTTATTCCTCTTAATTGTGACCATAAATCCTACCTGATCTCATGACGAAAACGTACCAGTGGGAACTTTTTCGCAAGACGTGAAATACGTACCAATAATTACATATCACTGCAATTTCCAGCAGAAATTAACACTAGAGGCGATAAAACATTGAGCACTTGTAATCGCTTTTGTACACAGCTCCAAATGTTTTGCTTTTCGGATGTAACAAGCTTGCTCGGTGGCTCAGCCGGCACGAAATTAGACTTAGGATGCGGAATCCTTGGATACAAATCCTGTGAAAAACATGACTCACGATGAAAGAGGTGAAAGGTGAGAGATCGAAAAACAAGCTAAAACGGCATGCTTGCAATTGCGTTTTTACGCCACATTCGCTTTTGTTCAAACTATCGGGTAGGTTTATCTGTGCAGATGGTATGTTATTTTAAAACGTCAAAGAGCATTAGACTTAAAGCGCCACTCAACAGACATTTCAAGTCAGAACTGCAGTGATACGTACAAAACCAACGTCACATTAAACATACCATATGTACGTTCATTTGTTCCGGGGAAGAAAACCGAACACTCTTTTAGTGGCACTCAGTGGACATTTCACATCGCATATGTGACGAAACGTACATGGCGGTATGTATTTCACGTCTTGCGAAAAGGTTCCCACAGGTACGTTTTCGTCATGAGATCAGGTTGCATAAATCACAATTGTTGCGTTATAGCTCACAACTTCTTCACAATTGAGCGTTTATATCTTTCAAATGAGTAGATCTTGAGCAATTGCCACTTTATCGCAATTGTGACTTTAAGGTATATCAAACAATTGCGATGTTTCTTCACAACTGCAGGCTTATATCTCACCCTATTTCTCACAAATGCAACTATTTCTCACAGTTGTGACTTTATATGTCATAATTGCAACTCTTTACCTTTTACATTGCAACCTTGTTTTTCACAATTGTGACATCATATTTCACAATTGCAACTTTATATATTACAATTAGGAATTTATATGTCAAAATTGCAACTTACAACTGCCACTTTACTGTGTATCTCACAATTTCAACTTTTTTCAAAATTGCACGTTTATATCTCACAAATGCAACCTTATATCTCACATCTGTGACTTTATATATCATAGTTTTAATTTTTTTATCTCAGTTTTGACTATAACACTTGCAGCTTTGTCTCACAGTGGCTTCATGTGTCATAATTGCAACTTTTTACAATTTAACTGCAACTTTTTTTCAGAGCTGTGACATATTTCAAAATTGCAACTTTAAATATTACAATTGGGATTTTATGCATCAACATTTTATACATCAAAACTCTCAGTTCCCCTTCTAGGGAACTCAACGCTGCGTCCGCTGTCAGTGCGACCAGTGTCTGAAGCAGGTGTGAAACAACGCCAATCTATTGGTCCACGTATCCCGTGACATCATAGGCGAGAGCCCGGGGATATAAAGGGCACCTGTTGAGTATGTCACCAGTTTTTGTTGTTTTCAGGAGCCATCTGCCGTTGCGGTGTGTATACTATGTCAGCCAACCCAGAACAGCGTTTCAAGAAGTGTATGCATCTGTGTCCCAGGTTTTTGACACTTGAGGACACGCATGACTTGTGCGTCATGTGTCTGGGTGAGAAGCACGCGTGTTTGGTGCTTGAGGGCTCCGAATGCGCGCATTGTGAGAAGTTTCCAATGCGTAAGCTCCGATCACGCTTGTCTCTTTTTCTCGGGGGGAGAGAGGCAGGCATCTGCTCAGCTCGTGGGGCTAGCAAGTAGAGCTCGCGGAGCAGTTTAAGAAAGGTGTGTCTCTTTCAAAAACTTCTACTGCGGACTCGAGTGAGCGTCGCGACCCAGACGTTCTTTCCTTAGAATCCTCTGAGTCCGATAGCACGCTGCTGGGCTCCTCTAGTCGTTATGATGATGAGGAGGTTGATGTGGCTGGTACCGATGATGAAAGTGTGAGCACTGAATCATCGGCCACCCCCAGCCGTGCATACGGGGATATGCTCGACTTCATGGATCGCGTCTCTAAGCGTCTTCGTTTGGATTGGTCTCGCAAATTGCCTAAACTGGCTCGCGGCCGTTTAGATGAGCGTTTTTTGGCCGTGATCGTGGGGCACACCGTATTCCTATCGGCTACACCTCTTCCAGCACGCTGACTATGCGAGCGTCGAGGGCGTGGCCAAGCGTGGTTACATGAAGATGCCCCCTGCTGAGGAGACGTTTGCGAGCTATCTCTCGCAGGGTGAGTCATCTTCTTTGAAGGCTCCTCGCGCCTGAAAGGTAGGGCGTATGTGGCAGCAGGTCAGGCTGGTGGAGCTTTGCACACCATGGCGGTTCTGCAAGCTTACCAAGCCTGCGCCACACCACAGATCTGGCTCTCCGCTCCACCAAGCAGACCACCGCTGCCATTGGTCGTTCTGCCATTGGTGGTGATCTGTCTGAAGCTGAGGCTCACAGACAAGAGCAAAAATATTGCGTTGCTAACCGTGCCCCTCCTCCCTCTAGGAGTCGGTGAGGGAAAGCTACCGCTAATAAAGGGAAACAGGATCTCAGGGATGTGCTGACTAAGAAACGTGGGTCCCACCCGCGTTCTGACGCTGGTGCTCCTTGATAATCTTCTTTCCCATACCCCCTTACCCCCCTTCCCCCCTTGTGTTTTTAGCCGCTGCTTACACCAGGCTCTGACTTTGGACTAGTGATGTTATGCTTTCGCTTGCGATCCATTTACTGATGGTCCAAATCTCCCTCTTGTGAGCTTCTGGTCAAATACACATTAGCTGCTAGCCTGTGGGGCTGACTATGGATTGGGTATCTGCATTTAGTCATCTGCGGCCCTTCCCCAGAACCTAGCTATCTGAGGATGGCTACGTCTCAGCTCGGTGTTTGCTCCCCTACCTAGGGTTGTTAAGTAGCGGTCTCCTTGAGCCCATTACCTAGACAGTATCTCTCCCCGGTCATTGTCTGGGTAGCATCAGTCAGCGGTATTAAGAACAGCACTTCTTTTCTGGCCGGTATTAAGCACACAGCTATCTGAGGATACCTGTGCTCTAGCTCAGTGGCTGCTCCCCTTCCCAGGGTTTAAGTAGCGGTCTTCTGAGCCCTTACCCAGTCAGTGCTGTTTCCCCCTGCGGGGTTGTAAGTAGGCAGCCCACTCTCCGTGGTCTGGGTAGCTCAGCCAGTCCCCCCACCCCCTTCTGGTAGCCCCTTCCTACGTACATAGCTATCTGAAGAAGCTACCTTGAAATTCTGCGTCTCTTGGGTTCCTGGTTTCAGTTAGCCTCTTCTGGTCTTATGTATTAGGCTGTATGTTCACATAGCATAGCTATCTGAGGGTAGCGGTGCGTATTTCCTGGTCGAATTGTTCAATTCTATCCTGGCCAGGTTATGTGAACGGCCCGGATGTCAGTGGCTTAGGCCCCTTTCTGAGGAAAGGTTGATTTATATCTGTCTCTCCCGTGGTGCTCCACCAGGTGGGCAGGTATGCAGAATTTTGTTCCCCAAAGTGTCCACTAGAGGGACGCAGCGTTGAGTTCCCTAGAAGTGGAATGTCTCTCGGTTACCCATGGTTCCCCGAGAGGGAACGAGATGCTGCGTCCCCTTGCCATGCCTTCGGCCTACCTGTTATGTCTCCTTCAGACAACTGAACTGGTGACGTACTAAACAGGTGCCCTTTATACCCCCGGGCTCCACCTGTGACGTCACGGGACACATGGTTCCCCGAGAGGGAACGAGATGCTGCGTCCCCTTGCCATGCCTTCGGCCTACCTGTTATGTCTCCTTCAGACAACTGAACTGGTGACGTACTCAACAGGTGCCCTTTATACCCCCGGGCTCCACCTGTGACGTCACGGGACACGTGGACCAATAGATTGACGTTGTTTCACACCTGCTTCAGACACTGGTCGCGCTGACAGCGTTCCCCGAAGTGTCCACTAGAGGGACGCAGCGTCTCGTTCCATCTCAGGGAACCATGGTTACATGGGTAACCGAGAGACGTTTTTCTCATGAATGCGACCATTTAATATTTGCTATTAAATGGCTATTACTATTACTGTTGCAACTTTAGTCTTGCAACTTTAAATCTCATAACTGCATTTTTTTTTTAATCTTGTAATTGCAACCTTAATTGTGACGAAATTGTGACTTTGTATCTCACAATGTGATTTATACCACTTGCAGCTGACTAGCAAGTAACAAATCATGATTGTAACTAAAACCTTCTGGCTATTAGGGGATGAGCCATTTCAGTATGCCCTGTCCACACTTCCTGTGACAGTATGAATACAGGAAAGAAAACTGGACAAACAAATTCACAGGGTAGTTTACCAGCAAGTATCAAAAAAAAAAAAATCTAATTATACAGTGCCCTCCAAAATTATTGGAACAGTAAAGACAAAATTGCTCTGTTGGCTGTGGAGTCAAGACATTTACAAATATGATTAAAAGATGAATATGAGACAAAGCTACAGAATGTCATATTTTATTATTGGGTGATTCAACACACAGATGTTTTACCAGCTAAGAAGTTCAGCACTTTTAGAGTTTCATGCCCCTATCTGATGTGAGCATAAGTACTGGAACAGTTGCTTCACAGGTCTTTCTAAGTGATCAGCTGTGTCCTGTTGCATTCATTCTTCAGATATTAAAAGCAGGGAATGTGTCGTATCAGTTATATCCATTACTTCTGCCTTCTGAATCTTGCATTCGATGATGACACACACAAACCAGGATGAAGATGAGGGAGCTGACTTTGAGAGAAAAGCAAGCAGTTTGGATGCTAAAAGAAAAGAGGAAGTCAATTAGAGACTTAGCAAAAATAGCAAAAACAAAGGGCATGGAGAAATCAAGAGTTTGGAAACCACCAGCGACGCCAGCAACCAACTGGCCGGCTACCTGACCGGCTGAGAAAACAACAGTAGTTGATGACGTGTCTGTAAAATCACCAACAACTTCCAGAAAGCTGGGGTGATGCTCTGACAATCTACTGTCCTCAGGAGACTTTGACACAGAAATACAGATGCTACACAGCAAGATGCAAACCTCTGACCAGCACCAAAAATAGAAAGGCAAGATTAGAGTTTGCAAAAAAGCACAAAGGTGAGCCAGAAGAGAGACAAAGATGAACCTTTATCTAAGTGATGGGAAAGCAAAAATGTGGAGAAAAAAAGGGAACTGCAAAAGATCCCAAGCATACAGCCTCATCTGTAAAGAATGGTGGAGCTGGTGTCATGGCATGGGCATGCATGGCTGTCTCTGGAACAGGCCCTCTCAACTTTACTGATGACTTAATGTATGATGACAGTAGCAGAATGAATTTGGAAGGGTACAAAACCATCTTGCCTACCAATATTCAAGAAAATGCCACCAGATTCATTGGGAAGTGCTTCATATTGCATCAGGACAATGACCCAAAACACCCTTGCCAGTTCAAGGTCAAGGAATTTATAAGGGCAAAGAAATGGAAAGTCTTAGGTTGCTCAAGTCAATCTCCAGATTTAAATCTGACTGAACATGAATTTCACCAGCTGAAGAGGAGAGTAAAGGCAGAAACTCCCCAAAACAAGTAACAATTGGAATTGGCTGCATTAAAGGCTGGGAAAAGTCTGGTGAGTCTGGTGATGTCTGTGGGTCACAGACTCACTGCTGTGATTGTGTGCAAGGGATCTGCAACTAAATAATAGCTTTTAATCTTTTTTATCTGCCTTATGTTCAACTGTCCCAATACTTATGCTCACATCAATGAGTGGGATGAACTCTAAAAGTGCTGTTCTTTTTATTTGGTAAAACATGTATGTGTTGAAACGGCTAATAATAAAATGTGACATTCTGTAGTTTTGTCTCATATTAATCTTTTAATCATATTTGCAAATGTCTTGACTCCACAGCCAACAGAGCAATTTTGTCTTTACTGTTCCAATACTTATGGAGGGGACTGTATAATCAGGCATTGTTTTGTGCATTTATTGAGAGCTGTGAACAGTTTTTCAGCATAATCAACAAAACAATGCACTCATCATAACACCACAGCTGAGTCAAGTGTTCCGTTAAAAAGAACACACACACACACGCGGTCAAGCTCACGTCGAAGGAAGGCTGAGGACTCTGAGGTCTATTCATTAAGAGTGGAGAGCTTTGACAGGGTCATGATTGAGAGGCCTTACGCTGCTCTTTGAATATCTAATCAAGCCACACTTCTTCCTCCTTGTAAAACACTGACTAATGGCGACTAACGGCACTCCATCCCTTCCGAGGTCGGCCTTCTCTGACCCTCAGACGGAGACCTGATCTCGGCTCCCCATTAATTACACCCCAGGTTCATTAGAGCTGTTCGGCTCACCCTCTGACCTTATCCGGCTTTATTGCAACCGTTACCTGTGCCTGCTCAAAAAAGAAAACAGTCGTTCAGTCCTCACCAAGAGCTCAGCAAAGGCCTTATTTAATCAATCAGGTCATTAACAGACCGTTTCTCTGGGCAGGCAGAGAAAGAAAGAGTGCCTGAAGTGGATTTAAAGAGCGAGTTCATTCTTCACTTTGATGACGTTCAGGACATCAGGGGGCGGGGCCAGAGGGGCTGGCCATTATCTGCACTGATGTATCGATCCGGACCCCAGCGCTGTGAATTAACACCTTCAAGAAAAGCACGAGAATTTAAAGTGTAATTGCTTAGCGCTCTTAATCTCCGCTGGAAGTGATCGATTGAGTGACATTGGGGAAACATGGTGTGCTGCTGAATCCATCCAAGGAGTCCCTGGTGTTTTCATATAAAATTCAAGTCTAGATGAGTGTGCCAAAATTAGACACTTATAGGTGCCACTATTGTTTGGGTGTAAAACTTTACATTTGAAATAAAAATAAAATAAAATAAAATAAAAAAATAATCATTTATAATTAATTGTAATAGCAATAAGTGTTTAAATTAACTCAAAATAGTTGCACATTTAATTAATAAGTATATAAACTAATATGAAACATTGAAAAATGTTAACTAAATTATTAATATTATGTATTTATTAAAACTTGTTTGAACACCATGTGGAAAAACTTTTATGCCATTTTTATTTCACAACTTTAGTGAAACCATACAACCATGCCTTGTATTAAATTTCATACATAAACAGTAACATGAATGTGAATGAATTGTCTTAGTTTTACTTTTATATTCACGAGCATTGAATTTATGTATTTATTTATTATAAATAAGCTTTATTAATATTTAAAAACTTTGATAATTATGTAACATTTAAGAATATTAAATATTATTAAAGAATATTTAAAAATATTATTTTTCTTGCTAATTTATTTATATATTTAGATATTCCTGGTGTCTTAGTTTATTATATAAGAAAGTTCATTATATAGTGAAACCATATAACCATGCCATGTGTTGAATCTCTTCTTATGGTTCCTCAAGGTGCTTCCTTCCAGAGATGATTGACGGATACTTTGTCACTCTCAGTTTTGCTTTTGAATGACCCTGTGTATATGCGTGTATGTGTGTGTGTAAGTGTCACCTCTGCATCAGTGATAGACAACATAGTGTGATGTTAATGACAGACCCTTTGACAACTTGATTTATTTAATGCCGGGCGACAGACGACATTATCTGATACCTGACAGTGCTGCCAACCTGCGTGCTGCTCAGGGTCACAGATCTACAAGCACGCCACAAGGTCCACACCTGCTCCCAATCATCCAGCACTTATGATGATCAAGGACCTTCTGCAAATGCAACCACAATCCATTACAACACAAACCAGAAAAACTGAAATTTAAATCAGCCTAAAAGAGTCAACCTCTACCTACACTTCTGCGTTGCAGCGACTTGAAGAAGACAGATGACCAGGAAAGTGAGACCTGGCCCCATGGGTCCTGCTCTGCTCCAATAATCCACTTTTTCTTGCCCTCTCCTGGGAGGAAACACCATCCTGCTGAGGCTACGATGGCAAAAAAATTTGCTGAAGTTGTGACTTTGTGATGGCCGGGAGGACCCAGAAGAGGGCGAGATGCCGGAGGGGACCATATAAGGATCAAGGCCCGGGGAGAAAGGCCTGTCTTCAGGCTGAGAAGGTCACCTGAACGGGGTCTGGCGTGAATCCAGACAGATAAAATCTGAGAGCAAAAGCACTGACCCTGATGTCCTCTCTCATGAGCTCTCTTCCGCTTGCCAAGTTTGCGATGGAAAGAGAGAGAGCAGGCCATCTGTCAGACGGGTCAAACGCTGGTGCGGCAGACATCAGACCATTTGTCTCACTTTGACTCTGCTGTATCCACACATTTAAGGACTGGCAGTAAGTGTTGAAAGTGTCTTCAGGAGTATTACAGAATTTGGAGAAAATCTCTCATGTTGCTCATGTTTTGCGTAAACTTGTTTTAACATGGCAACTTAGTATAAGCAAATAGAACAGTGCATTACGAAAAGGTGTATAAATAAAATCATTTTGAATTGTATAATTAGCCATATCACGAGTGGAAAAACAGTTTAATAAAAAAGTTTAATCAACACTGAGTAAATTATATATTAGACAAATTTGGCTAGTTAATTTTGTATATTTTTGCTCTACAGAAAAATTAACTGCCCAAGCAACAGCTGGATACACCTTGTTCCTGGATGAATCAATGAATCTGTTGAGTGAATGATTCAGTGACTCATTCATAAAATCATACACACGATATGTGGCCCAAGTAGGCATGAAAAACACAACTGTGTAGAAGTAGAACTTTTGATTACCTGATGGAATACACTTACATGTGTGTATGATTTTATGAATGAGTCACTGAATCATTCACTCAATGGATTCATTGTAAAAATGCAAAAGTTTTTAGAGCTTTATTTATACATTTAGCTATTCAATAATTTGCACTTAAAAATAAACTAAAATGTCTGTTCAGTAGTCCCTATTTAACACATGGCACAACTGATGTGCTTCTAATAAAGGGATAAAGCAGTTGCAAACAAAATACACATGCTCATCTCTGCACCAATAAATGTGCAACACTTATGTTTTACTACCAAATTAAATGTTAGTTATAGAGATGTAGTGTATGTTTTAGTGTATGTTAAGGGCAGTCAGCGTTGCCATTTTTTACAGACCTTTCAGGCAGTCTTGCATACCTTCTTCTTGTCTCAAACATTCGCTTTGAAGGCCGCAAGTGTTGGGACAGGCCAAATCACTTGTTTTATTACTTAAATAAATCAGTGTTTTGGAATGAATCAGTG
This sequence comes from Spinibarbus caldwelli, assembly GCA_039654775.1. NCBI lineage: Eukaryota > Metazoa > Chordata > Actinopteri > Cypriniformes > Cyprinidae > Spinibarbus > Spinibarbus caldwelli. The sequence goes on from CM077255.1 coordinate 7,114,888, forward strand.
TGTCATTCAAAGACACTTACATGTTTTATTTGTAAATGAATTAGTGTCTTAGAAAGAATCAGTTGAATGAATGATTCAGTGACTCACTTGTAAAATCACTTGTTGCCTCCTACTGGCTAATCGATGTAACCTTCAGAAAGTGTTGCAGTGCTATATCAGCACTTCTGGAACATGTTCAGCCAATCAAATCCAAGGACCAGAATTAACTGTTGTGTAGTTAACTGTTGTATAGTTAATAGTTAAACTGTTGTATAGTCAAATAGCCATCTTACAGTCAGGGCTGGATTGGTAATCGGGCAAACCGGGCAATTTCCCGGTGGGCCGACGCGCTTAAGGGGCCGACAGAATGGGTTTTTTTATTATTATTATTTGTTTTTGTTTTTTTGTTTTTTGCCAAGGACCATCACGCAGGGACAGCGAGGAGCCAGGGCCCATTGGTTTGTCTCCTGTATTGACAGCGTAAACCACCCAATCACGATGCGCTATAGATGGAGCGATGAAGTATTTTGCTCCGCCTATATAAAGATCACTTCACCCCAACTTCTTCCTCGTTGACTTTTCCCACGTTTTCACAGCAGCTTTATCAAGAACAGGCTTGCTCTGCGGTGAGTGATGCGGGCCAAAGAGCCAGGCAGGAGGAGGAGAGGAGAGCAGTTGAATCGGTAAAGTGCTTGATAGGGACTCGCAACAGAGGCAGACATCTAACCTAATGTGTGCGCGCGCCACAAGTGTAGAATACGCAAACACTTTTTAATAAAACGTAAATTCGTCCCCCGCAATTTTTTATTTTTCTATGTGTTTATTTATTTATTTTTTTGTCAAGACAAGTGTGTTCATAGAGGTTTCCATGTGCCAATGCGAATAAATCTAGGTTTAAATTAAAAAAAGACACGATATTGTCGGACCTGACGTTTTATTCTTATCCAAAACAACTAGATGCAATGATAGGCTACATACTACCAGTCAAGAGTTTTTGAACAGTAGCCTAAGATTTAGGTAAAGACATTTATAATGTTACAAAAGATAAAGATAAAGACATTTATAATGTTACAAAAGATTTCTATTTCAGATAAATACTGTTCTGAACTTTTGAAAAAAATTCTACTCCGCTGTCTTCAACATAATAATAATAATAATAATAATAATAATAATAAATGTTTTTTGAGCAGCAAATCGGAATATTAGAATGATTTCTGAAGGATCATGTGACTGGAGTAATGATTCTGAAAATTCAGCTTTGAAATCATAGGAATAAATTACATTTTAAAATATATTCAAATAGAGAACAGTTATTTTAAATAGTAAAAATATTTCATACTGCTTTTGCTGTATTTAGGATCAAATAAATGCAGGCTTGGTGAGCAGAAGAGAATTATTTAAAAAAAAAAAAAAACAGTAAAAATCTTACTGTTCAAAAACTTTTGACTGTAGTGTATATCATATATATAAGCGGTGGTGGTGGTGGACCGCCTGGACCAAAAATGCCAGGGCCGATTTTTTTGGCCGAGTCCAGCCCTGCTTACAGTACAGGTGTTGTCCTAAATATAAGTGTAGCTACATTCTGCTCAGACAGTACAAGCCTGAGTGCCCAGAATACAATTCATTTTTTGTACAAAAAAAAAAAAATTCTCACATTTCATTCTCCCTGTTAGGCCAGAGTTTTAATCTGGGCTTCAGTGATTCCATCATTGCTCTGCTCTGTGGAATTGATTTCTTTTTCTCTTTCTTGCTTTTTGCAGGTATTACTTCACTATTTTTCAAATGGATTCAACATTTAGAGTGTCTGAATATCAATCCTTCACAGCCTGGTAATAAAAAAGAGGCTTGTTGGTTCCTCTCAATGTCTGAGCTCAGGAACATTAAATTTGAGAACAAGCACCCTGTGGAAAAACACCTGTGCAATTTCTGCTCTCAAAAAAGAATGCAACATTTTGTGTAAAGTGTGTCATTCTATGCTTCAGATCTATTTTTCACAGTTTCACCAAGTTTGAGCACTCAGGTGGGTGTTTCCATTTGTTTTTCGATGAAACATGCCATGTCATGGCATGGATGACTAGCTGCAGGTATTCGTCCTGCACAACAACACAATCACAATGCATCTTTAACCTAGGAAGAACACGGATACACCCCTGCTGACCGCTAATTGCTTTGTGATTAAGATGGTACACAGTAAAACTGAGCTGTACAGAAAAGTGGCAGGTAAAGGAAAAGGAAAAGTCTGTGGTAATCACTCTCCATCCTGTTCAGACCAGAGGGAGTTTAGTGTTTAATGAACCTTGGGCTAGTGTGTGCACCGCACATGAGAGTGAGGAATTATGGGACAGATAACACAGTCAGAGGTTGGGTACCTGTTGCTACAGTATCTACAGTAGGTGGCTTGGTCAAATTGCAATCTGTGTGAATGCATTCTAACCTATAGTGGAGCTTCGGTGGGTGCCATGGATGTCGACCAACAAAGGGAACAAGTATTTAGAATAAATTATGTAATTTGAGAAAAAAATATATTTACATAAATAAATAATGTGACCTTCTCTGTGATTTTCAGTAGTTTTGACCCAGAAACAAATGAGCATTATGTTAGCTATACTGATTTATTCAAACATACATTAAATAATTAAGTAAAAATATACTATAGTTTACTAATAATGGTAATAAATTTTCTTTACAATGTTTACCATTTTAGCATTATTCGCATTATTTTTTTTTTCCATAAGCTGTGGACATTGAATGACTTTCACAGATAGATGAACCAGTTTACTGAAATGAACTGTCTGAAAGAATCAGCTCGCTAAAAGGAATCAAACTTCCTATCACTGCTTTCTTGAGGCAATTTAACACAAGGAGTTTTATTCCCATCCTTATGCAGTTTAAACACATATTGAGGTGATACATGTCAGTAAGTTACTACTGAAGTAGCTACTGTAACTTTTCATAGACTTTCTGATTTTTATTCATGTTTATTTATTATAGTAAAGAGAGAGAAATTATTTGTTCACTTGTGCACCATGCTGCTGTTTGAACAGTCATGCCACATTAAAGAGCATTGAAACAACATTTATTGTTTGAATTTCAAATAAAAATTTACAGAAATTGAAAGCCTAGAGGTTGCTTTGATAAAATCAACACAAAACAGTGAACATTCAAGGCATTTTTTCTCCGCAAACAACATATCATAAAGATTACTTTTATTTTAGTTATTTTAGTTAGTTATTTAGCAGACGCTTTTATCCAAAGTGACTTACAAAAGAGGACAATAGAAGCAATCAAAACCAACAAAAGAGCAACAACATGCAAGCGATATGACAAGTCTCGGTTAGCCTAACGCTGTACACATTTTTTTTTTTATTTATTTTTTTTTTTTTTTGAAAACGTAGATAGAATATAGAAAAAAGAAACCTAGTGTTTTTTTTTTTTGTTTTGTTTTTTTTTTTTGTTTTTTTTTAAGAAAAAAAAGTAGAATAGAAAAAAGAAAGCTAGTGTTAGTTTTTAAAGAAAAAGTAGCAGTTAGAGAATAAATATACAATTGATAGAGGGTCAAGGGTGTGTTTTGTTTGTTTTTTTTTGTTTTTTTTAATAAAAAGACGACAGATAGATAAAATAGAATTAGAATAGAGAGTGATAGAGTTAGAGGGTCAAATAAAGATGGAAGAGATGTGTTTTTAGCCGTTTCTTGAAGATGGCTAAGGATTCAGCTGCTCGGATTGAGTTGGGCAGGTCATTCCACCAGATGGGAACAGTGAATGAAAAAGTCAGTGAAAGTGATTTTGTGCCTCTTTGGGATGGCACAATAATGCGTCGTTCACTTGCAGAACGCAAGCTTCTAGAGGGCACATAGGTCTGAAGTACTGAATTTAGGTAAAGGGGTGCAGAGCCAGAGGTGGTTTTGTAGGCAAACATTAATGCCTTGAATTTTATGCGAGCAGCTATTGGTAGCCAGTGCAAAGTGATGAACAGAGGTGTGACGTGCATTCTTTTCAGTTCATTAAAGATTAATCTTGCAGTGGCATTTTGGATTAATTGTAGAGGTTTGATGGAATTGGCTGGAAGATCTGCCAAGAGAGCATTGCAATAGTCAAGTCTGGACAGAACAAGAGCTTGAACAAGGAGTTGTGTTGCATGTTCCGAAATAAAGGGCCTGATCTTCCTAATATTGTATAAAGCAAATCTGCAGGACCGGGCAGTTTTAGCAATTTGGTCTGAGAAATTCAGCTTATCATCAATCACAACTCCAAGGTTTCTGGCTGTTTTTGAGGGAGTTATGGTTGATGAGTCTAACTGTAAGGTGAAATTGTGATGAAGTGATGGCTTTGCTGAAACTACAAGCAGTTCTGTCTTAGCTAGGTTGAGTTGAAGGTGACGGTCCTTCATCCAGCAAGAAATGTCTGTTAGACATGCTGAGATGCGAGCAGCTATCGTCGGATCATCAGGATGGAATGAGAGGTAGAGTTGAGTGTCATCAGTACAACTTTTATATGTAAGTTTTATCAATTTACTGGAACTTGGACTTTCTCATTTGCACACCTATACCAAAAGTGCAAGCAGTGTTTCGGGGTTTCTCAGAGAAGTGAGAAAAGTACAATGAGGGTTTCAGAAAGACTGAAAATCAGCTGTTAAAATCTGAAGGATGTAAAGCAGTGAGCTAAGAGTCTGTTTGTGAGGAGAAAGGAGTCAGGCTCTGCTCGGATTTAGCTCAGTAGTGAGCAAGGATTGCGCTAAGACTTTATATTGATTAATTTTTACCTTTTAACCTTGGTGACAGACAGCAAAGATAGTGTACAGAATAATGAAATCTAAGTTGGACTTTTAACCTTCAAATCCCAAACAATTTACCTCTGAAAATCCTCTTCACTGCAGCAGAATAAGAACAATAGAAAAGAGGGTTTGTTGCTAGACAGACCTAAAGCGATGGTTCACCCAAAAATGATAATTCTGTCATCATTTACTCACCCTCATATTGTTCCAAACCTGTGTAACTTACTTTCTTCTGTGGAATTAAAAGAAAGATATTTTTGGAAATGTGTCAATACAATAGAAGTAAATAGTAAGTACCATTTTTCAAAATGTGTTATTTTGTCTTTTTTGTGTGCAGAAGAAATTAAGTCATACAAGTTTAGCACAGCATGAACGTTTTCATTTTGAAAAGATTTTTTATGTAAGAAAAGAAACATTTGAGGTTTGTTCAAGGTTTTACCTCATGAACATAAAATAAAAATGAAATAGGCAACATGAACTGAAGTATACACTGGATTTGACATAGATGAATTAAATATTTCATTTTTTAAGTCAATAGCTAAATGAGCACAGTACACTAGCAGTGCAGCAAAAATGATGTTTTCAAACTCTTGGTTTAAGGAAAACACCTTTCATATCTTTATACTGTGTTTTATTTCAAAAATATGGTCATTGAAATGATTTCCCACTACTGTGTTGGTTTGAAATTGAAGCTACACTAAAACTATGGAAAACATTTCGAGAGCTCGTTTCGTCGAGGGAAAACGCATTGACATCTTCCTCTCTTCCTCCTCCCTCTGTTGTGTGTAGCAGTGAATGCTCCCTGACACATACACACACAAATACATACTCAAAGCCCATGCTGATTACAAGTGGGTTTTTTCATGTTTTGCTTTTAGCCGGAGAGAAACTATTCAGCAAATGTTATTCAGTGAATAGTTATGTCAAAATATGCTGAACGCCTTTTTTAATTCAGTGTAATATCAAAGTAAAATATGTGGCTTGTCACATTGCACTTAAACCTGAGTTACCACATTACCATTTATAAACTAAACAGTGCTTCCTTATTAAATATTCATGCACAGAAACTTTCACATGCCTCATCAGGTAAAGCAAAACAAGGCATAGCGGATTTACATGCTGACATTTCCACAGACAGACAATCAAATTAAAGGCTGTCACATACTTGTTGCTAGTTCAGTCAATGTTATTGACCTCATAAATATGCAAATAAGAATTGTAACCCAGGGTTTACAAAAATGCTATATGAAATCTTGAAACCTGAATGTCTAAAATTCATTTCCAAACTCTTGATAAATTATTAACAGCGAGGGACAAGATAACCAATGATTGGAATGTTTAGAATAGCCTTAGTTTACGGTTTAAAGTGCAAAAAGCCAAGAATTGTCACATTGCTAAAGATGAATTTAATAAATCGGATACAGGGTACAACGGGGCTAAAGAACAAACCACTTTCATGACTTATTTTCCCACAAAGTACATTGCTCCATCACTGTTCAATAAAAGCTATAGGAGTAGTGTAAACACCCTGCTGTACTCTACATTTAATTTGTCCATGTGTTTGAAACTCTTTTTCTTGTTTGTGTGTGTGTCTCTGCAGCCTCCATCGTGATTGGGAAGTGGTGGTGTGAGATGGAGCCATGTCTGGAGGGAGAGGAGTGTAAGACACTACCAGACAACTCCGGCTGGATGTGCTCCTCTGGGAACAAGATCAAGACCACGAGGGTGAGGGCTCGGAATGTGCTGGACATCACTTCACACATGTACAAACACACACTTATACAATTTTTTTTTTTCTGAAAAAAAAATATATATATATACATATAAAAGAAAAGTGAAATATTAAATCAAACATAAATACAGTCTCCTGTATGTTTATTACTGGTTAAATGATTCACTGACAAGAAAGATTGTCTTATAAGACCAAGGGACACATATAACTCTGCTCCTCACTAACCTGTTTATTCCTCATGATACAATGTGGCAGTATCGCATGTTCACAGAACACATCTTCTTCATTTAGTCCTAATGCAGTATTATAAAGATGCTGTGCTGAGTTCAACTTAAGAAATAAGAAACTAAATAAATTCAGGACATCAAGACACAAGTCAGACAAAAATAAACTAAACATCACAACTCTGACAGGAAGTACGCATGACACATTAAAACTTGATGAACAGATCAGTATTCCCATACGCTGATTCAATAGAGAGGTGACAGACAGCGGATCTGTGAGAGTCATGTGACAGTGAACACAAGTAGATAGTATTACAGGGGGTTTGGTCCCTCCTTGGCATCTGCACGTGTTTAAACTTTCCCAAGCCCTGCTTATCCGATGGTGGCTGGATGATTTTCGAGATTTCCAAGGTAAGATCATGCATACAAACCTAATGAACTAGAGAAAGGTCTCTTGAATTATTAGTGTTAAAATATCTTTAAACAGAATTGATAAAATAATGTGCCCACTTGTGTCAAGCAAGGAAAGTTTACGCAGAAATGAAAATTGTCGTGTTGTTCCGATGCTCTTTCTCCTTACAACAGTGGCAAGACTAGAAACTTTCAAGCTCCAAAAAGTCAAAAGAAAAACATCAGGAAAGTGCTATTATCTGCTTGAGGAAATGCTAATCAGACCTCATTTACTGATTATTCATAATTCAAAACTCAATATTCACTGATAATCCTGCCCTAAAGCTCACGTCTAGACCAAGTTTGCATTCATTTTTGTACAAATTCAAAAGTGAAATGTCATGTTTGGTTGCTACACACACAAGAACCAGTGCCGAAGCATCTAATGCACCATTTTGGAATTTGGATTTGGGACGACATGAATAATCTAAGCTAATGCTTTCTAAACGTTCAGTCTCTACAGTATTATACGGAATACAGTCATGTCATCTACAACTTTTTTGTTCTTATTTGGAGCTTGACAGCTCATTGTTTGGCAATAGTAGTATAGCAATTTCTACTTTTTGGTTTGGGGTGACATGAAGGTGAGTAAATGACAACAGAATTCTTCCTTTATCTCTAATTGAGAATAAATAAAGAACTGTAAAGAAACAAACAAATTTATCCATCTTTTCAAAGGTATGAATTAGAGCACAGGTAAATGGGAAAGAAAAACCCGCTCCTGATATTAAACTTCCTTTTTCCTCCCTCATATCTTTCTTCCCAGAACACCCAGCCATATTCAACTTTTTAGCTCTGAGGGCCACTGAAACTTGCTCGCCAGAAGCTCAGCGGCATCCTTCTCCTCATCAAGGTTGGCATTTCCATTTTTTTATACATCTTGAGCCATATGATTAGGCTTTCACATTTTAATCACTGCTCATCAACATCATTACACTCCCAAACATAATTATTGCTGAGTCAGTGTTTGTGTTTGTGAGTGTGTTTATATGCTGCGAATGATTAAAAAGCCACAAATATATTCCTCCTCCAGTGTCTATTCTCCCGTCAGCGTAATTTATAAGTGTGCGCACACACGAACATAATGAAAAATGTGAACGCGGCAGTCGGAGCAGTAATTACCGAATAGAAACCGATGAAGTAACAGATGCACAAGCAAACCGTCTTTGTCGTGTGCAGTCACACACTCCAAAACATAGTGTGCTATTGTACTAATGCAGCATAATTGCGTGCATGCAAACACACAGTCACACGCACCCAGGGACAGGCTCAAATTAATGAGCGTGCAAACACACACGCGGCGAAAAGGGCTCAAGCGTGACCGTGTAGTCGGTAATAAGCGCATAATGCTGAAATTAGTATTTTGCCTCGTCGTTTGCTTCTGTTGTCTGCCGTTTTGTAAGCTCCTAGGCATGGTGAGGATTTGATTACCATGTTTGTTTGTGGGTTCCCCGACTTTATCTCGTTTTCTTTGAGGTGTGCAAGGTGTATTTGTGCATGTGTGTGTAGGTGTGCACTTCCTGTAACCTCCTAGCCTGGAGTGTCTTATCTGCCCCACTGGAGAGTTGGTATCTGTTTGAGTCCAGCGCTGGCTTTCTATAAACACCTTTGACCATCTTGCTGGCTCGGTCACCTTCATCCCCCATCCCGACCCAGCACTCCCTCCCGGTCCTTCCAAGGCAATCTAGCCACGTTTGTCTATGATCAGAGCAAACAAAAAGCAAGCTAAATGCTAAAGCCATCACTTGCAGTACTTTTTTTGCTCTGAAAACTCACGCTTACACACACAAGCTTGTTTACTCACAAACGCTGGTATGGCGTTTTTTTTTTTTCAAATTGGCATGTGAGTAAGAAAAAGCCAAAGCGTGTGCCTGACACCCTTTTTTCTCTTTTTTTCTTTATGTCTTACAGAGAGGGACCCCTCCTTGCCTGTAGCTCCAGACAAGGCAGGCCTCTTTTGAGGAAGGCACACAGTGAGAGAGGCTGAGAGACACCCTCGCCCTCGCCCTGCATAGACCTACTTTTACCTGTTCCTAATGGCTATATCATTCCGTTCCTTAAAATACAACCAAAATCGATGCGTAAACACGAAGACAAGGTTTACATCTTCACTCAGTTTATGTAACTTCATCTGCCTCATTTGAGAGGAGAGATGGACTCAGTCTGTATCTATTGAATGGCCGTGAGCCATTTTCTCCAGGTTGGATAATTCACCTCAGGACTGGCCCTTAAATCCAGCTGGTCTCGAATGTGAGAGGCTGGAACAATTTTGGCGAATAAGCATCCTAATCTCATTAGTATTCATAGGTATCCATACATACATTTGGATAGATGGTGAAGTGTCCAATATGGACATATTGACAGAATCTAAAATGTATTTAGTTATGCAGAAATTTAGAAACATAAAAATATTATTAATGTATAGTTAAATTTTACAACTATAGACATTTTGAGCCCATAACCCCACAAAAAAACTTTTTTGGGCCATTTTTTGCCTTTATTATGACAGAACAGATCATAACTGACAGGAAGTGAAGTGGGAGAGAGATAGGGGCGGGATCAGGAAAGGTTCTCGAGTTGGGAATCGAACTCGGGATGCCCGTAGCGAAATGGCACTGTATGTCGGTGCGCTGCCCACAAGGCTATTGGCGCCAACTTATACTGATATTTTTAAGTCTTTTTTCATGAAGAAATTGGTAAGACGACATTCAAAACCAAACATCGTAACTCTTAAAAGTTTCAGTAATACAAAGTCACAGTGGATGGGTCCAGTTGTCGTTAAATTGTCTGAGTTAAATTTTCTCACACAAATCTGTCATGTTTTATGGTGACTTGAAATGTAATGTATGAATAGCATGGATTACATGTATTATTATTATTATTATATAGTGCATTTGGCATTCTTGGTGAAATATTTTAAAACGAGTTCAATCTGGCAGCAGAAATCGCAAAGCAGGTTGTTGAGATAAACACTTTAAATACAGTAAATATGATGGCATTGAACATATTTCATAAATCTCTTCAGTTAAATACAATAAAATCAACCTAATACTTCCATTAATTCAATAGTATATTAAGTTCAGAAACATTTCATACATTTCTAAGGTTGTTCATATGTGACCCTGGACCACAAAACCAGTCTGAAGTAGTACGGGTATATTTGTAGCAATAGCCAAAAATGCATTGTATGGGTCAAAATTATAAATTTTTCTTTTATGCCAGAAATCATTAGGATATTAAGTAAAGATCATGTTCCATGAAGATATTTAGTAAATTTCCTACCATAAATATATCAAAACTTAATTTTTGTTTAGTAATATGCATTGCTAAGAACTTCATTTGGACAACTTTGAAGGCGATTTATTCAGCTTTCATATGATATATAAATCTCAATTTCATACCCTTATAACTGGTTTTGTGGTCCAGGGTCACATATGTGAAATCTATAAATTTTAAATGTTTTCAATATGTCAATATAGTACACTTCGGTTTCTAAATACATATCCTAGAACTACACTTTAATGAGATGACATTGTGATAAGGAGTGTGAGTACTCAAATCCAACCAATTAGTCCACTAAACCAGGTTTTGTTCCTGTATGTTCCACAAATACTTTTACAAGGAAACAGTATGTTAAGTTCTCAGAAATTGTAATGGCTTGCTGTTTCCTCTCTGTTTCCTCATAAGTCTTTGAAACACGTTCTTAACAGGAGGCTTTTTACAAGATACCTATACTGTTTAAAGAATCCCATCTGTGTAGATTTTCAGAGCAAAAGTAATCTGCCAAGTGATGGTTTAAGATTAAATCACATGATGATTAAGTCAGTTTGTCCCAAGAGTCCTGCTGAACCCAGAGCCTTGACTGTACCTGTATCTCTTTCAGCTGTCAATGTCACATTAAATTAATTCTAACACATTCATGCTGTCTGGAGTCTTGCTGTATGCTATCCTCATTTAAAAGTCACATTCAACAGCTGCATAACCTAAACCAGATTACATTTTAAGCGTGTGGAACACGCACAACAAAATTGAGATATCATTTGAGAATTAAAATGCAAATGGTGTACAACGAATGTCTTTGGAATGTGCTTTTAACCCTGGATCCAGCCGATCAACGGAAGCTGTAGCAGACAGTAGAGGACACCTGAGCAGAGATGGAGGAAATATGGCAGCATTTGCATAGAGTCCAATATAACAAACCACACTGGGAGAGACAGAGCCGTACATACTAGCAGACAGCCGAAGACAAATTGCATCAGGGTCACTATACTGCTTCTTGCGTTGTATGTGGGGGTTGGAAGTTGCACAGCATGCAGAAGCTCTTGTTTGGAGAGGAAGACAAGGAACATTCAGCTTAGGACAAGAGCTGTCAGCTAACGTTTACATGTATATAAAACAAGCATTTAAGTCCAGCAAATCGGCTTATTTTACACAAAGAGATTTTTGCATCCTTTGTCAAAGAAGCAGCTGTTTTCCCTGTCTCATGTTAGCATTGGTGCAGTGCAGGATATTACTGATGTTAGACAAGGTGCTGTGTTTGGTTGTCATTGGCTGGCTAACCTCTTTTGATTGGCATGAACTGGTCTCTTTCCAGAGGGGATCTGTTATGATCGACAGCTCCTCCTCCTCTGCCGTGCCTTGCCCAGGATGATGGGAGCACGTGGAGCGTAACTCTGCCGCATGATAGCTGTCTGTCTGTTGGGTTATAGGGGGCCCCAAGGGGTGCTTCTAATTTCTGTCCCCAGTCACTCTCTCTGTCTCTGTCTATGTCTCTCTCTCAATCTGTAGCTCACACCTGGCTGCCTTCCTTCACATCTAGATGGAGAAATGTCAGCATATGTTTTATGTGCTGAGGGCGAAGCCACAGGCTTGAGCATTTAATTAGCTTCATTGCACTACTGACATCACGACTTTATGACACCGCCTAGCTCTGAGTGGGATGGATTGATTGATTGATTGATGGATGGATGGATGATTGGGCGATTTTGGAAATATTTATGTGTAACAATCATGCCAGTAAAGTACTTTTTTAGACAGACAGACAGAGAGATACATGTACAGACAGACAGAGAAACAGATATCTATCTGTCTATCTATCTATCTATCTATCTATCTGTCTGTCTGTCTATCTATCTATCTGTCTGTCTGTCTGTCTGTCTATCTATCTATCTATCTATCTATCTATGTCTGTCTGTCTGTCTGTCTATCGTTCTCTCTCTACCTAACTACTCATCTATCTACCTAGATCTATCTAACAGGCAGTTAGACAGACAGACAGACAGATAGATAGATAGATAGATAGATAGATAGATAGATAGATAGATAGATAGATAGATAGATAGATAGATAAGTTAGGTAAAGAGCGAACGATAGACAGAGTTAGACAGACAGACAGATAGATAGATAGATAGATAGATAGATAGATAGATAGATAGATAGATTGATAGATAGATCTCTGTCTGTCTGTTTATTGTTCTGTCTCTACCTAACTACTCACCTATCTCTCAGCTAGATAGATAGATAGATAGACAGACAGACAGAAAGAAAGACCGAGATCTATCTATCTGTCTATCTATATATTTAACTGTCTATCTGTCTGTCTGTCTGTCTGTCTGTCTGTCTGTCTATTGTTCTTTCTACCTAACTTCTCATCTATCTCTCTTTCTGTCTGTATCTACTGTATCTATCTATCTAGGTAGATAGATGAGTAGTTAGGTAGAGAGAGAACGATAGATAGATAGATAGATAGATAGATAGAGATCTATCTGTCTATCTATCTATCTATTTATCTAACTGTCTGTCTATCTATCTATCTATTTAACTGTCTATCGTTCACTCTTAATTTCTCATCTATCTGTCTGTCTCTGTCTATCTATCTATCTGCCTGTCTAACTGCCTGTCTGTTTATCGCTCTCTCTCTACCTAACTACTCATCTATCAACCTAGATAGATAGAAACAGTAGATACACAGACAGGCAGAATGAGAGACAGAGATCTATCTATCTATCTATCTATCTATCTAGACAGACAGACAGACAGACAGAAAGAAAGACAGGCAGATAAAATATAGATATGTCAATAGTTAGATGGTTAGATTGGTTAAACGTTAGTGACTGTGGCTGTTATCGTGCATTTCCTCTAGTCTGAGGAGGGAGAAGACGAATCGTTAGTAATGGTCTGAGTGAAGCACAATGTAGCATTGAGAGCAAGACACACTCACCAGACAGACTAAATAGGGGTCCCTGAAGTCACAAAGAGAGAGAAAACGAGGAATGGAGAAACAGAGAGAAAGAAAAGAATCTTATTTCCCTCTTGGCAGTGCTACCGAGCTCTTTTCACTGTGCAGTGTAAACAGGGAACATACAGAGATGTGAGATGGCAGATGGGCAACTGAACACATGCACATTCACGCACACTGTGCCAATCGGTCCTTTACCAGTATAGATGTGTTACAGTAGACAAATTACAATCATCTACACACAAACAATAACTTCACAGTTCAAAGGAGCTTTCTTTGCTGGTTTGGAAATCTGGGATTCGTTCTTCATAAGCATTTGACATTTGTTCTAAGCATGCGTGTGTGTTTTCTCTCCCTTTTTGTCTGTTTTCAGATTCATCCCCGGACCTAACAAAGAGCTCCTTCACAAGCAGTGAATGTGGATTCTTTCTGTCAGAATGGACGAAACCATTCATTCAAAGGGGTGTTTGACTGGATTACCTGTGACTGAACAATAAAGAAGGACATTGTTGGGGATAAAGATGAGGTTTGCTCATTCGGTGCCAAGGAATATGACAAATAGAAATAAAGCAGGCTAATCTGTGTTTTTGATCAATGAGCCTAACACTGCGGACTCGTCCGTGTCCAATTCTTTCGATTTTCTGCGTTTCTCCTGACCACCTTCCTCTGGTTCTAAACTCATACAGCTTAGGGGAGCCGTTTACTGGATTTCAAATTATATTTGAAGACTTTACGTCCCTAGGTAAACTGGACAATCCTGATATAAACTGTGAATGACTGTATGAAGGATCATGACGGATAAGCACTGGTCTGTGAAAATGAGGTGGAAATCAATAGGAGATTTTTTTTTCAATCCTGCCATCAGTTTGTCGTTCTGTGTCCATGCTGGCTTTGGTAACAGACTAGGAGCTTGTGAAGCCCCGCTATTCCCCTCCTCTTCTGAGTTTGCCGCTCTCTGCTAGTGTCCACATGCTGTCCGTATGGGAATTCCCCCAGGTTAAAGGTCACCTCACTATCTACACCTACTTGGGTCAGATATCTTTTTATTTGTCGGCATGCTCAATGTATTTTGTGGGAGCTTTGTATTGAAAGTAACTGTATATATTTATGTATATATACATATAGATACATATTAAAAGACATCATATGACGATCTATCATGCCCTAAACCTGTTCAGTGGGTTTGAATGAAGACTGTATTCATGGTTTCAGTTCCTTAAATTACTGAATTAATCCCTAATTTAAGGCTATCTGTGGAAATACATATTCTCTTGATGTAATGGAAACCTGGCATTTTTGGCTTGAATGACAATTTGTTTCATTGGATCCATGATGAAGGAAAATTCACTAAACAGTTGCAACACAATATTTCAGTGCAAACATCTTATTTAGCGCTAAAATAGCCCTGGGCTGTAAGTATTTCTCATTCGTTTTCAGCGCAAACAAACAAGTTTCCTTGCAAATTAGGCTTATAATACATAGTGGCTTATTCACAAAACTCTACTGCTACTCTAGTGCTACTACCGCTGGCGGAAATCAGATGGAAAATGACTTTATGTACATTTTCTACTGATCATGGCAACAGTAATTCAACACATAATGAGCAAATAATGGAGAAGAGCAGATGTACGGAGTAGTCAACCACACTTGGTGCTGTACGATCCCATTAAAGTATGTCAAATTATGGTATTGTATCCTCCACAACCTACCATAGCGTGCGGAAGCAACCAACAAATTTGGGAATTGTGCCATGCAGATTTTCGGGTGCTTTTGTTCTGTGATCTGATTTGCATAATTCTGAATCGGGCACTTAAACACAGCAAACAATGTAATTAATTGCCTCTGTCAGCGGGCGCAACTCATTCTTAGTGAATTTCCCAAAGATATCAGTCTATCGGCCCAATAAAAGAGGCCACAGTCATCTATTTACCTATAGGCAGTTCTATCTCCAGTTCAGTCCATGATCCAGTTTGTTCTGTGCTTTCTGAGAATAGATAGTCTTCATCATGCTTGTGTAGGTTTCATAAATACAAGACAATAGAAAACATTCATGATAACCATGATAACTAAACACTGGATCTGTGTCACTGGACAGAAACCTGAATCAGTTCGGAAAAATGAAGCCCTAGCTTGTTAGGGAAGATATGTTGTTTTCAGTAACTTATAATTTACAATTACCATACCTCCACTTGAATTATGAGGATGATGTCCATTCAGAATGTCATGCTTTTAGTTTTCTGTGTTTCAATGGTTGGCAAAAAGTTGGGCTTCATTTCTCTTTACTGGCATCATTAGACATGCAACTACAGTAGCTTTGGTAGATAAACATGCAGCCTTATCAGAAGCAAATCAATATTAAAATGGTTTTCTATAAACTGTGTCTACCTTTATGTCTCTATCAGTAGTGCCGTTCTCTATTGATTTGCATGTTTTATCCTTTTAATTACACACGTTGTTGATGTTTTATGTCATCTCTGGATATGGGGAACACTGATGTTTTAAACAGACTTGAAGTCTCAAAGTAAACAATTCATTTTTAGTTTCTCACACTGATAATCTGAAAGAATAGCTGGGACAAACAGGATATTTTGAGTTCTTAGTTAAATAGAAGATGTTGAGTCACTTAGACATTTTAGACAGTTTTGCAATTACTTGCCTATTTTTGGTCCACCCAAATAATTATAGACAAGAAAATAAGTCCAAAAATGAAGAACAGTTGCACATTTCCAGGCAACACGCAGTAGCGTCCTTCCTGAACGAATCAGTGTTTTTGAATGCATCGCTTGTGTGAATCATTAAATGACTCACTCACAAAACAGTCCCATGTTTAATTCTTGAAATAATCAGGGTTTTTGATCTAACTACTTGAGTAGATTATTCAATGAATCACTCATAAAACAGTTGCTTGTGTCATTCCTGAATGAATCAGAGTTTTTGAACAAATTTGTTGCAGCCTCCTACTGGCATAACAATGTAACCTGCTGAAAGAGTCACTGAAAAATCCCCACCAGAACGACTTTCTGAAATCAAATTGGAGAATCAGAACTAACTGTTGTATAATCATGTCTTTCAAAGTTTTCCTCTCAAATAGGAAAGCTGGCCTCCACTGTTTTCTCACAGATTTTCACAGTTGGGATTGAGAACTTGTCTTCAACAATGAAACATTTCAGAGAAATTCTGCAGCTTGATTTGTGAATATATACTGTAAAAATACAGAAGATGGAAATCCATATTGCGGGCAGCATTCAAATGCTTGCTCATGAGGTACTTTGAGGTATATCGTGGTAAATATGCCCTGTCTAGTGAAGCCTTTTAAACAGGAAAACATATTCAATGCTACAGCAAGATGTGCATCTTTGGCTACAGGGCAATGTTTGCATTCTGTATATACAGACATATCTGGATCTTTGATTTATATAATTCCCTGTGGCAGGCTGCATTTATCAGCATTCCCATTTTGTTAACTTATTCAATTAGGATACAGATTTTCAGTTTTACACTAAGAATATTCCCATCTGACTCCCATAATAAATCTTCCTTACTGTCATATTTCTTCAGGTTTGCTTCCCGTCCTCAACAAGTACCATATTATTAATCATTTAATACAGAAAACAACTCTGCTTTTTTGTTTCAAGTCATTTTTTTTTTTTTTATCAGTGAAGTCACAGAGGGCCAGAGATTGACAGCTACATCGATCTCCCAGCAGTTTTCCCAGAATGCTAAGCAGGGAATTACAAACAAAAAGCTGTGTTTTCTCTTCTTCAATGAGGCGTTCCCTCATTTTGTTGTTGTTTTTCTATCTAAAGGGATACAGAGCAGCTCAGAGCCTCAGTGTGCATTTAATGCATTATAGGAACCAGGGCCCCAACAGCAGACCTTTCACGAGAAAAGATGCTGCCGCTGAGACAGACTGGTGAGATTATTGTGGAGGAAAAAAAGAGTATGTAAATGGGAATCAAGGGATTTTTCCGTTGTGTATTCGAGGTTTTAATGTGGATGGGTCGTAAAAGGTGCTTTGGGATGGATGCTTAAGGAAGAGCTCTCAATTCTCTTTCATGCATCTGCTTTTTCTGGGTACGAATGTTGGAGTCTTGCTGTGAAGAGAGCCCTGCTTCTTTTTAGAGCAAGAACTGCCTTTGCATAGATAACCAAATGCATTTACTGCCGTCCAATTCTGTTATTTTGCTGAAGAAACTTCAATGGGGTTCTTAGAAGAGACTTCTGCTCTGGGTTACCTCATATTTATTTATAACTACCCATTGTATGATTATTAGTATGGAAAGGTTATTGTACATTACAACATCACAGGCCATGTTTACAGTGACTGCAATAATGAATGCTATTGACAGTACTCTGAAAAGTAAATTGCAATGTAAATGGCATTTTCACATACCTTAATTGAATTAAAGGAATAATTCACCCACAAATAAAATTTCTATCATCTTTTTTTCACCCTTGTGTTGTTCCAAACCCAAATGACTTCCTAAAGTAGATATTTCTTGTGTGTAAAATGAACATAAATGTTTTTTGGACACCACTGACGTTCAATAATAATTTTTAAAGTAAGTCATAAGGGTTTGGAATGACATAAGGGTGAGTAAATGGTGACAGAAAAGTTCTTTGCTCCATCTGAAACCCCAAAAGGCAATGTCTTCTTATCGTGACATCACAATCAGAATAAAAAGAGGGTACGTCTTCAACATCAAATGATTAACAAGTTTAGGACTGTCAGAAACTATGATCGTGATAATACTGTACATTTCCTCTCCAGTTTACTTTCTCCCTTGTGTTCCCTCAAAGCAAACTAAAGTTGAAATGCACAAGGCATGAGACAGGCCAAACTGTGAAATCCATCATTTTCATCTTGAGTGGGTCTGTGTTATACATGACAAGTCCTGTCCCTTGTGGGACACACAGAAAATTGCGATCGCTGTCTCGCGCAAGATTTCAGCCTTCCACCATCCTATTAAGCTCAGAGTAATATTTCCACAGGTTTCACAGACAATCAGTAAGATGTCATCTGAGAGAACTTAAATTGTACAGCATCGAAGATGGTTAGACGAACCTCTCCGTCAGCTTGCAGTTAAAGTGTTAGTAGTTGTCCCCTGCCGACAACTTTATTTCCAACAAGTTTTGGTTTCAAGTCAAGTCACCTTTATTTATATAGCACTTTTAACAATACAGATTGTGTCAAAGCACTTAACAATATCAAATTGGAGGATAGAGTGTCAGTAATGTATAATAATAAGATTAAACACTCAATTTTCAGTTAAAGGCATTTCATTATTGAATTCAGAGATGTCATTGTCTAGCTTAGTTTAGTTTAAATAGTATCTATGAAATCAAATTGACGATATTTGCTAGAAATTAAGTGTCCCCAACTGAGCAAGCCAGAGGCGACAGCGGCAAGGAACCGAAACTCCCTCTGTGACAGAATGGAGAAAGAAAACCTTGGGAGAAACCAGGCTCAGTCGGGGGGCCAGTTCTCCTCTGGCCAGGATATTATTATTATTTATTTTTTTTACTTATTGTTTTAATTAAATTTTAAATGTATAAATGTATTATATTTCTATTTTTATATTGTTGCAATTTCTAACAATAATAGTATTATGTAGCTAGGTATTTTATTATATTTTTAGTTATTTTGTTTAATCTTTTAGTTTTATTGTATTTAAGTCAAGGTCTTCACTGGGGATATGTCCCCGGGGCTCATCCAGGCGTCCCGGCCTCCACCGACGATCAGGGTCACTGACATCATCTCCCGGCGCCGATCCACCATCTGATCCAGACACAGACTGAGAAAAAGAATAAGAAAGAAACAGACAAATATTAGCGTAGATGCCATTATTCTTACGATGTAAGAATAATTCCCGGTTCCGGTTGATCTATTTAATGCAGCCTAACAATCCTTTAACGGATTTGAATAATAGAAGTGTATTAGTGTGTTATGTGTAAGCCAGGTTAAAGAAATGTGTTTTTAATCTAGATTTAAACTGACAGAGTGTGTCTGCCTCCCGAACAGTGTTAGGTAGATTGTTCCAGAGTTTGGGTGCTAAATAGGAAAAGGATCTGCCGCCTGCAGTCGATTTTGATATTCTAGTCAGAGCAGTGGCTATCAACCTTTTTGAATCAAAGCCCCTACAATATCTAACACAATTTTCAAAAGTGGAAAAAAAATCTTTCTTAGTATTTCTGACATATTTTCAGGTACAAATATCTAAATATTCTTAAATCAAGATACATTTATTTCATACTATCTTGTTTTCCCTTTGAATTAAGTTTATTTTTCTTACACCTCTGGCAGATTTTTTTCCCCATTTTAAGCATAAACTGATCTAATTTAAAACAAGACTTTATATCTTAAGTCATTTGCTTCTCAAGTAAATGTGTCTTGATTTAAGAATGTTTAGATAATTGTACTGGAAAACAAGACAAAAGTTTTGCAGTGATAAGGCAAGATATTTCTGTCAATATTTGCTATTATTATGACAAAGATTCTTGCTTTTTTCAGCATATTAAGTTTTATTTTATATATTTACATATATTTTTTCAGCATATTTATTAATAAATGTATTAATAATAATATTAATTTATAAATTTGTTGTCTTCAATGGCACTTCTTCAGCTTTCTAAGGCTCACAAATGAGTCATATATCCAAGGTACTGTACAGTTTCTCACTGAATCACTGAATTGGTCATAAATGTTTCTTACTCTGAAGAATGCTTCATTTTTTAAAATAGATTGCATATTGTTTTGACATGTTAAATAGGCTTTCGCCGGCTTTATTGAAGTCTTTTTGATCAAAAGACAAGCTTCACGAATGGGGAGCCTTTATGGATTTTATTACAATATTCTTTTCATGTTAGTTCATAATTCTTTGTTCATCCAACATTTATTCTCATCCACTCCCTACAATCTTCAGTGGATGTTCTTGATGTTTTTCTCAAAAAAAAAAAAGTTGTTTCTCTGGCACTTGACAGATTTAATACACATGCAAAAACTCTCTTGCTTCTTTTCTCTTATTTATTTATTCATACAGTTGTTTTCCTGAACACTGATTTTTCATAAAGAATTAATATGGAATATTTCATCAACATCTAGAAGCTAAATGTTACATTTGAAAATAGCCTGCAAAAAAAAAAAAATTTAAGAAAGTTTTGTTTAAAAATGTTGCAAAAACAAAGTGCTATATACAGTAGATATACATAAATATAACTGTACAGTTTTCATAAATAGAAATGAAAATGGCTTCTTCCAGGTGGACAGTCTCAGTGGACAATTGTGGTGCTGTGCATGCAGATATTGGTAGCAGGTGCCCAGCAAACAAAGGAGCCAAACCCTTCAAGTGTGTCATTTTTAATACAGACTATATGCTGAATATGAATCAGCAAATTTTTGTATGTGTAAAGTGATGAACATGTACAAGCCCTGCTCTACGCCACAAAACAATCCCACTTTGCAAGACCAGAAGATCAATAAAATCCAGGTCAACACCGCACTCCTGCTGGGTCATCAGATTCACTCCTGACAGCAGGCCAAAGACTTCACTACAGCAAGTACAGAAACTCCAGGCTCCAAGCACAACTCTGTTTACTTGCTGATTTTTTTACTGGTCCTTTTTCCGTCCGTTTTGCAGCTATATTCAATTCAAAGGTAGAAAATGCTCATGCTCTAGGCAAAGGCAATTGATTCCTATTCTATGAAGTTTTCTTGTCAAACCGTGCTGACTGACCCATTTACAGTAAATGCTATGTTTCCTATGGTAAGCTGTAATGTGTTTGTTGATGTTTATTTTCATGTTTTTGTAACTGCAAACTAATAAGTGTTTTGTAGAAGTGTCATTCATAATGTTTAATTAGTGTTTTTGTTGTATTTGTGAGTGTGAGAAGCTCAGTAACATGCTAGTGCGGCACAAGGAAAGGTTCATTCCTCTGGGGTCATTGCTGGATCAAGGATGTTCCTTTAATCATAACTAAATAGCACAGCGTATTTCTAAATTTAGCATCAGATTCTCAATGAACTGGTTTGAAGGACACTTCAAGCACTGGAGAAATAAATCAGGGTCAGCAGTTTGTTTTGATAGCAGCGCTGGGATTTTCATTGTTTATATCACTCGTCTGTGTCTCTGAGTATCAGACAGACTGTCAGTCTGTGCATTAGTGCTGGGGATTTTT
Organism: Spinibarbus caldwelli; assembly: GCA_039654775.1. Taxonomy (NCBI): domain Eukaryota; kingdom Metazoa; phylum Chordata; class Actinopteri; order Cypriniformes; family Cyprinidae; genus Spinibarbus; species Spinibarbus caldwelli. The sequence goes on from CM077255.1 coordinate 7,136,459, forward strand.
CAATGACTCTTTCTGAAGGTTACCTTTATACTCCAGTATGTGGCGACGCTTGGCTATCTTTATGAGTGAACCAGTGGCTCATTCGAGTAATCCGAAAACGCTGATTCCTTCAACGACGAAAGCCTATCTGTTCTGTTGTGCCTTTCATCGGGAGCATTTAACAGACAGACACGGTAAGTGTTTATCTAAAATGTAAATTACTGGACCTTCTGAAACTGTTAGCCTAAGGAATAGACCTTAGTCATGTTTAATTTTTTTAAATGAATGAAAACGAGGCTGTGAGAGATAAAACTACAGGGCGTTCAATGGATTGTATCTTTTTTAACAACATATTGATTGTTCAGCTAAATGTAAGTAGCCTAGCAAAAAACTCCATAAAACAGTTTTGAGCTGTGAAAATATCATGATTTAGGACCTTTATACGGTGTGTCCTATGGTAAATAGGCCTACTGTCTATCCCTCACAGCCTTGTTTTCATCCGTGTTAAATTCAATATGGCATCTAACTTAACTAAGTATATCATAGAAGTACTTTTTCTTGTGATAGGGCTTAAGAAAAGCATCCACATATCTGTATTTTTTATATTTGTTTAGCATGAAGTTCAGTAACATCTACACTAGCCTACATGTATGTCCAGAACTAATGTCCTGCCAAACACATCGCCTCACTTCCACCCTGTGCTTTGAAACATTAATCCAATTCATCGCTTCTAATCACCTTACGTTCTTGCCTTTATTTTCTACAAATAGTTTGCATAGCCAACTCGAAAGTGCAAGAGTCAAAGAAAGCTGTAATTAACGTGGACGACTGTGACACCTAATAAGAGATCTAATTAAGAAAATGAATAAGGTGTCAGGGCCCTTTCAGAGTCGCTTCGACAGGAAGATTAATCGCTCGCTGGGCTAATTTGATTTGTGACAACGAACAGGATGACCTGGTGAGTTGTTTTAAAAAGATTCCATACCCAAGAGCATATGACATTAATAAAACATGAATGGATTGGTCTAGAGGAGGAAAAGACCCCCCTTTTCACTTCAAAAGCTCAATGGATCACCTTTTTTAGCCGTTTAAGACCAGAACAATTCACTGAACAGCTATGGGCACTGGGAAGCCTGTCTGCAAGGACTCTTAATACTGTATATAGGCTACTTCAAGGAATTACTATAGTCTAAAACTTGACCTAGCTTTGTTTTGATCCTTTGGTTGGTAGTTTCTTCAACTACAGGCACTTTTTTTTACCACCAAGGAGCTGATTTTACTAAAAGATATTTAATTTTTTTTTTCTTTTTATTATATCAGCCATCCTCCAGGGGGGGTGCGAAATAATTTAAAATTAAAGTATATCCAATTCACAAATTTTATGATTGATATGTTAAATAAAAAAAAAAAAATATATATATATATATATATATATATATATATACAGGGCTCGCAAAATTTCAAAATCACTGGTAGCCCTTCGGGCAGGTACTCTTCAGATTTTGGTAGCCCGAAAATTGATTTAACTAGCCCAAATAAAAAAAAAAGACCTTTTTTTTTTTTTTTTTTTATAAATATAGAAAATCAGATAGGAGTCTAAATGTCAATCAAAAATATTTTCATTACACAAATATCAACAAATATGAAGGAAGGAATTTTATTTCACTATTTACAGGGTATCTGCAGTTTTTTTAAAAAATAAATTTAAGGCAATTTATGACCCATTTTAAGAGCTGCACAAGTAAAATGATCACAGTATGAGCGGGGTTGGACAATGTCTATGGTAACATACAGTATTAAGCCATAAAATGACATGATTTACAGTTCAGATACAGGTTTTCACAAAAACAAAAATCTTATACAACAGCATTTCAGCCTTTGGACCATTTTTATGAAAAGGGAAAAATCAAGCATATAAATTATTATATTAATATAAACGAATAAATATTACTGTCTTAATTGTTTAGTTTTTAGAAGGCACATTAAATTCTTTCTCATTTACAGCTCCGTGTTTGCTGCATAAAAATATGGGTCGATATTTGCATTGATCTGACCATAAACAGCAAGAAGGGCTTATTGGAAATACAAATTCATTCTCTGCTACGAGGTGGCGCTTTAGGAGTGGCTTAATACAGCGGTTTCTCTCAGGGAAACTCCCTGTTAGCGGCTGCACACAAAGCAGCACCGTCAGCGCTCATAAACGCCGCTTTATCAGCCATTATAGGTAATATTAAATAAAAATGCCAACGACACTGAGGACAGTCGGTTCCCTTCAGATACATTCACATAAAGACATCTGCGCCACGTTTTGACTTGAAACGTGCAGCGCTCATATTTATTCAATGACATCATTGCCTTTTGAAGTTTAATCCAGCTGTATCGCCATTCTTGTCTTTCCGTCCCCAACTGTAAGACCTTTTGAAATTATAGTTAAGACATTTCTTATACCATTTAACGTATTTAAAACTTTTTATGGCCTTAAGTTTGATACAACTAAATTGAAGAGTTTTTAAGGGGTAGCCCATCGGGCAGGGCAGTGATACATTTTGGTAGCCCGACTGGAAAACACAATAGCCCCGGGACGTCGGGCTAGTGATTTTGCGAGCCCTGAATATATATATATATATATATATATATATATATATATATATATATATATATATATATATATAAACCTCGCCACCTCTCTTGTGCGTGTTCTGAGCTGTTTCTTATCACGCTGTGAGAAATACAGACTGAACGGCGGCTCAAATCACTAGGGTTGGGTCTCGAGAACCAGTTCCATTTTAGAACCAGTTCCAAATTTCCAAGAACCGGGTATTCGATAAGACACGTGCGTTTCGATTCCGCTTAACGATTCCTGCGTTTGCATTTTAATGTGACTTGAAACTATTTAAGCGCAGGAAGGGAAAGAACTTGCTCACTGTTTAGGTGCAGCGCACACATCTGAAACGCAAACACAGAGAACAGCGGCTTTAACAGCGGTCCCGATGCGGTTCCTGACCTGTGTCCATTCTCGAACCGGTCCGTGCTATTCCACTGCAGAAAAGATTGTTCCGGGCCAGAACTGACTTCTCTTTCCCATTTATCAAACAGTATGCACAAAATACGTCCGTATATCATCATAAACACAGACTTTTTTTTTGTTTGTTTTAAGTGAACATAAACGGATGAGAAAGAAAACGCACGTGTAACAGTATTTTTAGATCCGCGTGCGTTCGGTGTTAAAGAGAGAGAGAGAGACGCCTAATAAACGCGCTGCCTGTCAATAATGTTAAAGGGGTCCTATTATGCTTTTTCACTTTTTGAATTTTAGTCAGTGTGTAGTGTGTATGTTTGGGCATAAAAAAAGATCTACAAAGTTCTCAAAGTCCACTCCAAAGGGAAATATTTTATTTTTAAAAAATCCCTTTTCAAGAACTACAACGAACAACTAATTTGGACTACAAAGTTGTTTTCCTGTATTTGTGACATCACAAATTGGTCCATTAGAATATCATTAAAATAAATCCCGCCTCCAGAAATTCAAATGCACGTTTCAAAATCGAAACCTGGTGTGGGTGTTTTTATATCTCTGTATTTCTGAAGGAAACTGACTCTCTTCAGAAAATTTTGGATGTCATTTTCATTTCATCTTGCATGTAATGTCTGAAAAAGCAGCGTTTGTGAGCGGAGCTCTGCTTTGTGTACAGCGTTACAGGGGAAACCTCGCTCTCTCCTGCTCCAACAGCGTCTCCTGCTGGCAGAGAATGAATTTGCATATATATGCCGCCACAAATAGAGTAACTCTGTGGGACTATGGTATAAATAAATTCAACTGTATAACAGTTTCACTGCAATTCATGTTATAATGTTAGAATTAAAGAACAATAAATATAATACATATTATCTTTGCACTTATCTGTACGTAGTAAAAGCAGTTATTTTTAAGCTGTTGTTGACATCCTATCTAAAACGTGATTTAGCCAAAAAAAAAACACCAACAATATCGTTACCACTTTAATATGTCTAGCAATATCCGTGCGTGCAAAGGTTCTGCGCGATCCTCTTGTTCAATATTCTCGAGGTCTGAATTGATATGGCAATATTGACGAACTAGCTGTTTTGGCAAGGGGTGGGGCAGTACTGAAACACCGTCTAAGCTGTTCGCCAATCACAACGCACTGGGACAGCTAACCAATCACAACACATTTAGCTTTTCGGAAAGCGGGCCTTCAACAAACCCGAAACTAATCGAGCTGTTTGTGTCAGGCTGGGGAGGAAGGTATTGTAATAATGTAAATTATGTGAAAAATAATGCGGTTTTCGAACCACCAAGCATGAGAGCATGTTCTAGTACACCCCCAAAACAAAATCAAGACTTTGTAAAAGAGCATAATAGGACCCCTTTAATCAAAGAACAAACGAAAATCATTAACTGATCTCACTGAATATTTTAACTTTAACGAGGATTAATCTATTTTTTTAAGAAAAGAAAACTGCAGTGTTTTTAAACTTTTGATTTCAATTTCTGTACCTGAAATTTGTTCAGTTTTATTTTATGCTATTGCTTACTGATTTGTTTGTTTCTATTTTTTATTACTTACTGTTTACTTGTCTTTAACAATTGAATGTTTGAAATTTATATTAGTCTAGTTGTTTTTTTTCTGTGGTATTGTTTGGTAAAACCATTGGCACCATCTAGTAATCTATAGTCTTTTAGACTATAGTAAACCATCACTCTCGGCGCACTAAAACATCATTTCTGCTTGAACACAGTTCAGTATATTGATGTAGTTGTCAAAATTAATGTACAGCAAGCTAATTTATAATGGATGCTCACCAAAGAGGCGTGTTTTGGAGAAATTTGTGAGGATCAGTGGTGTTTATGTACATATGGGCATCAGACGCTCCAAACACAGACACAACCACTTGTTCTGACAACTTTTTAATCACTGTTCACTAATTACGTCGAGCCGCCTTCAGATCGCTGAGTCTCCACACATGCAGAATGTTTCCATTTTTCATTTGTATTTTGGTGTGTTTAGTGATTCTGAATAGGGCCGTATGGTAGTTTATATGCAGTCCTTTGGCACCTCCCTGTGGTCTTGTTTGGTATGGCAGGTTGACTTGTGCTTATTTGTTAAAGTTACTTTATAATTGAGCTTTAGGTACTTTTAAGTAGCCTACTTTTAATTTGTAATGAATGCCTGCAGTGACATTTTTGCAAAGTATGCAAAAAAAAAGAACACTGAATATTTAAATCTATCTTGAATTTGTTTTGTTTAAAAATAATTAAATGTAATTGGAAAGTAATATCACAAGAATGCAAAGGTTTTTGTGAATAGAAACGGTTGGGGGGGGGGGGGGGGGGGGGTGATGGGGGGGCTTGCAGTATTGATTCGGAGAGGAGGGCGGCCTCGGAGTAAAAAAGGTTCACAACCACTGTATTATATGAAGGTCACACTGTCTTCTTTTTAAATGCATTATACATTTTATTTTTGCTTTCAATCTTAAAATATGAAACATAAATAATATTACATATTAAAACTATAATATTTTAATTAGTTAAATAATCATGAACCATTTCACCACTTTTGTGTGGTTAGTCACTGTCAACAGTGTCAGTGTAGGTCATGCTTTACATTAAACAATGAGATGTGGTGTTTTAATAAAATGAAGGATCAAGGTACTGTAAATATAAACATTTTTATATTTTTAAAAACATTTTTGTGAGCAGAATTGTTTTATTGTGCATTACTTCCTGTCAAACTATATGTATGTGAAATAATGCAAAAACTTAGCCAGACAAAGGAGACGGATGTTTGTTTGCACCACAGAATGCTATTAAAGAGATAATTTAACCAAAAATGAAAATACGGTCATTACCTGTTCACCCTCATGTCGTTCCAAACTTGTCTTTCTTTCTGGTATTTTGACAGAAGAAGTTTTAACTGTTGAACGTAACCAAAACCTATGGCTTCCACTGTATGGACAAAAAAACACAGAGACATTTCTCAAAATATCTTCATAGAAGTCACAGAAGTTTGGAACAACATGAGGGTGAGTAAATGATGACAGATATGTGATGTACATTCATGATGTTTAGAAAAATGACTGAATTCTTCTGTCATGCATATATACAGTATTCTCTTTTAAACATTATTTGTGTTATAAAAGAATGCATTCTCTAAAGGTCCACATGGACAAAAGGGCCCATAATTAAAGAAACAGACAGTTACTGTCAGACAAAGCTGTTTCCAATGTGCATTCTCATAATGTACTGCAATGCATGTGTAAGAAATCTGAAAATGCTCTGGAGAGAAGTCTTAATGCTCCGCACAAAGGTCTGCATAAATGCACAGGAGTCAAACTGATAAAATTATAGCTGACACTAATAACTGTGTGATTAATGTGGACTACAGAAGAGGAGACATATGTGGGTGGTTCCTTTGCTTATGTGCATATCCTCTGTTCAGCATCAGTGACTCGTGTGTCCATGGATCGCAGATTTTGAAAGCAGATCATCGTTGCTGAGACTCGTCAATCATGGCGGTTTCTGCCTCTGAATGAGCACCCACCCGAAAGATCACATTCAGAATATTCATCTGAGTGGCGACAGTAAACATGGCAGATTTCATACTCAAGTCAGCCTACTTGAAGGCTCATCTGATTTTAATTTGAATTACACGCTGTAAAGACTGTCAGAGGTACACGAAAGGCCGTTTTGATGAATAGGACATACAGTATCTTACTGACTCCCATACTTGTCTTTCAGCTTCTCAGCCAAACTTCAATCTAAAAGTAAAATTGATTTTCCATTCCACTCCTTTAACCATGAAAGGCAATCTGTCCTCCACCATCAGTCAGAACGTATACATCAGGACATTTTCTCTGAGCAGGCAGTGCCTCAGATCAGAAAATAATTGACAGTAGTGCAAAAGAAAAACAAATGTTACAAAATATAAAATCAAACATTCTGTAAATCACTAATTTTTGTATAAAAATACTGTTTAACAGTGACACCAGTGAATAAAGGTTCAAACAGAGATTAGTGATTTATGAGGGGAGTGACCAAAAATAGTCTAAAAAAAATGCATTTAAATACAAACTCCAGGTTGCTGTTATTGAATGTACTAATTAAACTGAAGTTGTATTTGTTTAAACATGCATAAACCTGACTTATTTTGGGCTTAATAAACTGTAAAAATAAATAAATTAAATATATATATATATAAATAATACAATTAAATGAAATATAAATACATATAAATATTATAGTATTGGTTGCTTTATAATAAAATATAAAGATGGTGTTCCATATGTATTTAACCTGGAAACCATGTAAACATTCAATTAAATTTGAATTAATATTGGGCTAAAAACATTATTTGTGTGAATATGACACCTTGTCTACAGATGCTGCTTCATAATGGACTTCCTTTTAGGTTGTGGTTGTTTATCTTTGCTGTCCAGTTATTTTTTGCCTTTCATTTTTCTTTTTCTGGGATTTTAACACCTCTCCCATCTCTTTCTACTTTAACTTATTCACCAGTTGTCAATATGTCAATATGTGTTTTATCTTCAAGGGTGCCAGGTATTAGTACAATAAATCCTCTAAAATAGAAGATGAGGTCAAACTCTGAGCCAGGTTGTTGGGGACAGTTGGAGTAGACAGCACTGAATGCATTGAGTTGGGCTGAGTAAATTAATCACAGCTCACTTTACATTTCAATAGGCAAGTTGGCACTCATTTTCCACGTCTTCCTCCATCTATTGGCAAAAGTGTTTTATAACCCTATCAGCTTCTGCATGATGAAGCTGAATAAAAGATCATGGAGGAAGGCCTTAATTAATATCTGCTCTTGTGAAGTCTAAAGTTCAGCATGTTACATCACACATACACTAATGCCAACACAAGCATATGTGTATTGTTGCATGAGAAGGTAAAACGTGGATCAGCCTCGTAGCGTGTGCTTAGGTGTGGGTTTATATGCTATGTTTGTGTGCAGAAAAGAAGACTGACATTCTGGCAAATGCAGAGAGAGAACTGTGTGTGACAAGACTGTGTGAAAAACAGCTGCGAGTGCTGCATCCTTTAGGACTGCCGGTGCTAAAAGGAAGTGCTCTCATAAATATTACACCATATTCCCTTGTATATAGCTTCACTCTGATTTATTGAGTAAAGGAGAAATGTCTAATTACTGACACTATCTGCAACTTCAAACAAAACATTGGCCCAACTAATGGCATGAATTTACTAGTTTGATTAGGGCAGGGTTTGGTGCTTCTAATGGCACAGCTTTTATACACTTTTACATCTTAACTAGATGTGAAATTAATTGAAAATGCACTCTATTTTGCAAATGCATGTTGTATATCTTATTATGAATGATTTATTCATGTATATTACAAGTTTTGACCTTGTAATGTTTAATCAGAGTGTTGTAACTCAGTCTTCTGTTGAAAAAAATAAAACAGGCTTGTCCCTGGTGATGTAGGACTTCATTCATTCAGTCCACTTAAACCTGCCTCTCCACAATCAACTACAATGCATACATCTCAAAATTCAATCAACAACCAATGCATAGAACCAAGTCTCCTTCCTGCATTTTTTCTCAGTAATCCATTATATTTGAATGTACATTACAATACCAAAGAAGAGATCGCTACTTCTATTTCATCAGGACTTTTTCATCAAGATTTTTTACAGTGAATATAAAATGTTAACCCCCCACAGACCAAATAAATAAAAAATTTAATCATTTAATAGTAATATTAATGTATTTATCTGTACAGTTAGTTACAAGATAAAGTACATTTAAAAAATTCAAAACACATTCAAACCCTTCTTAATAAAAAGGAAGAAAAACGGGCCTTAAAGTCCTTTTCACACCAAGGACGATAACTATAGACCGTTTCATCAGGCGCACTCGCCTGGCCCTAAGTTAACTTCCGGTCTGTGTTTGTTTATGGATCTGGCTAGTGGCGCCGGCTACAAATGCAGTTAAAGTTAAAGTGATGAGTAATGAAGTTGGGCTCAGGTGGTTGTGCTATGGGATGTGTTTCCCATATATTTATTTATTTTTGTGGCGACCCGCCACAATATCAAAACTGACCGTTTTTCCAAAAGGCTTCGTTGAATAAACATGAACACGTACTGCACGTTTAAAAATCAAAACAAGGCGTGGGTCTTTTTAAATCACTGTATTTCTGAAGGAAGACTGTCTTTAGAAAATTTTCGATGTCATTTTCATTTCATCTTGCATGTTATATGCCTGATAAAGCAGCGTTTGTAAGCTCAGCGCTGCTTTGTGTACAGCCGTTACTGGTCAAACCTCTATTTCTCCTGCTTTAAAGCACCTCCTGCTGGCAGAGAATGAATTTGCATTTTCAATAAGTCCATCTGATTTACGCAGCAAACATATTTTGATTGTTTTCAAAAAAATAATCTACACTAGTGGGACTTGGCTGTTGTTATTTATTCTATTTGGAAGTCTACCGGAAGTTAAAGTGCATATTGCAGGTTTAAAAAGTTTTTCAAATGAATATATAACCTTGTTGGAAAATACCATATGAACCGTTAACGCAGGATTTGAAAATGTTTTACAAGACGTGAGGGCACAAATTTAGAAGAAAAAGTCACAATTTCCCTGACAGCTCTCAAAAACCATTTTTTTCAACCGCGTCATATTACGTCACGAGAGATATATATATATATTTATTTATTTATTAATTAACAATTGCAATGTTGTGTTTTGAGTTAGGTATTAATAGTGCTATGAAATAATATATATGATTTAGTGCTGTATAAATAAAACGGAATTGAATTAACCATAAATGCAGATCTGCTTTAAATATATCTGATGTAAACTTCATAAAAAAGTTTTTATACAGTAAGACAATTTGTGATTGTGATTATTTTTTTATTGCTCGTCACCAAAATGGGGCCATATAAAGTCCTCGTTCCTCTGTAAACTCTTCTAATGGCTGACACAACACATGCAGGTAAGGGCTCCCCAGAACACCACAGGCCCAGAGCACAACTTATCTGTATGCTGTCCATATTGATTGTCTTATACCAATGGCATCAAAAAGTGTGACTTGCAGGTAGTTGTGACCTAAATATAGGCAACCTGTAATTGAAAAAACTAAATTATTCAGATGGTTTTAATATTCAAATCTTTAATTTATTATGTATTTATACATACAAGTATTTAGCTCAGAGTAATAATTTATCTCTGCCATAAACATACATCTCTGCTGGCCTGGAGAGGTCCATGCTCCTGTCTGAAGTGTATATAGGCTATCTGCAGCACATATGTGCAAGCCTCAAAGCCTGGGTGCAGAGTCAAACAAGTGTGGGGGTCACATTCTCTACTAAGACACCATGCACCTAACTCCCTGCAGCACTGACGTTCCTCAGCTGTGACCACGGCCTCGCATTTACTACACAAACACTTAATGAAACACAAACGTGTTTATCTCTCTCTCTCTCCTGTGGTGATGAGAAACCGCTATATTACATAACATTAGTGTCGGATATTAATGAGTGTGACATGCCTAATCAACGCTTATTAGTTTCTGTTACTGGTAAGTATCAATACTCATAGATGACCAATACTAGCTTTGCTATTGCCTGATTACATTAGTTAACACTGGTCTCTCACCAAGACACCTGCTCTGTTCTCCTCACATCAATTTAATTTGTCTCCTCTGACCGTTGTTCTGTCTAATCCTGGCCTGTCTCTGCTCTCTTGGCGGCATAGCAGGCTCATAATTGTATCTGTGGTCGGTCATACGAGTGTAAATAAACATTTAAAATTTCCTCACCGTCCGAACTGTCATTGCAATCCATTGTTTTCCTATGGTTAAAATGGACCGCGCTCTCCCTCTCGTTACGTCACTTCCGGTTTTGGCGGTTTTCAGATGCGGAAGTAAAATTCTCTCACAAAAATGACTCCAGAAGCCTTAATAACGTATTTTAAAGTATATTTTAAAGAAAATCTAGTTCCTACATTATTTTTCTATACATCGACTCACTGGAGTCTCTAACCTGGAATATGCCCTTTAAGTTGGGGGCCACAAAAGCGCGCATGCGCAGTAACGTTTGTTTATGTTGTTGCTGTTGAAACCGTCTATAAAGGCTCGTTCACACCAAGCACGATAACTATAGAGATAACGATAAAGATATAGTTCTACAAATCATTCTCAATATTAAAGTATAGCAGAGTCCACACCACAACTATAACGACAAAGGCACAGAGAAACGATATTGTTGGAATCACTTTCAGAACGATATTTTTTTTCCAGCTGATGAACGATACAAACATATTGACAGCCAATCAGAATCCATCCTGCTATAACGAGCTCAAGAATTTAAACAGCAGACACGCGTGCACTTAGAATAAACAGACAATATCGTCCGCTGGTGTGGACGGTAATATCGTTATCTTTATAGTTATCTTTATAGTTATCGTTCTTGGTGTGAATGGGGCTTAAAAGAATAAAAGTGCTACAATAGTCCTGCTAAAAATTTTAAAATAAATAAACAAAAATGAACAACTTTAAGCTTACAAGATTTGGGAAAGTTGTAATATGGGTTTTAAATTCTAACAAGTGCAGAACACAAGATTTATTTTTAATGCTAGACCCATTTCTCTTGCTGAATATTGGCTCATCTCTGTTTCCTCTGTGTTTAATTGTAAATCTCAGCATTAACTTCCATGTTAGAAATTGAAATTCATGCCAGCATAATCCCTGGAGGTAGATCATCCCTTTCTAGTGCTATTTCCGCCGTAACAACATGTTAAATGTATTGGCCTCTGGGTAACAGCCTAACCGTGAACCACTTGGCAAGACTTTTTGAAATTACGATCAACAGTATCAGTTAAAATAGATTAGAATTCACCTCAGCAGCTCTATAGTAGAGACCTCTAGAACAGAATAGTTTGCATTAGATGATATTATGTTAGAGTATTCTGCATATTCATCTCAGATTCATCTTTCAGTCTGGTTCAGATGTTTTGTGTATTGCACTTCATAAACTTGGATTGCATGCAATGAATCTGTGTAGATGGGACTAATTAATTAATTAACTGATTAGTATGCAGTGACATGTTGGACTGTCCTGACACGTGATAGAAAGCAGTTTGACACCATTACTACTCACAGTTTGTTAGCACAGTCTTACATTATGGAATTGCTGATGATATCAACTCCGTAATAACCTATTAGCTGATGACTGTGCTCCCAGTGCTTTTGTTACATTAAAAGGCTATTAATTATTGACAATGTAATTATCATAGCATTGTTCCTAATGTAATTAAAGTGTCACTAATGGATCTTGGGACCTAATTGATCCCCGTAACTCTCCCTAACCTCTTTATCTGACACTTATTTATTTTAATAGCGGCTCTATTTTTCAAAAACAATACCATTCATCTCTGCTGGGGTTTCACTCGGAGAGCCTTTCTGCAGATTGCTTTCCACCGTGGTCTGATAATCTGCACACACACTTTATGGAATAGACTGTCTAAATAAACTCTGAATGTCAGTGCCACTCTCTATGAAGGATTTAATTTTAGACAGCCACCTGTGAAAAGTATCCACAAGCCTCCCTAGGTTTCATTCTCCCAAATTGTGTGCAATGGCAAAACCGTAATTTCCAAAATTTCATAATTACCTCTAGCAGTAATTGGCAATCTGCATGACAATTTGTTTTATTGGAAGCGTGTTTGATTTGTCCCTGACTGAAAGGAGGTTATTGTGTGTAGATGTTAAGCACATCATAATGTTGTCGTGTTGTTGTGATTGTCTCTGGGTTGTGGAGAGGCTGACGACAGAGACATATTGGTGAGACGTGAATACTGCAGCCTGCTGGGTAACGTCATTTCCAGCGCAGTGTGAAATCTGGGTGTGATAGGCCAATAGAGCCTGATGAGTAAACCAGTTAGGATCTACCAGCCAAAGTATGTGGCAAACAGTGAGACGCAGGCTAACATCTGTAGGCTAAGACGGCATTTAAAATTTAAATTCACCATAAAATGAAAATTGCATTCTTATTACACATTCTGGTTTTATTGTGAATTGGTGCATGTTATTCCAAACAAAATGTTTTGTCTTTGTTCAGCAAAATGTAATAACATGCTCCATCTCTGAAACTTACATAACTATGACCTTTTTTTTAACCCCACACCTCCAACCACCTGTCACATATGGGACCATATTTCACTTTTTGTTTATAGTCTTGGACATTTGCAGAGACACTGAAACCAGTGCAGAAACCATAGATATTGAATTCCAATTACGAATACGATTAACAGGGAATGTATGATTTTTTTCAAATAAAACTATTTCCATAAAGTTCAAATGCAGTACTTTACAATAGATTGATATTCTTTTATATATTTATTTTATTTTATTTTTAGTTTTTCTGTTTTTCTGTTTTATGAATAACTTTTCTTTTTTTTTTTTTTGTATTCAACAAATTAGATTAAAGCCAACACATTAATCTAATTATAATTATTAAAAAATGTTAAATTAAATGAAAATTCAGTCATTGTTTAATCATATCTTAATCATTTTTTGTTCTTTTATTTTATTTTGTGGTACACAGAACTGTTTGCTTAGAAATATCACAGTATATAACAGTAAATATGATCATTGGTAACTCTTCATTTTAATGTGACAGTTAAAAATGTTATATGTACATGTTATATTAAAGGGGCAGTTACAAATGTTAAATGTACTAGTAATAGCAGTAGATTATGCATAATTGCAAGCAACTAACCCTAAATCCAACCCTACAGTAAGTACACATAGTTATTTAATATTACTTGTCAATTCTTTGTGTAATTACATTACATTGTAACACCATAACCTTAAAATAAAGTTTAACTAAATTAGGTACTATTATATTAACAATAAATTATGCAAATTACATGTAAATTACATGTAAGTAACCCTAATCCTAACCCTAACCTAACCATATAGTAAGTACATGTCGTTAATTAATATTACTCAGTACTTAAATGTATAATTACACTGTAACAAGGACACCATAAAATAAAGTGTAACCCTAAATTATTGTCTTTCCACATTTATCTTTTTTTATCGTTGAGTAGTAATTTGAGGTTATAGGCTCGAAAATATCTAGATAATAGTTAAAACATTAATTATATAAATATTAGTTTATAATAGATTTATATTTATAATAGAAATATTTGTATGTTTCAAAAACTTTTATGTTTTAGATGCTATCAATACACTCATATTGTCAGTAAATCTTAGAAATTAATAGCCACATTGAAAACAGCTACAGAGAGAGAGAAAGAGGTCTGATTAACTGAAACTTCACATGTTTCTAACAACCCTCCCCTGACCTGAGATATCTCTGTAGGTCAGCACGTCAACATGGTGTCTGTGACCCACCCCTCCTTCTGCTGACACGTTCGCCTTAGCACTCCGGGCCCCTGACAGAGCAGGGACTGACCCTTGCCTTATAACTCCTGGAGACAGTCAAAGGTCACGGTGGGGTGGCAGCAGACGGCACTCCACAGATGGAGGACGACTAGTGTTGTGCTCCTGTCACATCAGCATGCGGTGGTCTCCTCCTGAGGGAGTGAGGGAGATGAGAGCGAGCGAGCGAAGAGAAGACGGAGAGAGAACCCTTCCCCGGGCCTTAGTCAGTGGTAATGAAAGGACACAGGGGCAGGATGGGAAACATGTGAATCAGTGGTGTGCCGCCGAATGCCCTGAGGCACCTTGGCATTCACAGGCAGCTAGCAGGTGGCAGAGAGTCAGGTGAAGTCTGTGCACGACACACACATACCCACACGCTCCATCTATCCCTGTCTGAATGTCACAAGCTGGGAACACAGCCAAGAGAAATCTGGGTTTTTGTGGGATTGGAGCATGTCTGTGTAAGCAAGAGGGAAATAACTTATTACAGCTCAAAAAGGGAAGACTTCAGAAGCCTGCAGAAGAGGCATGTCAAATGTTTGTTGATGTTTGTTTGGTCAGCATGGTTTCAGTGATCTGCTCACTGAATTGTTTGATTTGCACAATCAGACAATATGGACACAAAATAATCATGTTTTTTTTTTTTTTTAATAAATCAAACACATCACATATTAACCCAAATTGATTAAAAAATGCTATGCAGAATTCCAACATAAATAACACAAAATATTTTTTCAAGTAACGTGTATTGATTTTTTTCATGTCTGTCTGTCTATCTATTTATTTATGGAGGGTTATTTAGAATCTTTAATTGTTGTTCAAAAATTGCATTATATTATTATATTTTAATAATTATAATAAAATAAAGCATAAGTATTACCATTTCTGTTATTAATAATAATAGTTCTTATTTAAATAAATGTAATAATAAATGAATATAAAATAATACAACAATAATAAGTAGTAGTGATAGTAATATTAGTATTATATAAATATAAAAATATATAAAGTATTATTATTAATGTCATTATTATTATTATTATTATTATTATGATATGAACATTAATTCATGCAGTCTTCATGAGGAGGTAACCCTCTATATAATTTTTTTTTTTTTTTCAGTACTGTACTATTCATAACTTTGGAAACTGTTTTTATAATGTCTTTGAATTTGAAGATATTTAAACTGGTAAACTGAACAACCAACAGTCATTACTAGCAGTAATCAGAGTTGAGTCTGCGCTGTGGGTCGCAGTTATGACTATAAACTTTTCATCCTCAGAATTATCTTCATTCTCTTGGCACAGTGGGGGCTGTTGACTCTTGGGGAATGTTTCTGCTGGAGACTGGCATATAAACCAACTACTGAAGAAGTCAGAAATGAGGAGTAGATGTTGCATATGTCAGAAGAGAACATATGTCAATATTTATACTGACAGACTGACACAGACAGTGTGCAGCACAGGCCTAATATATCAAGCGTCAGTGTGACAGCTTCATGTTTTCACCCCAAACGAACTTTCCAGTTTTCTTTTCGAATATTTTAACAGTCCCTTCTGTAATATGCCATTTAATTGCATCTTTACTATATTATAAGGGAGATCCAATAATAAAATATCATAACTAGCATATCAGCATATATGTGTATAAATACTGCAATATAAATATCAATGTGTTTAATTGTCTTGTATCTCAGCTGAACTGAGAACTGGACATGGTTCAAAGTTCTATATGAATCAAATCAGTTCACTGACTCACTGTTTTGGTCGCAGCAGTTCTGAAGTTAACAGCTCACTGGAGGGGAATACTATAAATGAACAATAACTAAAGATCAGTCTACTTTTCACACAAAGATGCTGTATAGGTCTAGAAGATTTTCTAGAAATATAGTGCACAAGTTGGATAGACTACTTTTATAGAGCTTGTTTGGTGTTATATTTTAATATTTTAGAGCTGAACTTCAATGGTCATTAAGTGTAAATTGTGTGTAAAATACATGCATAAGGATATACAGGTGCATCTCAATAAATTAGAATGTCGTGGAAAAGTTCATTTATTTCAGTAATTCAACTCAAATTGTGAAACTCGTGTATTAAATGAATTCAATGCACACAGACTGAAGTAGTTTAAGTCTTTGCTTCTTTTAATTGTGATGATTTGGCTCACATTTAACAAAAAAAATCTCAACAAATTAGAATATGGTGACATGCCAATCAGCTAATCAATTCAAAACACCTGCAAAGGTTTCCTGAGTCTTCAAAATGCTCTCTCAGTTTGGTTCACTAGGCTACACAATCATGGGGAAGACTGCTGATCTGACAGTTGTCCAGAAGACAATCATTGACACCCTTCACAAGGAGGGTAAGCCACAAACATTCATTGCCAAAGAAGCTGGCTGTTCACAGAGTGCTGTATCCAAGCATGTTAACAGAAAGTTGAGTGGAAGGAAAAAGTGTGGAAGAAAAAGATGCACAATCAACCGAGAGAACCGCAGCCTTATGAGGATTGTCAAGCAAAATCGATTCAAGAATTTGGGTGAACTTCACAAGGAATGGACTGAGGCTGGGGTCAAGGCATCAAGAACCACCACACACAGACGTGTCAAGGAATTTGGCTACAGTTGTCGTATTCCTCTTGTTAAGCCACTTCTGAACCACAGACAACGTCAGAGGCGTCTTACCTGGGCTAAGGAGAAGAAGAACTGGACTGTTGCCCAGTGGTCCAAAGTCCTCTTTTCAGATGAGAGCAAGTTTTGTATTTCATTTGGAAACCAAGGTCATAGAGTCTGGAGGAAGGGTGGAGAAGCTCATAGCCCAAGTTGCTTGAAGTCCAGTGTTAAGTTTCCACAGTCTGTGATGATTTGGGGTGCAATGTCATCTGCTGGTGTCGGTCCATTGTGTTTTTTGAAAACCAAAGTCACTGCACCCGTTTACCAAGAAATTTTGGAGCACTTCATGCTTCCTTCTTTTGACCAGCTTTTTAAAGATGCTGATTTCATTTTCCAGCAGGATTTGGCACCTGCCCACACTGCCAAAAGCACCAAAAGTTGGTTAAATGACCATGGTGTCGGTGTGCTTGACTGGCCAGCAAACTCACCAGACCTGAACCCCATAGAGAATCTATGGGGTATTGTCAAGAGGAAAATGAGAAACAAGAGACCAAAAAATGCAGATGAGCGGAAGGCCACTGTCAAAGAAACCTGGGCTTCCATACCACCTCAGAAGTGCCACAGACTGATCACCTCCATGCCACGCCGAATTGAGGCAGTAATTAAAGCAAAAGGAGCCCCTACCAAGTATTGAGTACATATACAGTAAATGAACATACTTTCCAGAAGGCCAACAATTCACTAAAAATGTTTTTTTTATTGGTCTTATGAAGTATTCTAATTTGTTGAGATAGTGAATTGGTGGGTTTTTGTTAAATGTGAGCCAAAATCATCACAAGTAAAAGAACCAAAGACTTAAACTACTTCAGTCTGTGTGCATTTAATTTATTTAATACACGAGTTTCACAATTTGAGTTGAATTACTGAAATAAATGAACTTTTCCAAGACATTCTAATTTATTGAGATGCACCTGTATGTATTTTTTTTGTTGCACGAAAGAAATTCATATGGATTTGGTGTTTTTATTTGATGCCCAGTGTTTTAAGGCATTTTAAGGCAGTGCTTTTGTTTTGTGGTAAACTGTTCCTTTAAGATTTTTTTTCTTCACTTATGAGTTTTTATTTCTCCAGCAAGGAAACATCACTGGTCCACCTCCTCACCCTCAAACCACTGTGACCTCTGAGGAGACATGACCGCATGCCATGTTTTGTTCAGTTGATCAGCTGTTCAGTTATGTAAGTGCACGCAGAGTCCAGTCACAGGTCTCCTTTCCAGTGCACTCTGACACTGTATCCACTACATCTTTATCTTGATCACACCCTGCGATCTTAAATACACTTCTTCTGCTGGAAGATATTAAACGTGACAAGCCTGCCAACACCTTCAGAGATGGAGAAAGAGAAAGAGAAAAACAGAAAGAAGGAGACGCAGACACGCATCCCCTCACACCACACACGTACACAAAGCACAGAGTCCCTGGAATTACTCTCTAGAGAAATAAGAGCTGGGACAGAAAATGTCATGAACAATTAGTGAGAGACACATTTATGAGATAAACGCAAACATCCATGATAATTAAACATGCTATAATTAATGCAGAGCAACAGAAAGGAAGAAGTAAGTCTGTATTTGGATTTAAAACACAGCCAGGCAAATAATGGAAGACATCTGTAATCTGGCTCTCTCACTTTTACCTCTCTCTTTTTTTTTCAGTATTAACATTCTTGGAAGGAAGAAAAAAGGAAGGAAGGAAGGACAGGGACAGGAATGAAGGAAGGAAAATGAAAGGAATTTAAAGAAGTAAATAAATAAGGGACAACTGCAGGAAGGAAAGGGGAAAACGACAGATGGAAGAACCAACGGTATAAAAAAGTAATGAAGGAAGAGAATAGAAAGGAAGCGAAGAAAATGCAAGGAAGAAAAGAAATGTAACGGGAAGGAAGGAAAAGAAAAAATGGACAGAGTAACTGATGGGCAGAAAGAAAAATGGAAAAATAGATAAAGAGGGAGGGATGAATAGAAGGAAGAAATATGCAGTATGTTACGAAAAAACTAAAGATTTGATGAAAGGAAAAAGTACTGAAAGCAGCATGGCGGGAACATGAAAAGGAAGAAGGAAAATAAGGAAGGAAGGAAATAAGAAAAAAATGAAGAAAGGTAATAAAGGAAAAGAAAAAAGGGCAGATGGAGGAACCGATGGATGAAAGGAAAAATGAAAATACAGAAGGAAAGGATTTAAGAAAAAAATAATAAAGGAAGCGAGACAGGAAGGCAGGAAAAGTGGAAAAAAGAAAGTAAATAAGAAAAAAGTAAATGAAGGAAGGTAAAGAAAGGAAAGCGCATATATGGAATGGAAGATCAAAAAGAAGGATGGAAAAAGAAAAAGGATAGAAGTAAAGAAAAGGATGAAAAGGAGGAAGAAAAAAGTAACAAAGGAAGGAAGGTAGTAAAAAGGAAACAAAGGAAAACTGGAGGAAGTAAGGAAGCAAAAAAATTAAGAAAGGATGTAAGAAAAAGGAGAGGAAAGCAAGGTAGGAAAAAGAAAATTAAGCAAGTAAAATAAGGAACAAGGAATAGAAGTAAAAGAAGGAAGCAAAGTAAGAAAGCAGAGAAGAAAGAACACATTTAGGCAGTACATTATAAAATACTCCAGATACTTGTTAGTAATTCAAAAACAATATTAATTGTTTCACTTTAGACCAAAATACGTTAATTTAATGCTCCAAACACCATAATTTCCAAGCTTTTCCCCTCTCCCACCCATGAAATCAGACACAATTTGTCAAGTAAACAAGCTATTAATCTTTTAAACGGTTACAAATCCTGTATTCTGGGCATGAATGATGAATTATGTATGATAGATATAAGGGGAAAAAAACGGCACTAACAACAAACATTTCAACACTTGTTCTGTGCCAGAGAAAACAACATTTTCCCAGGCAGTTGTTTAGCACTGTACCCAAACGTTGCCGTGGGTCGTTTGCTAACTGCGGTTTCTAAATCTTATCCTGCACGCTGCCTCCTTGACAGTAATTAAGAACGGCAGTAAATCATATTTCCACAATTTTTGGGGGCAAAGTTCTTTAAATAACTCTTTAAAAAGACATACTCCCAGGCTGTGTTGGGCAACATGTTTTTCATATCCAATCATATTGTATTACATCATTTTCCAGAGGTTTTGTAAGATGTGTTATGGAGTCTCAACGCATATTGAGTCTGTTTGTGTGATTTATGAAGTGTTGTTTGGAAGTCTGTGTTTATGCTGTATGTGACAATGAGAAATCTGTCCTTCTTGTCACGAAACCAGCGGAAGGAAGAGAGACTGAAAGTGCAGCTTGGTTACAAGCCTCAGAGGTGATATCGCTTACACGCTTGCATGGACGTATGTATACCAAGATACACATTTGAACGGCGTAATATCACGTATGTGTGAGATTTATCACTGACAAGCACATTTTGATCCATTTACGCACAGTGTGTGTGACAATATCCTGTATCGTCATACATATATAGATGAGACCTAAGCAAAACATCGCGCATGGCTAGATTTAGCGTATAAATGCTCACGCCATGTGCCTACCACTGTTTGTTTCTCTCTCTGGGTTCCTCTATTACCGCAGCTCTTCTTCAAAGCACACAGATGTAACGAATGTCGCAATATCTGCTGCTTCAATCCCATTTGACACACTAGCTGTGCCATGACAATGTGCCTCCAGCACCGGAACCCTGGCCACAAGTGAAAGAGGGTGCCCACAGGCGTCTATGTTATCAGGCTCGGTCACATTGGCACCTCCCTTGGCACATATTAGTGAAAAGCAGGGTGGTATCTGAGGATAATGAATCAGGGATGTTCCTGAACCTCACATCCAGAGCAAACGCTGGGGTCAACATAGACTGCTAGTGTGGTTAATTGGTTTGGGGAGATAACAGATTCGGATTATTGTAGCACAAAATGACAGACAAAGTTAATGGTTTCAGAGTCACAGGCTGTGTCTTGCCAACCCTCTAAATGATCACTTTCTCACGTTCTTTTATGAAACACTTGCATTATATACAGCCTTTGGACAAGCAGGCAGTTCATTTATGTATTATTTATTATATTGTAAATATAATCACATATAGTTCCTGACATGAAAACAGTAGCAGAATGTTATTTAATGAATGCTGTGCACAGTCATATAAACAATATCTTGGTTAACGTGATAACAGTTATGGTGTACACTGTCGTTCAGAAGTTTGGGATCAGTACGATTTTTAATGTTTTTTAAAGAAATTTCTTTGGCTCATCAAGGCTGTATCTGTTTGATCAAAAATACAGAAAAAATGCCATTTATAATATAATATACTATAATATAATATACTTTAAAATATAATTTATTCCTGTGAAGCAAAGCTGAATTTTCAGCATCATTACTCCAGTCTTCAGTGTCACATGATTCTTCAGAAATCATTCTAATATGCTGATTTATAATCTGTGTTGGAAACAGTTGTGCTGCTTAATATTTTTTGGGACCTGTGATACTTTTTTCAGGATTCTTTGATAAATAAAAACTTAAAAAGAACAGTTTATTCAATTTTTATCTTTCTTTTTTTAAAGAAATGAATACTTTTATTCAGCAAAGATGTGTTAAATGGGTAAAAAGTGATAGTAAAGACTTATATTGTTAGAAAAAATTTCTGTTTTGAATAAATGCTGTTCTTTTAACTTTTTATTCATCAAAGAATCAAAGAAAAAAGTATCACAGGTTCCAAAAAAAATATTAAGCAGCACAACGGTTTCAACACTGATAATAAATAAACATATTAGAATGATTTCTGAAGGATCATGTGACACTGAAGACTGCACATTGAAGCTGATGAAAATTCAGCTCTGCGTCACAGAAATATATTATATTTTAAAGTATATTAAAATAGGAAATAAATATTAGATATTGCAATAATATTTCACAATATCACTGTTTTGTTTTCTGTATTTTTGATCAAATAAATACAGACTTGATGAGCACAAAGAGACTCCATTAAAAAAATTTAAAAAACATTAAAAATCTTACAGATCCCAAACTTTTGAACAGCAGTGTATATGTCATAACTGTAACTATATTGTGTATTTCAATGTATTTGTATTGACCAGTTTGCATCAAAGACTGGAACTATCCATCCATCCATATGGAACTATATGCTTTCTTCTGCAATGCTTTTCCATTGCTTTTCTATGTTATTTTTGTTACAGTTTTTCTACGTCTCTTGCATGACAGAGTTCAAAGTTAAAATAATGAAACTTTTAAAAAACACATCTCATTCCACTGCTCACATTTCATGTTTTTGATGCAAAAACATGTTCAGTGGCAGTGACCTTGAACACATTTTTCCACTGCACTGTTGTTTTTCCATTGTTTTTCAATGTAAATATGTGCTAAATGGACATGTTTTAGTGTCTTTTGCAGGCCTCTCATGCATGACGTATCGTTCTAAAGACACTGTGTTCAAATTAAAGTAAGTTCAACTTTAAAAAAAAAACACATCTCTAGACCTTGCCTTTTTTCCCATTCCACTGTCCTGTTCTTCACAATTTTACAGAAAACACATTGTGGGTAAATCACCCCTAACTTGACAAATTTCATGTTAACACCTAAATTTAAATGCTGGAAATAGACTAACATTGTGCAGTTTGCTTTTCTTGTCATGATTAGCCTTAGTTAACTTGGGATAACTTTTATCTGGAACATCTTTAAATATTCAAAAGCTTTATTACATACGTCAAAAACTAATGTCTTCAGACCGAACTGCAATGTTATTTATCTTTGAAAAACCCTTCCCATGTGTCCTCAAAATCCAAGTTTTACATCTCCTTGCAAATGCCTGGAACAGCAATAATTCTTAGTAGCTGGTCGTCATATGCAGTAATTAATTTCAGCTGTCAAAGCAAGCAGCACATCACTCTAATTCAAAGACCAGACAAGATGTCATTTGCTTTTCATACTTACTTTTCATTATTTCATAGTCTAGTATCCATAAATTATTCAATCTAAGCATTTTACATCATAGATTATTTATGCTTTGTAGCACTTTGACAAATTGTATTGTGACAGCGGTGCCAGTGGAGAATTCTTGAGAACTGGATATGAAGGGAATGTCATTCAAATTCATTCAGAGTTCGGGGACGATTCAGCATGTGTGCTCAGTTCTGTAATAAACATTCCCCAGTCCTGGTGTTTACAACGCCTCCCTCATAGCACATGATAATCAGTTGTTTATATCAAGGTTTCAATTCACTTTCTACACAAACACAGCCGTAAGAAACGTTCACTCCAAGCGCATGTGAATTAAACTCGACATCGGATGACAGCCCGAGTAGAAATAGCACTGCTTATGTTTATCTTTGCTTTAGGTTTTGTTTCTTTTCATTGCTGAGGAGAATGCTGGGTACGTGCCACCCCATGGAGCGAGCCAGTGTTTAAGTGGGCTCCTGGGACGCCGAAAGATTTGAGCGCAAACAGTGAACTCTCTTATGAAATCTGCCTGCAATCTTACACTCCTTGGTGTTCTCTTTTGCTTTATTTTCACTAGAGGCTCGTTCTGAGGTTCAAGTCGCCCGGCAGAGCAGAACATCGATCCGCCAATCGAAAATGCGGGTCGTGCACGGCACGTCTCCTCCCAGGATGTTTAAAGCACTTAGAGGAATAGAAAACAGTGGGTGTATATATACATTATTTGAGTATCATAGACTCGCATGTGCGTTCGTTCTGCCAATACCGCTCGAACACTTCTACAAATGCGGTGCAGCTGTGCTTTGAAATATTACTGACCTACTGGTGATTCTCATCTCATTTTTCTTCACTCGGTGACAGGCCGGATCTGCAACAACAGGCCGCGGCCACTAGGGAGTGGTGCAGAAATTGTCTTTAAATATCGATTCTTGAACCAAAAGTGATGTTGGGTCAGACTACATATCAGGTTCATCCTCAGAGCACGGCAGCCTCTCGGGACGACGAGCGAAGAGTCTTCACTCAGTGTCAGCATCAGAATTTAGCGGCTTTCTGCTTCCCGGGAGAACATCCCGACACAACAAAGCCTTTTTAGATGGATCTGTAGATAAACATATGCAGGCAGATACAAACATACACACCTTTGCAGAGAAAATGTTCAGTCATCGTACGCGCACTTCCAGTTGACCACTTGAAACGAGAACAGGATGAGCTTTTCCCAATAGCGGCAGACCTAAAAATACACCCGGACCATCCCAGGAGAGGGCTGGCGGTATCCTGGGCTTCAGTAATGAGAATTCGAGATGGCACTCGACCCTATCTCCCAAGGCTCAACACTGGAATCACAGTAGTTTTGATACATTCATCACAGCTCACAAAGCAGACGGTTGGAGTCTGAAGGGGCTTTGAAGCCTGGAAGACGTCTGGGCAGGCCCAGGGCGAGCCTAGCGTACAGGGCTGTCTTGTAGAGAGAAAACCTCATTCGACACTTCACAAGCCACCAGAGCCCTGAGAAAGACATACAGAGATAAAGACACAATGGACAGCGTCTTTCTGCAAGTTCGATCCAACCCTGGAAAAGGTAATGCTCAGCAAGAGCGAACAAAAAGGCCGATTAGAGTTCAGAATTCAAGTTTAGGTTAGGTTAGAGTCTGTAGAGGAACTCATTGAGATTAGAAAACCAATGATGAATGGTGGAGCTGATTCTATTTCAAATTTTATTTCGTTGCGGTATTGGGCATGAGTTATGCCTCTTCACATCGGAGCTTATCTTTAAACATGTTCATTATCTCAGTCGGCACATTGCTAGCCTGTTTTCAGAACTTCACAGAGTACTTGTGAGAGCTTCACAGTTAAACCAGAAAACAGAACGTTAAAAACAAGATACTGTATTTCCTTGTTTAAAAGTGCACAAAGTAACTTTCTGGTTATGTTTCAATGACAGATCACAAAATCCATTTGGCACCCTGTTATTAATTTATTCTGAAAGCAGCAATGTCTGATAATAGGGGTTGGTAATAGATGTAATCAGTGTCATCATAGTCCAATGTGCCATTTGTAGAATAAAACAGCTTTTATTTTTAAGCAATCAGCATTTTAAACATATTTATCCATATTTAAATATACTAAAAAGATGTACTTAGTGCACCTTTAAGTGGTTTGTGGATCTTTTTACACAGTAACATAGATGTTTTTAGCCAGCTGTCAGTTTTAAAGGTTTTTGAAGGGGATTGCATCTGTAAAGCTCACATTACGTAACATTTTACAGCAAGGAGCTGTATTTTACTGCAGATTACCATTGTTTTACTGAGGACTACATCACTTGCATTTCTACTTGGCATTTGTGGAAGGAAGCTTAATAAATGTTTCTCTCTTGAATTCCACCTTACACCGACAGTGAAAGACTAGAAAACGGAAAACGTCTCCATATGATCTTATCTAGTGCAAAAAAAGTCGCCCATGAATTTTTTTATTTGTTGTTATGATCCTATTCAGCAACCCTAATAAGAAGTGCAAAAATGACTTAAAGGAAACATTTTCAGGGTAATGATTTGACCCAGAAGAGTAAATTGATAACTTGTGAATCACACATTCAAGGCAATCTCCACCCTACACATGAATATAAAGTTTGCTGTGTGCTGGAAAGCAGATAAACAGTGTTCAACTATTATCTCATCATCATCAGCCTGACTAACACACACTTACACACAGACACACAAGCTCCAAGACAGGTCCGAACTGTCCACAGTTTGTCCTACAAGTCCCACATCCTACTATCCGTCTCACACATGCACACACATACAGACAAGAGAGCCGGTGGAAATCCAAAAAGTCACTTTTAGCTGACAGATGCAGTCTCTCAGGTTAGACTTCAGGTTTATACAGAGATCCTTGTCCATACTCATAAGGCGGCCATCTGCAGTATAGTCTGCAATGAGTTTATCCATCTTTCACATGAACGGAATCCTCTGTAATGTCAGTGTCCTAAACAAGAGGGTCTCCTTTTCCATTAGGGGTTTGTAAGGAGTCTTTGGCCTCTTGGTACGGCAGCCATGTTCTTGCTATCGAGTGACCTATGAATAAAAAGGGAGGTAGGATTAACATATTACAAAATCACTAGAATGGCAATGTGTGCTTTGAGATATTTAATCAATATTTTTGTCTTTTTTCTTTTCTCTTTCTAAAAACAAACAAAAATTTTTATTTATTTTTTTTTGTTTTGTTTTTTTTGTGTCATGTTTTAACCATAATTCTCCTTATGTGTTATACATATACTACAGGTATATAAGAAAATTATATTGTATATTATATTATTGTTTTATATATAAATAATTACATTATTATTTTATATAAATTATATATAAAATATTTTTGTTGTGTGTAAATCTCAGATAGAGAGAAGTGTGAAGTGTGCACACTTGTTTTAAGAGAATATAATATTGAATTAAATGCAGTAGTTTTTCTTGTTTTAAACATGAATCTCCTTATGTTACATTTATGCTTAAAATAATTTTATGCTTAATAAATACAGTCACACTTTAGTTTGGGGACTAATTCTCACTATTAACTAACTATTAACAGTGACTTTTGCCTCAATAAACTCCTAATTTGCTGCTTATTAATAGTTAGGAAGGTAGTTGTTAAGTTCAGGTATGGGGATCTAAAATATGGTCATGCATAATAAGGCTTTAATAAATGGTTTATAAGTACTAATAAACAGCCAATATGCTAGTAATATGCATGGATCATAAACAACTAGTTAATAGTGAGAACTGATCCTTAAGATAAAGTGCTACCATAAATATTTGTCAATGGAGCAAGAAAAAAAAATTACACAATTTTGTTCCTTGGTTAAATGTATAAAATTATTAAATTATTTAAACATAAATAGATTTCAAAACATCAACATAATTAAACAAATTATATTATTTTAAAATCATTTTAAAAATATTATTTTAGATAAATTCTAT
Organism: Spinibarbus caldwelli; assembly: GCA_039654775.1. NCBI lineage: Eukaryota > Metazoa > Chordata > Actinopteri > Cypriniformes > Cyprinidae > Spinibarbus > Spinibarbus caldwelli. Next base: position 7,163,444 of record CM077255.1, read on the forward strand.
ATATTTGAATGCCTTAGTGTTGGAAAGAGACATTAAACTCTACAGCAGCTGTACAGCAGAAAGGCAGACAGTGGGAAAGGATAATAAAAACATAAAGGACAGATATTAAGCAGACGGTACAGGAGGAGAATGTAAAGATATAAGAAGGCAGATGGAAAGAGACAGAGAGAGAACACAATATGTATCCTGGCTCATCGCCACAATCTCCTGTGACTTGTGCGCTGAAGCCTGCTGGTTACTGTTCCATTTCCACTGCTATTAAATATAGAATTAATGCTCATTGGAGTAAGACACCCTCCCGCTTCCCATCTGTGACTCACTGCAGCCCATTGGCTACTGTGGTGGCAGAAGGCGGGACTTAGCCCACTGACAGTCAACTCAGCCAATAATGGACTCAATAAATAGAGTCATTAATCCTGAATGAAAACCCAGAGCTGTCATTCATTTCTCGTCTCTCCCTCTTACCAATTTAATTAGGACTCTTAATTTGAAAGCCTCAGCAGAGTTCATAGCCATAATGCATTTTAATGAACACAACAGATGTTCTGCTGTTACTTTATAACTCTGAGCAATTATTCTTATGGCAGCTGTGTTCTCACACACCGTTATTTCTTTAATACTTCACCTGTATGTCACACCTGCATGAAACAGCAGTCACCCCAGCGTTCACCGAACAAAAAGAAGCACATCTCACGTCTCAAAGTCTCATTTATAATCTTTATTTTGATTTATGAGGTAGGTTTTTTTTATCTATTTTTAGCTTGAATACTGACATTTTGAGGTGTCGAACCATAGGTGCAGATGAGCTAATGCACAAAATGTAAATCTTTAATAGTAAATGAGTCAATTTTCCTGTTCGCTCTGCCTTTTTCAAGTCAAAGCTAGCTTGGACCAACAATGTTGTCTCTGCATGTTTGTCTAGGCTTGGCTTTTGAAAATTCTGCTTCAGCCTTTGAAACTTTTCTCTGTACAACTGAAGTCTTTGGGGATTTATTTGCTGAGCCACAAACTCTGCGGAGTCACTCTGAAATTTTGTATATCTTCAAGCTTTGCTCATTCTTTAGTAAGTCTCTTTTAGAAAGTTTGAGTGTCTGCCTATAACTTACTGTAGGGATGTACTGTAGGACCAATTAAAAAAAAAGCCAAAAACTGTGTCCCTGCAGTAATGTGCCCATAAAACAAGTGAACATTTGAAGAGGTGTGTTTAATTGTTTTACAAAACCCTATATATGTCAATTTTATCTCATAACATAGCCCTACTTGTACTCTCAGGAGCTTCAGAGAACCATCTTATAAAAGTAATGCCTCAACAAAATAGTTGCTTAGAAGAATGGTTTGCCTGAGAAAAAAACATTGGGAGAAGGAGTCCTCAAACAAACGCCTTCTGAGAATACTCCTGGGGATTTTGTTTTGATGGCATACATAGTAGCTCTTAGAAGTCTGGTTAAAAGGTACTTTTATGGCAACAAAAGGTTCTCAGATGCCCCTCATTCCATGGACAGAAGACACTTTCTGTGCCAACCTGGCTCTCTTGGACTTATGTAGAATGTGTCATGTTGCAAGCTGGCGTTAATCAGTGTGGTCCTTATTTCCTTAAGAACCAAATAAACCACATCAGCAAAATGCAACTCACATTTACATGGCCCACTCACCTTGGTGGTTTTGACTTTGTTACCGGTGCTGCAGGACCAACCAGTCAGGTCTGGAAGAACTTTACACTCCTCGCCATCCAAACATGGGTGCATTTGGCACCACCACTTCTGCAGCACGATGGAAGCTGAAAAAGAGATGTGGAAAATGAAATATTGAACTACTGTATTCATCACTGAACATCACTTTTCTGAAATTTTCATCCAAAGTGACAATTTTAAATGGAGCCTGTAATAATGAAAAAATTCTGGTGTAGGTTTGACCTGCAATGGCAAGTAAAATAACTAAGATGGCTAATACAGATCACATCACTTCCCAACTGAGAAACATAGAGGAAAATACATGAAAGATCAAGAAATAACAAGAATTTTCTCACAAACAGAGAACTGTTGAAGCACAGGTTGAATAAACAGTTGTTAACACCATACAAGAAGATAACAGTGTGAAAAAAACATAATTTTTGCTCCCAGCTTGATTTCTCATAACGCAGGAAGTGATGCTCCACTATCCACTCTGAAAAATGATTCATCAGACACAGCTTCTCCATCATAACTACATGATAAACCCATGATGTCTTGTCAAATATATAATCACATCTGCTATTAAATGTTAAATATTAGGTGTATAACTGCTGAACCACTAGCAGCAACACATGAAACTATGAAATAATGACCAAATAAGTGGTCCCGCTCTAAACGCACACCATTGATTGAGCCAAAGTTACCATGTGAAATTATTTTTAAGCAACACTAACCGTGTTCACAGGTTTCCCAAACTGGGGTTTATAGGAGGTGATGAAAAGCTTAAAAAAAAAAAAGTAAAATGAAAACAAATATTCTAAAATAAAAACGAAACAAAACACTTACAGTAAATATTTAATTTGTTTATCTGCATGTTGTGACCATTAACCAACATCAGAGAATTGTGAATATGCAAATGTGTTTTTAAATTGGTTAAAATGTTAACTTAAATGCATATAAATATTAAATAAAACATATTTTAGGTGAAAGGGGTTCAGCTGACAAAAAGTCCCCTTTTAAGCTGTATTTTAACAATGAAAGGATTATACACATCACCTTTAGCATCTTTATCAAACCCAAATAGAAGATTTTACCAATACAACACATTTGAAAACACCCTCACTACTGCTTTTCAAGTCCTCTGAGCAGTCCAAGCTCTCCCGTGTCACTTCCAAAGAAGCCCAGTTCACTCCAAATCCAGTTCTGAGAAGCTAATCAATAGCCTGTTCAAATGCGGCACATTGAGATGAGTGCATCCATAAGAGAGCCGCTCACAAGCCCATTGTCCTCAATAATAGAAGGAGAGAGGATATACACAGCGAAAATGAGCTTTACATGGAATTATGCAAAGAAACACGCAAATCCTCTCAAGCATCGTGAGTGAACGCCTTACAGGACATGAAAGCAGGGGTTCATACAGCATGTGTGTTTGTTGATTTGGACAGTAGGACGGCTATAGTCAAATGATGCTGCTCACAAATCAACAAAATAAACAGTTGCAAAGGCAGTCACATACAGTAACAACTGTGTGTGTGTGTCTTTCCATCTGTGTGAAGCCCACAGTCTGATTGCAGTGGTTCAGAGAATCAGTGGGTCCATAATTAGCATTAATGTGGGCATTATTAGGTATAATGGCAACCTTATGAAAGGATGTTTTCATTACTGTCGAGAGTTCTCCATAATTTGTCTGCATGTGTGTGTCGTGAGACTAAACAAACAAACATAACAATAAGAGTATATTGTTTGAGTTAGCATCCAATAACAACTGCTGTGAAGATAAATACTGGTCATGGGCGTCCGCTTCTTGTGGAGAGCCCACAGTCATTATTCAAATTCACATTAAACACACCTCTTCTTCAACCCTGTTATTATAAGACAAAATGATCAAAATAAACATTTTCCTTTAATTTACAGGAAACATAAGTTTAGCAGAACAATAAATCAACATAGTGTACAGTGTGTGTACAATAGTGTTCAGAGTTTAAAGAAAATTAATACTTTTATTCAGGAAGGATCCATTAAATTTATCAAAGGTGACAGAAAAATATTTATAAGGTTACAAAGGATTTCTATTCATCACAGAATAAAAAAAGCATCATGGTTTCCACAAAAATATTCAGCAGCACAGCTGTTTTCAACATTGATAATAATAAGAAATGTTTCTCAAGCAGCAAATCAGCAAATTAAAATGATTTCTGAAGGATCATGTGACACTAAAGACTGGAGTAATGATGCTGAAAATTCAGCTTTGCCATAACATGAATAAATTAAATTTTACAATTAGGGTTAAGAACCTTGGTAAAAAAGAAAGAAAGGAAAAAAAAGAAAACATATATATATATATAAATATTATATATATGTATATATATTATAAATATTATATTATATATATATAGAGAGAGCAGATGTTTTAGACTGAGGGTTTGAAACTTCCCCAAAGAAAAAGGCCAGCTGAGCTGCTAAAGCTTTTCAGGAGTTAAATGGCTTTAGGTTTGCAGTTGTGGACACCTTTGTCTGAACCCTTTTTTCAGCTTTTCCACACCACATCTCTCATTCTACCGTTTAGGCATTTAACTGGATAGAGTTTGGCCAAAGCCCACATTCTTGGAAGTATTTTACTCACTTTTAGTGCTGAAGTGGCAGGGACAACTGCAAAACACTGATGGCCCTTCTATTTCCAGTCATGAAAAGCCCTATCTGAGGATATGAAGGCACTCATTTAAGCTTTGATTTCCTGTATGGCGCCTTGTTGGATTTAGACAGTGTCATTGCTACAGATCAGATGTGACAGACTATCCAGAAATATTTTTGCCACCCCCATTACAGAGGTATGAACGGGTTGTGTTTGAAATGTGTCTGACATCATGTGGTGGCTGAGGAAACTGCAGGAAAAGATGCCGGAGAGTAACGTTGGGGGACAGATTGGAAAAAACTGGCGAGAGGGAAAAGCAGAGAGCAAGATGGGATGAGAACAGCATGTCAGACATCTTGAGAAAGTGTCTCACTGTCTGTCTCTTCTTGTTTGTGTTTGTAATTGTTGGCACTGGGGTTTGTGGCATGTTGTAGTGGGCCTGGTGGGGAAACCCAGCATGTGGTAATCATAAGTATTCTAAATCATGCAGACTTTCTCTCTCAAACACACAAACATTGCCACTATTGTCAATATGATGCATATGTCACAATGTGAGATTACAGGAAAAACAATCAGCATGTCAACTTGTGTGCTTGAAAACTTAAGATTTGCATATTTATGAAGTTTCATATGTTTACATTAGTCACCTATAAGTAATTTGTAAATTGATTCAAACATCAAACTTTCATCTATTTATTTCAGCATCCTGACACATCAACACTGACTCAACCAATGGTGTGCATTTGGGGCAGGACATTCTGTGTCCAACCAATGGCAGAGGGGGGAGTTTTTGAGAAACCTGTTCGAAAACCATCATCATAAAGTGTATTTTTGTGGGCTAATGCAAAATTTAGCATCACCCTGGTTCCCTACACAAAAACCCATAGGATTTTTACATTGGCTTTTCGATTATAGCAAAAAATAAAACTCTGTGACAAACAACATTTAATTATTTTGTTCACCATGATAAGAGCACAACTTCCATATGAGCACAACTTTTAGAAAATTTGAAGCCTAAATACAGTCGTCAGAAGCTAAAAATGGGATATAAACAAAGTACACCGCAGTAAAATTACCATCAATAAGCTTCCAACTGCACTTTCGGTCTTTAAAAACATTTTCCCTGAAAGTTTGAGTTTGAATAGTTTGCAAGAGTGATATAACACAACGAGGTAGTTACCTAGATGACATTTAATGTCCCCTCTGTTGTGCCATTTAGCCACTTGTTTGCAAACACATTTTTCAAGACAAGTAAAAGCTTAAAAGTATCACAAGTGGGTGTTTATGATGTATTTTGAATGCATCAGTAATAAAACATGAAAATATCTTGAGCTTGTGTTAACCACAGATCTTATGTAACCAAAATCCCATTCAAAAAACTCACTGACTGGCAATGGAACAAGAAGTGCTAAAATGTTAACTCATGCTAAAAATGCTAACAAAAATACATCATCCCTGCAGCACTCTATTGTTGCAATTCCACTTATTGACACTCGCAGCACAGAAATGACACAATACAAAATTAATAATGTTTTTAGGTATCCAAAATTCAGCATGTTTTGATAACTGAATCAAGCTTACAAAGTTATAACAAATTCCTACACAGGATGTGAGCTCACAAAAAAAAAAGTGTTCACAAATATACATACTTGCACAACACAAACATGTATTTTGCAGTTCCTCAGATTAATGGGGTTAGTAAACAATAATGCATATCTGTACATGTATATGCATGTGTGTGTGCATCCCAGCTAACACACCTCACATTGTGGTTTATGCGCCAGAGACTCAAAACTCCCTAGTATCAATACAAATCCATTTATACCCGTCTATTAGATTACCCAGCACTCCGTCTCAGCAGCACAAAGCTTGAAATGACCTAATTTACAACACTATCAGCTTAGCTCCAGATTCTGCCTTTGACACACATTAATGCAGTGTATTAATTCAGTATCACTCTCCACAGGCTAACAGCACATTTGTCTCCTTAAGGATATGCCCGAAGAGCAGCGCAGGAAACACACCTGACCCCACCGACCTATTTATTAAACAGCAGGCATTCCAGCTCACGGATCCGACACACCACTCGCTGTGCATCAAGAAATCACCGTGGGTTTTCTCCACATCTGCCATTGCATAAATGTAACCTCAGCCCTACACTGGCATAAGATATAGAGTAAGGTACAGGCTGGTTGTAAATGGCACATAAAATATGTTATTCACGGTTACATGTTTCTAATCTAAGTCAACACTGGTGAGACTAATCACTGTTTAAACAAGTGTTTATACAAGGGCCCAGCAACAACAGATGGAATCAATGCAGAAAATTAAAGTAATTATGTTAGAGCAGATTTTATTGGCTGAATTCATAAAAAGCTACAAACCCAAATTAAATTTGCTGACCATACTGGTTGAATAATCTTGTAGCTTGTTTGTCACATTTTACAGGTGATCTAGGGATTGGTCATTTGCCTGCCTGAAACCTAATGCATAAAAAAATTACTGTTTATTATAAACATTAAGACTATAAGGAGATTGATAGACTTCAACAAATGTACTGTACATTGGGAAATAACAGCAATCTGAATACAAATTTATCCAAATCACTGCAATCTAAAACATTTCTTTGTTTAATATATATATATTTAGAAAGAGAGAGAGCGAGAGAGAGAGAGAGAGAGAGAGAGAGAGAGAAAGAGAGAGAGAGAGAGAGAAAGAGAGAGAGAGAGACAGAGAGAGAGAAAGAGAGAGAGAGAGAGAGAAAGAGAGAGAGAGAGACAGAGAGAGAGAGAAGCAACACATTACGACACTTGATTCTGATTGGTCATTAATTGTCTGCCTTATAATTAATGCACACAAAATTCCAAAAAGTGTAACTTAAAAATTCAAACTGTAATCTGAAGTAAAAACTTCTAGAAACTGCAATCAAATTCATTTATAGTGAATAATGTACAGTAAGTCTGGTGTGACTGCAAAATAAACCAAGGCTTATATTTGAATCATGGCTCTTCCTGTGGACAAATGTCTAGATGAACTAGATGCTGGACTTATTAGACAGGGCCTTGAAGTTCCTGTATGTGTGGCTGAGCACTGATACCCAAATCACAGATGGCAGAGGCTCAGAGGGGGCTCGCCTCAAGCCCCAAAGCAGAGCAGAAATCCTGGGCACACAGGGCAGAAAGAGAGGCCCTCATGCAGAGTGAAGCCGATCTCCCCACAGAGCGCCAAAGGGAATCTCTCTCCACCTTCCCTTCGCTCCTTCTAATGAGATTTTAATGGGCAGGTCGGTAGAGGCCTGCCGAGACTCAAGAGCTCACAGACGAGTGACTGGAGATACAGTCCCAGCCAGAACAGAGTGCCAAAGGACCTCTACATCAGACAGCAGAGATATTTAATCCCTTATTTATTACATTCTCATTGAATGAGATTTAAATTCGAAGTTGTCAGTGCATCATTGATCGAATTCTGATCCTTGCTGATTTGCCATAAGAAGGTATATCTCAAGTCTCATCCTCTGAAGGTTTCAATGAAGTTTCTTTCAGCTCTTTCTAAGGCTGCTCTGTGGCTCTCACTGATGTTTTAATGATATATGAATGGGTAAAGTGCCCTCTAATGGCCATACATAGGAACAACACATTACAAATATCTAATACACCGATCATTTAAAATAATTATGGTCACACTTTAAGGTCCAATTCTCACCATTAACTATGATTTTTCCTTCAATAAACTCCTAATTTGCTGTTTATTAATAGTTAGTAAGGTAGTTGTTAAGTTTAGGTAGGATTAGGGATGTAGAATATGGTCATGCAGAATATGTGCTTTATAAGTACTAATAAACAACCAATATGTTAATAATAGGCATGCTAATAAGCAACTAGTTAATAATAAGAATTGGTCCCTATACTAAAGTGTTACCATAAATATAATAAGCAATCAAATCTTTAAGTTACCCTGTAATGAAAGTCACAATTACTCCCATCACATTTTTTACAAAAAAATCTATTTTAACATATTTAAAAACTCTATTTTAACATGTATTTAAAAAACAAGATTAAATACATTTCTCAGTATCTGAACTGTATTGAGTACAAAGTGACATTTGCAGGACAAAAAACCCTAAGATTTATGTTTGCATATATGACCCTTCAGAAATCATTGCAATATGCTGATTTGCTGCTCAAGAAACATTTATCATTATTATCAATGTTGAAAACAGTTGTGCTGCATGATATTTTTGTCGAAATCTTGATGCATTTATTCATTTTTGCTTTACACACATGGAACCTTTAGTACAGAACTGATGCCATATATTGTGATGTAAAGCTTTTTCTCATGCTATACCACTATTTTTGGAAAAAACTGCTTCTTTCTAGAAAAGCTACACAGTTTCTAAGCTACTGAAAAATGTAGTTAGTCATGTCTACGGTGGCTGAGAGAGCTCAGCGCGCTGCAACTTCAGAAAACGTCTCGGGTTACTTACGTAACCCATGTTCCCTGAGTAGGGAACGAGACGCTGTGTAGCTTACACAATGGGGAACACCCCCAGGTGTGACATTTGTCTGAAGCCCGTATAGAATCACACCAATTCATTGGCTGATGGCACGAGATACCGCCCCTACGTCATACGGGATTGACATAGACCCTCGCTCGCACCATCTTACCCCTCAGATTTTCCTGTCGAAGAAGCAAGTCGACAGCAAGAGGAGCTTGGCAGCAGACGCAGCGTCTCGTTCCCTACTCAGAGAACACGGGTTACGTAAGTAACCCGAGACGTTCTCTTTCATAGGTTCACTCAACGCTGCGTAGCTTACGCAATGGGAATGATATACCACACGCCAAGCTAATGCGCTGCCAGGTCTGGCCCATTACAGACCAGAACACTAAAACACAGCTGGCTCAAACAGAAAGAACCTGGGAGCCAGGAGCTGTGTTCACATCAAGGTTATAGAATCTCATAAAAATATGGGGAGACCTGCCACCATACAAAGGTCCTCCAGGGGTTCTCCTCTAAACAAAGCATGGGAGGAGGCCACCCCCCTGGTGGAATGAGCTCTGATGTCTAGATGTAAAGGCAGACTAACTTTGGGGACATAACCAGGTTTAGGTCTTAAGAATGCCTTGACCAGACCAGGAGCAAACTCAGTGCAGGACTTGCTGACAGAGAGAGCCTGCAAATCCCCTACATGCTTAAAGGAGGCCAACGCCAACAAAAGAGTAACCTTTAGCGCCAGAATCCTCTCAGGAGCTGACTCTAGAGGTTCAAAAGAGGCTCCAGCAACCCCTTCAGGACAACAGAAAGGTCCCAAGAAGGGAAACTAGGAGGACGAACCGGCCTCAAGCGCTTAACCCCACGCTTAAAGGAGGAGACCAAACAATGTCTACCCAGCGGGACATCGTCCAAGTCCCTTCGAGCAGCAATAGCCGCAACGTAGACTCTCAGGGTGGTAGCGACCGCTCCAGCCGAAAACTTATCTTGCAGAAACTCCAGCACTGAACCAACTGGGCAGCTAACTGGATCCAAAGCATGAGCCAAGCGCCAGGATTCAAAAACCCTCCATTTGGAGGAATAGAGCCTCCTAGTGGAAAGGGCCCTGGCACTATTAATGGTCTCACGGACTCCATCTGACAGATCAAAGGCTATGGGCAACCTCTGATCGGCCATACCCACAACTTCCAGATCTCTGGACAAGGGTGTCAAATTCTGCCCTGGAGCTGACACAGCAGGTCCTTCCTGATTGGAATCTCCCACGGATTGCCTTCCAGAAGGGAGACCAACTCCGAGAACCACGTCTGGGAAGGCCAGAACGGGGCTACTAGGAGAAGGCGGACTCCGCACGTCTTCACCCTGCACAAGACCGCTGAGATGAGCTTGACCGGAAGGTAAGCGTACAGTTTCATGTCCGTCCAGGGGTGCGCTAGCGCATCTATCCCCAGAGAAGCAAGGTGAGAGAGGGAGAACCAAAGGGGGCATTGGGTCGACTCCTGAGACACAAAGAGGTCCACCTCTGCCGCACTGAATCGTTCCCAAAACTGAGCCACCATCCGGCTTTTCAGCATTCATTCCCCTGACCTGAGTTTCTGTACTTGCCCGTCCAGACACCACAAGCCGGCCTTCCCTCGAAGACTGCTCCCCATCCTGAGAGGGAAGCATCCATCATTATCATCTGGCAACGGCAGACTACCCCCATTTCCACTCCTCTCTGGAGAAAATAGGGGTCCCGCCACACTAAGAGGGCGCAGAGACAGACGCCTGACACTCTTAATAGGCGGAGGGACGGCCAGGAAGGACGAATACCCAGGGACTTCATCCACCAGAGGAACGGTCTCATATGGTGCAGCCCCAAGGGAAGAACCGGGTAAGCCGCTGCCATGAGGCCTAGGAGCCTGCGACACAGGCCCACTGACATGTGACGACCCAGCCTGAAGCAGGCCAAGCACGATTTGATGCTTTCGACCCAAGCAGGGGCCAGACGGGCCTGCATCGATGTCAAGTCCAGACAGACCCCCAAAAATGTGGTCTGCTGGGCTGGAGCAAGCACGCTCTTCTGGCCATTCAGCCTGAGGCCAAGCGCGCGAAGGTGGAGAAGGAGAGAGTCCCTGTGACGAATCACCTGCTCCCTGGAACTGGCTAGAATGAGTCAGTCATCCAGGTAGTTGAGAATTCAGATCCCCTGGAGCCTCAGCGGGGCCAGAGCAGCATCCATACACTTGGTGAACGTCCTTGGGGCCAGAGCTAGCCCGAAGGGAAGAACCTTGTATTGGTAAGCCTTTCCCCCGAAAGCAAACCTGAGGAAATTCCTGTGTCTCTGAACAACCTGAATGTGGAAGTAGGCATCCTTCAAGTCGACAGTGATGAACCAGTCCCCCTCTTGGACTTGGGAAAGAATGCTCTTGAGCATCAGCATCCTTAATTTCTCTCTGTAGAGGGAGTAATTCAGCCTGCGCAGATCTAGTATAGGACGCAAACCCCCATCCTTCTTTGGGACTAGAAAATACCGGCTGAAGAAGCCGAAGTTTAGTTCTGAAGAGGGGACCTCCTCTATTGGCCCTTTGAGCAGAAGAGAGGAGATTTCCTGTTGCAGGACAGAAGCCTCGTCTGCGCTGTTCACAGCAGTAAGAAGAAAATTGGAGTGTGTAACCTAACTGGATCGTACGAAGAATCCAGGGCGACACTCCCGGCAGGTCCCTCCAGGCATGGAGGAAGGCCGACAGAGGTAGCAGAGTGGAGCAGTTCAAGGGAGATGCCAACACGGGGTCCATGCTCTGAACGTCCCCCTGAAGGGAGGGACATGCATCCGGCCGAAGCAGAGGAAAGCTCACAGCGTCCTCGTGCGTGGAGGCATGACCTAATGAGGCTCTAAAGGCAAGGGCGGGAGATACTGATGTGGGGGGAAAGCGCTGAATGTCCCTTAAAGCGCGAACAATGCCCGCGACCTGCAGCAACCCTGAGGGGAGAAAACCTGGAGTGTCTCCTACCTTCAACGGTCACCGAAGGGGGGAAGTGGCCTGTGCTCCTCGAGACGCATCTAGCAGCGAGGATGGCGCAGTCAGTGGAGGAGAGCATCTCGGAGATGGACAGATACGCTTTAGCGGTCTGTCGCAATCCAACGAGGCGGGGGAAGCTCTCCTCTTCCTGATACGCATATCAGGAGCGAACTAAAGAAGCCACCGCGGGGGACTTGTTCGGGTGTTTCAAATCTACCCGCTTGCGGGGGCGCTGGCGAGTAGCGGAACGACCACGGGCTCCCCAGACCGTGTACGGTGGGGGATGCACCGGATCGCTCACTCTACCGACTGGCTCCTTTCTGGGGGCCGGGCACTCCCTGGAGGACGAGGCAGAAGCTAGTTCGCGCGTACGTCGTAGCATGAACTGCTTAAACGCAGCCGACTGCGTTTTAGCAGCCCTGAACTTATCTATGACGGTGTTAACCGCGTCGCCGAATAAGCCAGAGCTGGAGACCAGGGCGTCGAGGAGGAAAACCTTCTCCTTTTCTCTGATCTCTGTAAGATTCAGCCACAGGTGACACTCAGCCGCCACCAAACCTGCCATACTGCGCCCAACCACCCGCGCTGTGTGTTTAGTAGCACGAAGGGCCAAGTCGGTAGCCCTGCGAAGCTCTTTAACAGCTTCGGGGGTCACACCGTCTCCTTCATCCATCTCCTTCAGTACCTCCGCTTGGTAGGCCTGAAGGATGGATGGCCATAGTGTGGAGAGCTGCACCTGCCTGACCCGCTGCCATGTAGGACTTACCGATCAAAGCGGAAGTGGTCCTACATGGCTTAGACGGAAGGAAGGTGCGGGACTTCCACGAGGGGGTGGAAGTCGGTGAGAGGTGCGCAGCGGGACTGCAGCGTACCCCTGCTCCACAGAACCAACGAGGTTGGTGAAGTCAGCGGCCGCCGCATCAGTGAGACAGGAGGAGAAAGGCTGCTTCCAAGACCTAGAGATCTCGTGATGCAGGTTGGGGAAGAAAGGCAGCTTTCTCCTCGCCGGGCGCGAACCAAAGCCACTGAGGAAACGTTCGCCAAGCTTAGATGACTGGGACTCGTGAGGCTCGTCCGGCCAATCTAAGCTCAACTTCTTATTGGCACGCACTAAAACGTCCACTAGCTCTGTATAGGCCGGAGAAAGCCACGCCTCCTGGCTGCTAGGCGGGAGAGCGTCGAGTGATGCGGCTCCGAAATCCTCAGAGCCGGAGGCCACGGTAAGCAAAATTTCCTCCCTCCCGAAGAAAACGGCTTCCCGTGCCTCCGGGCTGGGTGCAAGACAGCCGCAAGAAAACTCGACCGCAGAATTCACGTGGTGACGCCCAGGCGATGGAGGGAGAGAAAGTGAAAACTGCTCACTCTCCATAGCCTCGAGCTCCGCATCCGAACTCCAGGCCGCGGCTTCACGGAGGGAGGAGGCCTCCGGAGCGGCGTGGCAGGGGAGAACGGCAGATTCTCGATCAAAAACCGTGAGTCTAGCGTGCAAGGATTTTATGGTAAAATTCTCTCAGTACTTGCAGTTTGAAATGCCAAAGATAGCGTCTCGTGCATGGGCCAGGCCCATACATCTGACACACTTACCGTGCTGGTCATCACTCGCGATGAGACGAGAGCATGGCGGCTGGCACCGACTAAAGCCCATTCCACTCACCGCTGGAGAATAATAATTCCACAGATGCGGTTGCTGAGGTGGAGAGAATCCAAGACTAAAACGTCGCCAAGAAATGGGCCAGAAAAACCGTGAGAACCGAACACTTCTGAAGAGAGGAAAATCTGAGGGGTAAGATAGCTCGAGCGCGGGTCTATGTCAATCACGTATGACGTAGGGGCGGTATCTCGTGCCAATGAATTGCCGTGATTCTATACAGGCTTCAGACAATTGTCACACCTGAGGGTGTTCCCCATTGTGTAAGCTACGCAGCCTTGAGTGAACCTATGAGAGAGAACACATGCAAATAGAAAAAGCACCAGCAAATCAAGAAAACATCTTCATCAGTTTGACAGCAGGTGGTGCAAATGCTCACAACGCAAACAAATAAAGAAACGCACTGCAAATGCTCACAACACAATCAAATAAAGAATTTTATTTGCAGCGCGTTTCTTTGTTTGGTTGTGCTGTGAGTATTTGCAGTGCGTTTCTTTGTTTGTGTTGTGAGCATTTGCAGTGCGTGTGTTGTCAAATTGATGAAGTTGTTTTCTTAATTTGCAGGTGTTTTTTCTATTAGCAGCACGTTTCTTTATTTGGTTGTGTTGTGAGCATTTGCAGCGCGCGTGTTGTCAAATTGATGAAGTTGTTTTCTTTGCAGTGTGTTTCTTTATTTGGTTGTGTTGTGAGCATTTGCAGCGCATGTTGTCAAATTGATGAAGTTGTTTTCTTAATTTGCAGGTGTTTTTTTCTATTTGCAGCACGTTGAGCTCTCTCGGCCACCGTACATGTCACTACTTTTAGTTAGCTACTCTCCAACTCTGCACTGAGTTAGATATTTATGAAGCTTCAGAAGTGGAGAATATGTTCCTATGTGACCTCTCTCCAGAGGGTTGTGTGGTCCTGAGGGAGAAAGTGAGACTGATGGCCTGAGGGATCTAGAGATCCAGCGATGTTGATAGAGGAAATGACCCTCACCACTCTCTCCTTCACTGCACAAAAACACAGGTCAATCATACTGACTCTCTCTTACATCAGCACAAAGCTAACATGACCTCTGATGTAAGTTCACACACGGCTACTCCAACTCTCTTTCTGCCGTTCTGTGTATACCAATAGTTTTAAAAGACAAAGAAAAAGAAACGGCATTATATTGCACCCACACACATAAATGAATAAAATCACATTATATGCAATATTCTAAACATATAATAATAGTAAGATTAGTATATACATACTACCATTCAACTGTTTCTGCATTAAACTGATCAAAAGTGAGAGTAAAGACTTTCAGTAAAAATTTTATATTGTTACAAAACATTTCTACTTCAAATAAATACTATTCTTTTGAACTTTCAATTAACCAAAACCCCTGAAAAAAAAGGGCATCACAGTTTTCACAGAAACATTAAGCAGCGCAACTGTTTTCAACATTGATAATAATGATAAATGTTTCTTGAGCAGCAAATCAGCATATTAAAATGATTTCTGAAGGACGATGTGACACTGAAGACTGGAGTAATTGATGCTGAAAATTCAGTTTTTCCATCACAGGAATAAATAATTTTTCAAGTATATTAAAATAGAAAACTATTATTTTAAACTATATATATATATATATATATATATATATATATATATATATATATATACAGTTGTATAGTTATATAGTTTTATAGTATAGTTTTATTAATACATTACTTGTCTTGTTATTTGGGCAAATAATTTAAGTATTAGGTACAGTACATATATACAAAAATCCGTTATCAACGAGATGAATTTATCCCTATGCTTGTGTATTTTAATCTTTTTATAGTTTTTGGTTGTCTTTCTCTTGGTTACATCAGATTCCTTGTGCCTCCATAATACAGTCCTGCAGCCTCACATCTGTGGAAAATACAAAATGTGCATAGGACCCATTTTTGTCATTACATGAACTATAGTCAAAGAGAGCCATGAAAGTCATAACATGGAATACCTCCCCTGGTGCAGCATTCCCTATTTTCTATTGGGGTCTTTTGTCTCAGGTGTCAAAGAAGACAAAGAAGAAAAATGGCTGCTAGCATTTGCCCTCTTGCCTTCATAACTAAAGAGCGTACAGTATGACCGAAGGGACACATTTAAACCTCCTTCATCACCCAAACTACACTCTCTTGTCCTAAACCTTTAGGTAATATAGAAGAGATGGAGCTGAGGACAGTGTAGTCACATTTGTCACACGGATAATGGCTTTATTATCAAAATACACCTAATATTTTGCAAAATCAGAGACTTTTCCCCATGAAACCCACTCAGAATTGGCCACAAGAGACAGGTTAACATCAGGTATAAACGGTAACATGTCTGTGCTGATCATGCGTGAATGGATCACACAAGTGGGAAGATAATACCAGGAAAAATTGGGCCATTTTAATACTGTACTAAACTACTGTTAATGCACTTTTTTATTTTGCAAATTCTCATAATATTTCTAACCCAGACTCATTAGAAATATATGACTCTGCCTACATTCCTGCAAGACCCACAACTCATGTTTCATGGGACTTGTACCCGAACGCTTCACATCACAATGCTGTACCAGGTGAGCTACTGAGCAAGCTTACTATGTTAGAAAAGCCATACATATGGAGCGGATTATGTGATTCAGACATTAAAATGTATTAGTTTACAAAACATGCATTATAGTAAACATGTTTTGAGGGTGTAACATAGTATTTTACAAGGAATTGCTCAAAAATTTGCCTTTATTCATAGATAATCTGCCCCTGTAATCATAATTCGTTGGTGTTTTACTGTTCATTTCACCTAGAAACTGCATTGAAATGTACTGTATGTATAGATATGTTTTTTTGACAATAAAGGGGAAATAGCAACATATGAAAAGCACTTACCTTCCACACAAGAAGGCTGTGCACGTGTTGTACCAGCTACCTGACCAGGGAAACAGGAGCACTTGACGGTTTGTGAACGTTCCTCTATCTTGTTCTTATTGCAGCACCGGTGGATGGCCACCACTTCACAGGTTCCCTGCTTCACCTGGTATGAAGCTGTGGAAAAACAAAAAAAAATAGAGATATTTAACTTTTTCCTAGCGAACCAGGTCATAAAAATGCACAAAAAGCAAATGTTTTGCTCAAAGAAAATATCAATACATGCTGGTCTTCTCTTCCCCAGCTAGAGAAATTGCAACATTATACAAAGTCTGTACTTTCAGTTAGCAGAGCAAGACAGCAAGAGGCCAAGAGAGGAAATGTCAACTTTGTTTGTGTATAGATGTAAATAAACAAAGTTATTTAAAGGTTTGCTCATGGATTTAACCCTAACATTTAATAATAATAACCCACCCAATATAAGAAACAGCATCTATATTTAATGAGAGTAGCAGCATCTTACAAGCAGCTTAAGGACAACCATTTTTCTTTCCCACTTCCCCTAGCAGTACATACATAATGAACACAGAGCTCTGTTTTTCTGTTTAGAGTGTAAATAAATTGCTTGAGCATTGAATTTATTTATTTATTTATTTTTTCTTTTACAGCCAGTCTAACATGAGTGCTCAATTACAGCCCAGATTTGTCTCCAAGAAACTCGGGCTCCTCTATGCAGTGAGGTGTGTGAGTATCGGCTAATGCCTCATTGTAGATGCAGTGTGGTAATAATACATTATGACATATGGCTGTGGAAAATAACATATCCAAATGATTTAAATCACAGTGTGGATGAAGTTATCAAATACCATTAGCATTCCTTAAATACAAAAGTAACTAGTCAGTCTGTGTTTACTGATAAATTTATAGGTGGCATAACCATCTGCCCTGCTGTCATGAGAGAGAACAAGCAGGCGACATGGATTTGAGGTGAACAAGTAGCTTTCTTCCTTTCTAGCCAACTTTCATTACAGCGTGGAATATGGGGCCATTCACACAGAAAGCATTTTTGTTTTTGAAAACGTGAGACAGGTCTAGAGACGTTTTTTTTTAAGTTGGACTTTATTTCAACTTGAGTTTTTATAAAGCTAGACTAGCACATATTTACACAGAAAAGCAAAGGAAAACCAGCAAAGTGGAACACAAAAATGCATTCTGTGTAAACATTCAGTATGAAATGTGTCTGATTTTTAAGAAAAAGAATGGAATGTCTAAAAATACATTAAACACATATTCCAGTGACACATACCATATCTTTAATAAACAATATAAGAAATGCAAAAGGTCATACTATAAATATTGCCTCCTACAAAGTTCCCACTTACAAATTCAGAAGTGCTGTATGAGATGTGGTATGCTGGAAGTGTTTTTGGCTGGAAAAAATATGAATGCATTGGGTAATATCATATTTCTTTATCTCCTCTGCCTTTACTGACAAAGCTTTTTAGTGCTAATGAAAAATAAAGTATGTGGCGATTTTTTTGACAGAGACAAGCACATAAATTTTATATGAAAAAGTGTCAGTGATTTTGTATATGAAGCATTACAATGTTGCTATTGTTAACTAAAATAACTAAATAACTAAATATAAATATCAGATGAAAAACTTTTATATAAAAAAAAAAAACGATGCATGTCTTTTTCAACTTACTGGAACATTTTTTTATGTATTTTGTAATTCTCATGTTGCAAAAGAGAATTATGGGGAATGTAGTTATGAGAAGTAGTCAAAAACTAGCTTAAATGAGTAATATTATATGCATTTGATTTCTGTACTTGATTAAACTCTTTTGCAATCATTAAATCGGATCATCACAAATCATAAAATGCATAAACATTTTAGTCAGAATGCAAATAAATTATTACAATCAGCAACAATTAGCTGAGCAATTCTGCCATGATTCTATAATTGATGTGTAAATATGATTTTATATATATATATATATATATATATATATATATATATATATATATATAAAATCATATTTACTTCTCATTATAAACTGTCATTTTTTATGTTTCTAGGGGAAAAGAAATGCAATAAAGGACCTTAACTAATATAAAATTCTCTTATTCTTTTAAATGTACACTTATTTTTTGTTCTGAACATAAGCTGGACATGGTGGGTCTGCACACACATACACATAGAAGAACATGATGGTTTCCATTTCATCAGGCCGTGAACTCGCTCTCCCGCTATGATGTGGAGTTTGTTTGACAGCTTCCTCCTGGGAAAGGTGATGCTCCTCAGCTTAGAGAGGTCTCATTCTTTCTACTCTTCCTTCTCTCTTCCTTCCCCCTCTACCTTCTTCCCCTGAGGCTCCACGTGTAGCCACATTACCCCATCACCCTGTCCTCTCTGCCCAACATGGACCCTGCCGACTGGGCTTTAATTAGAGAAAGCGTGTGGAGTCCAGGGGGTGAATTCTTACAGCCTGGATGGCCGTGCACGTGCCGCTCAAGAGCTCGATGCGCTCCATCTCTGTCAGCCCCGACATTGCCGGATAAACAACAGATAAGGGCAGATCTCTAACTGTGACTATGACTGACACCACGGGGCCTCGCGTCGGATCCTGCGTGGGTATCGGAGAGATAATGAATGATGGATGGTGCGCTTCTGTATTCTGGAGATGAGGGGGTAGGGGATCTTTTTGGAACGAGAGGCACATGTGTGATTTTTAGCTGAAATAGTGTCTGTGATGAGTGATTCTGTATCTGAGACATTACTGTATTGTTATCGTTAACTAAAACTATTTTCGATAATTGAAAAAAGCTAAAATAAAATGTAAATATTAGCTGAAAAACTACAATAAAAATTTTAAATAAAAAAACTATGAATTCAAAATATTAATAAAAATGGTCACACTTTATTTTAAGGTCCAATTCTTGCTATTAATAAACCAATAACTACGACTTTTGCCTCAAAAAAAATTCTAATTTACTGCTTATTAATAGTTAGTAAGGTAGTTGTTAAGTTTAGGTATTGGGTAGGATTAGGAATTTAGAATATGGTCATGCAGAATATGTGCTTTATAAGCACTAATAAACAGCCAGTATGTTAAAAATAGGCATGCCAATTAGCAACTATTAAATAGTGAGAATTGGTCCCTATATTAAAGTGTTACCAAAAACTATAATCGTTTATAAATAATACTAAAATAACACTGAATATTTAAAATACTGCAGAAATGATTATTTATATTGTACAACTCTTAAAAATTAAGGTTCTTCAGTGGTTCTTTGCAGCCGGTTCATCCATTTTTCACTATAGGAATTTAGAGTTATATGTTTTTTGTGGGGTGAGAGATTCAAGTAACGGTCATTCAGATCAGAGGTTTCTTTAAAGGTTATTTAAAGATGTGATTCTCTAATGGTTTGGGTTCAGGACCCAGATTTTACATTGGACTTTGAAGGGTGACCCATGCACACAAAATGCACTGTGACCAATGTGAACATCAGTTGGTACTTGCTTTTACTTTGCGCAACTTTGTTCTTGGTTTTCAATTTGCACCAGAGTTTGACAGGATACAACATCTGATGGCAAAAGATATGTGAAGTTCATCACTTTTAAAAGTAGATTTATATATCTCAAACAGCATATGGAGTGATGCCAAAGTCATGGGTTCAATTCCGGGACTCCATGAACTGATAAAATGTATGCTTTCAATGAAATGCAAGGTGCTTTGAATAAAAGCGTCTGCAAAACACGAACTTCTGTCTAAAAGTTTGAAGATTTTTTAAAGAAATACTTTTATTCAGCAAGGATGCATTAAACTGATCAAAAGTGATGGTATTCTGAAATGTTTCTTGAGGAGCAAAACAGCATATTAAAATGATTTCTGAAGGATCATGTGACACAAAATACTGGAGTAATGACTGCTGAAAATACAGCTTTGCCATCACAGGAATAAATGACATTTTAAAATATTAAAAATAAATGAAAAATAAATGACATTATAAAACACACAACAGTTACTGCAAAGTGTAATAATATTTCACAAAACTGCTGTTTTTACTGTCATTTTAATCTAATAAATGCAGCCTTGGTGAGCATGAGAGACTTTTCGACTCCAAAGTTTTGAATGGAAGTGTTCATATAAATATATATTCATTTTCACATCCACTGGATATACTGCTTCAAAGCACCTGCATATCAAATCACCAAAACTTTTTGGATTCTAATTGGAACTTATTTTTAAGAGTGTAGCTTTCCTGGAAGTGCAGCATATTTTCCAATTTGCACGTGTGTGGGGGGGTTCTGTGTGCCTTGTTAGTGTGCAGAGAAGCAGTAGGTTGGAGGCTCAGTGCTCAGGGGACGACACCCCATCACCACTAAACCTGCAAGAACAAAGGCCATACTGCCTCCTACTGGCATAATGGGGTCACAAGAAAGACCTGCACCAAGCCTACACAACCTACTTCCTTCCTAAGTAGTTTGCTTGCTTCCAATGACACACTCATGCACATAACAACCCTTTACATACCATTAACAGTCATTTACAGTTAAACTGATGAGCAATTCCCTAGATTTAACAACACACTGTGCAGAGAAATCACAGGATGAAGGTCTCACACTTCACACTATCACTCATGTCTTACACCTTCCTCACACACAGGCAGGCATCACTTCTTGGACACTCATCTGACACATCTCTGGCCCTGAGGACTATAGCAAGCGACAAACCACAAAAATGAGTTCTGCAAGGTTTAGATTGCTTGTAAATGTGGCATTAAGCTAATAACGACTGAACAGGCATGGAAAATTGGTGGTGTATGAACAGCTTAAATGCATCTGAATACGCTTTTCTCTGTATCTGCCTCTTCTTACACACTTGGCAGCAGAAGTCATTTGTAAAATTCTCCGCCGCACCATTAAGCACAGTGAGCAGACTCCGGGGATAATCGTGCGTTTTTGCGCGGCTTCTCCTCCAGGACCGCGACGCTGGAATTAACCGCTCGGCGTTCCTCCATAGCCATCTTGTTCTGGATTTTAAAGCGCTGTTATGATGGTCTCAGAGTAATAAATCTCAGATCAGCCTGAAATCAAATAAGATTTCAAGCATGGCTAACTGTCTCTATCCCTGTGGCGGACGCATCTGGGTGTGGAGCTAAACGCCATTACCTTGAGCTGATGGTGCAGCCAGGCGATTGATATATTCTGACAGCGCGAGGCGGGTGAGCCTTTGTGCGATTTATCAAGAAGCATGTCTTTCTGCTGTCAACAGCCGACTAGCGTGACAGCACCAAAAGGGCAGACATTCTGTGACTCCGTTTGAGGGAACTTGGTTGATTGCGATGACAAAAATTATGCACTGAGAGTAGGACTGCCAATGTAAATTTAGAGTATGGACTTATTTTTTAAAACTTTTATTGAAGCCATAAAAATGTTTATTTATGCATTTGGATGTTTTTTTTTTCAGCAAGTTTTGATATGCCTTTAAATATGATTAATTACATCTAAATAATTTAATTAAACATTTTAGTCGATTGACATCTCTAATTAACTGACATAAAGACTGGAAGAGTGTAGTGGGGCTGAAAAGAATGCATTTACAAAGTCTGTCTTTGTGCAACAGCTTGCTTGTAAAATTACAATTGTGTATAATTCCAAAATCATACCTGGCAGCATTTGCTGGACAAGATAATGACAATAGCAGAGCTGCTAATGTCTCAAACATCTGCTAACATATGAGATACAGTGCCATTAAAAGTCTTCAAAAAAAAAAAAAAGAAAAACTTTTATTTTCCTTCTTTATGTATTTGATTAACAAATTATGTTATCAGTCAAAGTTAAAAGTTATCTTATTTGCTTAGTGACACAGTAATGTGACCAAAACGATTGATTTTACATCCTTACGGTTTTTTTTTTTTTTCATTTAACATTTTAAACATTTTTAATATTCTTCAACATTAGATTTAGATTTTAGAATTAGATTTTTGAATCCCAGATGATCAATGTGAAGTCAATGTGAGTTTGAGGTCATTTCTTTGTTTTTGAAAGAAGTCTCTTATGCTCACAAATGCTGCATTTATTTGATCAAAAACAGTAATACTGTGAAATATTATTTAAATTAAAAAAATAAAAAAAAACTTTGGTCTAAAATGTAATTTATTCCTGTGATGACAAAGCAAAATTTTCAGCATCATTACTCCAGTCTTCAGAAACCATTCTAATCTGTTGATTTGCTGCTTAAGACACACGTTGTAAATAGTTAACATTTTTGTGGAAACTTTGATGAATAAAAAGTTTAAAAAAAATAGCATTTGCTACAACACTGTGCAGAAATGTTCTCTTTCTAGTAGCTGTATTGCACTATTTTCCATCTGTCCATCCATACTTTTTTACTAATTTAAAATGAGGTATTCAGGATGTGAATTTCATAAAATAACACCTCATGTGAGGTTCAGCGTTCAAGAAAGAACCATGCAATTACAGACGAACGTCTACGTCCATGACAGAATTAAATGTGCAATGTGACACAAAATGAAACAAACACGCTTTCTAACAAGAACACCCGTAACGTACTACCCGAGCCCGGCTGACATGTTCCACACACCTCCATTACTCAGACCAGGTAATAGCTCCAGGTTAGCTGTTGTTTTTAATTGGATGTGTCAAATGTCATCACAGGCTTGAACAATGTTTCACGGACGTTTGAACTTGTGTGTTTAATCTTTATGTCATGAGTGTAAGAATGGACAAAACTGACACATACCAAAGCACAGCTCACATAACACAAATGAGGTCTCAGAGTGGGTGGCCTTTGGCTCCAGGCGACTCACTTTGACACACTGTACTATATGGAGGCTGAAGCGATGTGTTGAAAATGGCCACGAATGGTTGGTGTAGGCATGGAGGAATGTGTGTATACTCATTAAATGCAATGCGCATTGGGACTTCAGTGTTGGCTATATAAGGGTCTATTACAGCAGACAGGAACAAAGACAGCCACTCACACGCTATTGTCTCTATTTACCTGCAAGCATGGACAAGCATGGCAGGACACGCAAGACAAGAAAAAGTGGTTGTTAGTTACAGTGTCTGGTTTCAGTGTCAACCATCAGTCAATGGCCCTTGCCTCGTTTGGGTGAGATTCAGACCATCCATTCCCATTAGTGTCCATGTTTCCACCGGAGAACTTTACAAATGACCCATTACTGCTTCTCATTCAGACACATGAGGGTTTATTCCTGTACAGGCATTTATAGAGTTTCAGAGCCACCATGTGGCCACAAGTGACACTGCAATGAAGAACTTGCTTTTGTCAAGGTCCAGGTAAGATGTGACAAAGCCTCTTTATAAATTGGAAAATGTTATCATTAACACACTAATTTCACTACTGATATTTTTTGTAGTAATTATGTATAATATATTAAGACCGTATAATTACATCAAGACACACATAAATAAATGTAAATAATTTTAGAAAATACTAAATATTTTATATATAATACAATTTTTATCATTTTATATATAATGTAATTTTAAATCTTCAAACTTTTCAGCTATTATTACTTCTGTCTTCAGTGTCACATGATGATTTGGTGCTCAAGAACATTTCTTATTTTTATCATCATAGTTGAAAACTGCTTAAAATATTGCATATTGTTAGAAAGTTCAAAAGAACAATTTATTTTAAATAGAAATCTGTAACATTAGAATTGAAAACTGCTTACAATATTGCATCTTTTTAGAAGTTTCAAAAGAACAGAATTTATTTGAAAGAAAAATCTGTAAGAATATAAATGTCTTTACTGTCATTTTTGATAGATTATTATAGGTTGCACTTTATTTTACAGTACATGCACTTACCTGTACTTTAAGTGTACTTAAGAAAGTACTCAAAAATATAAGGGTTAGGGTACGTGGATTAGGGTTAGTACCTAGTTACTACCCAGTTATTGTAATTACTATAACAAATACATAGTATGTACATGCAGAACAGGACTCCAAAATAAAGAGTTACTATTTTATGGATATTTTTGCATTTCTTGAAAAATCATATTGACCCCCAAACATTTGAACGGTAGTGTATGATATAAACATATATTTTATATTAAAATATTATATAATGCTATACAATATATAAATATTGAAAATTATATTTTAAATAGAGTATAGTTATATTGAATATAATACTATATAGCATATTACTACTATAATAGTAACTTTTTACCATTTTTTTTTATTTTATTTATTTATTTATTTATTTTTTTTACTTTTCATTAATAGAGATTTTTAAAAGCCTGGTCACCTGTGAAAAAATAATAAAACATGCTTTATTCTCCAATCCACTTCTCCAATATCTAAAATCACAATTTTTTTTTTTTTTTTTTTTTTTGTAGTCAGGCCATGTTCCAGACTATTGGGGTACAAATAGCTGCTTTGTGCAACCAGTCAATGTAAAAAGTCACTCTGAAACTTTCCCCAACCTAGACACTGCATGGCAAATCAATGAAAAGTGTTGGCAATGCAATTTTGTGTTTTTGCCAACAGTTCACCATTTTCTTCTGTTCTCCTGAAAATGTGCAATTTTACAACAAACAACAGGTTTTTACCTAATTAGCAAAAATCTCCCTTGAAATTAAGGATAAGGCTGAAACCAGTAATGACATCCACTTTGGTGATATATGAAATGTGAAAACTTTGGTGACCTTCACAACACACTGCTGCTGTAATTAGCAGCAAGCTGATTAAAAACACCTCCATTAGAAAAGTAACCTCTTCTCCCCGTCAAAATGAAAAGTAACATCATCAGTCAGATCAACTCGAGATGCTGGTGGCATTTCTGTGCCAGCAAAAAGGTCACCTTGCATTAGCAACAACTAAACAAAGAGAAGTTGTAATTAAAGAAAGTGTGATAATTAGCTGGAGCAACACTGACATTGGGGAAGGACTTTGCATAATATGAATGATTCAGCGAAAGAGCCGGAGTCTGACCTTTTGGCATGCTAAAATATTTATGTACTGCTGGTCACTTCGTCGCCATGAGGGAAGCGTTCATGAATTATGCAAATCAGAATTAGTCAGCTCGTGGGTGTCAATTAGTGTGTGGAAGTGGACATTATTTTAGTTACCCTCCCTCTTTTTTTTTTTTTTTTTTTTTTACAAAGACGGGTAGGTCTGTATCCGTGTGTGTGTGTGTGTGTGTGTACAGATGCATGCGGGGATGTGACGATTTTATTACCTGACCATTTAAGATCATACATATTAATACAGTCATTACTGAATTGTCGCTTCGCTTAAAACTCCTTACTGCGGAGGAATGAACTCTAATGAAAAGAGTGACTTTGCTGCTGTCCATTTTAATATTACTGCAGGGCAGGAGCACTATCATATAAATATGATACGGACGCAAACGACCTGCATTTAATCTCCTGAACAGGACAGCACCGACAATAACGGTAATTGTGTGTTTATATCAGAGGTCAAGCCATGTTAAATGTCCTTTATGGGCTGAAAAATCAAACTGATGTTGAAAGGTTTACCATCATCCTCTGTAGTTTACATTCACTGGGTGGACAGAATCTGAGGATTCTTTTATTTTCTACAATAATTTTGATTTAGACAGTGAAATGTGTTAAAAAGAGATGAGAGTACTCCTATTGGTAGCTGAAAGCAACACTGCTTTCAAAATATTTCAAAGAATATTCCTGGTTCAATAAAGGTTAAGCTTAATCACCAGCATTAGTGGCATAAAAAAAGTATTAAAAATAGAAATGTGAAGGTTATGTTTTCATAAAGCACTTACAATTATTCATAAGTCAAATCTTATGTATTATCTGGGGTGTAAATTTGTTCTTGTTATTTTTATGGCTATTTTTGGATGTGATTTAACACTTTTATCTATTATCAAGGAAATCTGACTTTAGCCCCCACAGGTGTTACAACATACACATACAGTTTATTCACAACACATGGAAACACAATACATTCATAACAGAGAAAAAGAATGAGAAAATAATTTCTTTAATGTCAACAATTATTCAACAAACAGATTGACAATGGGACAAAAGATCTCTTAAAAATACTTGCTCTATAGCGCCTTTCTGAAGGCAGTTTTTCAAATTCATTAAACAGACAATGTGAAGAATCATTTACTATCATTGTTGCTTTCCTTGTGGCATTTCTTCATGGCAACAAAGTTGAAAAATTGCACATAACATTATATTAACGTGTGACTATACTATTTAAATTTTTACAGATTGGCCCTGTTCATTTCTATTGTAAGTGCCCAGTATAACCCAGATTTTTGCTTTTTTAAAGAAAATGACGGACAAGTGGAAATTAATTTTTGTGGTAATCAGTATTTTGCCACAAATCCTTAACTTCTACCTGGAATATCTGTTTAATTAACAAACACACAAGAGGCAGGAGATGAACTTATGAATGACAGTCTTCTGAGCTTTGGACTTGCAGTGTGAGAGTAAACCAGATGATCTGCTTTGTGTTAATAAACATATACTCTCCTGTAATTAAGCCAACAGGGCTTTGACATACCTGTGTGTCCCCGCAGACTCCGTGTACCCGCAGAAACCAACTGGCACGAACACATTACCAAGGTGACCAAGAGTACAACCTGCAAAGGCCACACTGACTGCCCCCACAGCTTCATCTAGAGAAAGACCAGGACAAAGAGAGAGAAAGAAGGCGAGGGAGAGCGTTGAAAAGTGTAAACATAAGTCACAGTCTGCCTCAAGGTTGTGAGGAGATGTCAACTGTGTTACCTTTCTGTCCTGTATTCTCTGTTCACTCTCTTCCCTGTGAGGCGGCCATGTCTCCTCCTTTGTCCTCCTCTGTCTTCACTCGCTTCCTCAATCACTGTTCAGATCCTGAGAAGACAGAAGGAAGGAGAAGAGGGATGAGGTCAAATGAGGTAAAAAGCAGTACATGTGCCTCTCTTCAACTATAGGCATTTTTGGTCTTCTGGGCATTCAGATTTGAAATTCCCTTAAAAGACACTTTTCAAACTCATAGTTCATTTACTTCATCTGTTAGCAGTGGATATGCATGCATGACAAAAGAACAATGTCATTTTAAGGTTTTTATCCCATTATGAACAAATGTCATTTGATATATTTTGAGCTAGAAATGCATTTAAGCATTTATTAAGCATTATTTTAAGGTCCAGTTCTCACTATTAACTAACTATTAACTACGACTTTTGCCTCAAACTCCTAATTACTGCTTATTAATAGTTAATTAATAAGTTAGTTGTTAAGTTCAGGTATTGGGTAGGATTAAAGATGTAGAATATGATCATGCAGAATATGTGCTTTATAAGTACTAATAACAGCCAATATGTTAATAATATGCATGGTAATAAGCAACTAGTTAATAGTGAGAATTGGTCCCTATACTAAAGTGTAACCATTTTACATATCATAAATACAAATGATTGATTAGAAATGAAACACATATCAAATACATACATACATACATACATATATGTGTGTGTGTGTGTGTGTGTATACGTATATATACTCCTGACAACTGACTGTTGTCTCAATTGTTAAATAAGTTCACTAACTTCTTATTTAACTTAACTAGTGGTAAGATAAAAAATTCAAATGAATGCTAAAAACTTTAACGAAGGGCAGTTATAATTTGTTAAAAATTTATGTTAATTTAATCATAAAATTAAAATCAAATTGATAACTGAATGACTGTTGTAATTTGTGAAACTTTTATATGTTAAATTAATCAAAATTAAAACCAAAATGATAACTGAGGGGCAGTTAATTTAGGAAAAAAATGATGTTAAAAAAATGTAATAAAAATGTTTAATTAAAATAATGGGCAACATAACATCACAACTGAGAGACAGCTGTAATTTGTGTAATAATGTAATTTTCACAGAATATATAGAAATGATTTTCCTTTTTCTTTAAATTATCATAAAATGTAACAACTAATATTTTTATGATGGACTTTAATATTTTAAAACTGAAAACCTGGGTCTAGCACAAGGTTAAACAATAAAATCTACACAATAAAAACACTTGAACATATCAAAAATTAATTAAAATGTTTACAAAAGTATTATGTGACCTTCATACGATAAAAGAAAAAAATACATCTTCCAGTTTTAAATTAAAACTAACCCCTAGCACCAAAAATGCCCTTTGTCATAAAAACACCCACATATAGGCAAGAAAACAAAAACAAGAATATGATAATAGAACAGCACAGATGAAACGTGAGATTGGATGGAAAGAAGTAAAAAACACCTGAGATGAGATGGAAGGTCTGAGGACAGAGAGGGAGAGAGGAATGAAAGTCCTGATAGAGCGGGCATGAGAGAAACAGAGATGGGGTAAGCAAAAGAAGGGCAGCTTCAGAGAGGGATATCCACCCTCAGGGCCCCATGCAACCCCTGTTCTTCAGAGGCAACCCCGCACACACACACAGGCGGTAGGGCCACAGAGATGGGACTGATATATTGTTTACTGTAGTTCACCTACCCCCGGGCTCGAAGTGATCTCACAACCACATCACACACTCACAGAGACCACCGATCTTGCAAGTTCAATCCCATACACACACATTCATACTCTCTTTTTCTCTGCTTCTTTCATATGTATAGCCATGCCAATACACAGTTGCAGACGCGCACAGTGAACTTACCAATAAATAAAAGTTGCCACAAGCGAACAGACTCAGGTACAATTCAAGCAGGTAAAATTCCAGTTTGACTCGTTTACCTTGATAGCAAAATGAATACCGAGTACCACAGGAACCTTAGCCCATAGCACACAGATGACAACATGAGAAATGTACCTTCATTAACATCTATATTGTGTGCAACCATTATAGAGAGTTAATGTCAAATATATGCACTTGAATTATTGTGCTCGCTTGAATTATTATGAGGCATATTTCCAATTAAATATTTTATGATAATTAGGCACCCCTCCCCTACTGTAATATGACATATAGGTATGTATTACAATATAAAAAATGGATAAAAATGGATGCTTAATTGTCATAAAAAATAAATCTGCAAAAATGTTTTATTATTATCATTACTTTTGAAGTGACATCACTTGGACATGTTTTCTAGGGATTTCCCCACAGATCTGAATGAGTGATTGTGTACATTGAAGTGTCACTCTGTCCCCTTGTGGATACAATGAGAATTGCTTTGAACGAAAAAAATAAGACAGATGTTTTAACACATTTTCAAATTAGTATTAATATTTATTTTTAATATTTTAATAAATAAAATTTGAATTGTGATTTTTAGTGATTTATCGTTCAAAGATAAAAACAGTGAATGGATTGTTCTGAATGTTGTGATATATATACAGTACATGAAGATTTCATATCCCACACTCAGACACTTACACTGGTGGTTTTTTTTTATTATAGAAGTGCATGAGGAGCTCATAAAGTGTGCATTTGCCTTAGCACTTTAATAAAACACTCCTCATCCACCATTAGCATGTGTGTTTGTGTGACTGATGATTAGACATGGTGAGCCACCGAAAGCAGCACATTGTCCATTCTCTTTACACAGACAGACACACAACAGCATTACCAACAGCTTTGTATTCTAACACATTCATTAGAGAAACCCATACTGGAGTGCAAAAATATACACACAAAAGCTGACTACGCACATTTACGCACATACATAAGCTGCTGTCAACAGTCGTGACATATTAAATCATCCTGTTATTGTCACTCTGTTCTTCCTGCACAACGCCTCTAATTGCCCTAAACTCATGCAAATGCACCTGTGTTTGCTCATAGGCGAATATGTGTGTGTGTGTGTGTGTTGTATTTATCAGTGTATTAACTGAAGGACTCTTCAGCAGAACAGACCGGTTGATCATTACGTGGAGTGGGACGGTCTGCGTAGGAAAGTCTGTCTGGAGATTGCTTTGATTTGCATTTGGCTTAACCTTAATCACAACACAAAGCCACGCTCACACGCAGAGGCGCACAACCGTGCTTCATTGACATGCACCGGCTCAAAGCCACCTCTGACTAAGATAAAGAACTGTGCCCTGCATTTAATGCCGTCATCTCCTGCCTGGATCTCACAACTGAAGCATTAAATATAAACACGCATGCAGGTGAGGCGACTCACCATGGCACACATCCCGAGGAGGAATACTTGGCCCATTTTCCTGTCGAAAATAAAGCACAACCCTGACTGTACATTACCTGCTAGACAGAGTCATTTAAATTGACCAGTGAATTGTGAATTGAATTTCCGAGTCTCTCAAAAATGGGGTGCACCAAAATGAAATGGACTCCAATATTACATGCCTGGCTGGCCGATGATAATAAAACCCTTTTAGACTTCTTGATGCATTGGTCTTGCAATAACATGAAAAACTAATTGAGGAAGAACTATTGGTTTGTTTATAACTGCTTGTTTACCTATTACTAGTGTGACAACCAAATGGGAAGGAAAAAGTTGACATTAAGGTGAAATCGGGTTGAGATAACTCTATTTTGGGAGGTTAGTGCTGACAGTATTTTCTATAGAATTTTTATTTTCACTTAAAAGGCTTTAGCTAGACAGCATATTTAATTTTATGCATATGAAATCTAGCCCATTTAATGAGTTGTCTCTTAAGGTGAAATGAAAACTGTCATAATTTCCTCCTCCTCATGTCATTACAAACCTGTATGACTTTCTTTCTTCTGACATTTTGAAGAATGTTGGCAACCAGTTTTGCTGACCACTGTATGGACAAAAAAAGTCATACTGGTTTGGAATGGCCCAGAATTTCCATTTTTGGGTGAACTATTCTTTAAGGTCTTATGTCTCATTTTCTTAATCAGATTTTTTGGAAACCACAGAAAAACAATATGTTTAATGTTGCGTCAGCTGTTCTTAGTCTGAGGAAAGCAAGGCTGTGAGGGACTACAGTTTTTACATTGGCACACACTGTATAAAGTTCTAGATCATGTAATTTTCAACTTTTAAAAATGTTTTATGGAGTTTTTGTCTACAATTAAAGATGTTGCATGAGCTGAACAATTGACATGTTATAAAACAACAATCCATTGAACACACTGTACTTCTATCCCCTTCATTCCTGTCAAAAACAAAATATGGTGCTACCCTGACTAAAGGTGCAATCAAATTAGCAACATTTCAGTGAAATGTCATGGGTAAAAAGGGTCCATTATCTATTGTCAGTAGTGTAGCAACGTATGAAGCAGAGCTCACACAGAAGTCACTTTCAAACCAAGCAGCTTTCTGTTTCTCCGGTCAACACAGAGAATTGCAAAATCTGTGTGGGGAAATCTTTCACCTTAATACAAATTCCTGATCAAGTGAAAATATAACTATAAAGTATAATCCAGAAACTGTACATTCCAAATTATAACAGAATTGCATATGGCATCTAGTCAGACTAAAGCCGAAGATGAAGTGTGTTATTTCAAATTCTGTGACAAATTTACAAATACATACTTCAATTTCCATTAAACAGACAAAAGGACCACAACCCAGATTCACAACATTGTATGAACATGCATGACAATGGGTTAGTCACAATTCTCAAACAACCGGCAAAGAGTTTTGAAAATACCATAGAGCAGCAGTGTTTAAATTAGGGGGGGGGGTCAACCTCTGAATGGCTTACTGTACTGTAACTTAAACACATTACACAATTACACAGTATTACACAATACTGTCATCATTTACTTACTCTCATGTCTTTCATAAAACCTGTATGACTTTCTTTCTTTCTTCTTTGCAAACTCAATGCAATGGCAGTACATTGTAACTCAAGAGTGTCAGCAGCATTGGCTGACTGATCATTTTCAAACTGCTCCAATGATTTTTAGTAAAAAAACAACGTGATGTTTAAGCAATTGTGCAGTGAAATCTTGGCAGACTCCACTGCTCTCCTCTGTGAGCCATCCAGCGCTTCACACTCCAGTGTAGCAGGTGGAAAAAATTCACTTTTTACATTAGTTTGCCAACTGAAACTAAAACACTAGAAGAAGCAAGTGAACATTTTTTCAATTTCTGCTACCTACTGGACAGGAGTATGAAGTGCACATTGTTTTTTAAGCAATTATTTAATAAAATACCTCCTTTTGTATGAAAGAAAAAATGTCATACAGCTTCAGAAATATTCAGCTTCTATACTTGTTACAGAATGTTCAAACATAGCATTCCCATAATGTTTGGAAAATCTTAGAACGGATTGATCCCTGTTTTAAATGTTCAGAGAAAATTCCAAAATAGCAATTTCATAATTTAAGAGAACGTTAGTAAAAGGTTATTAGAACATTTTGTCATCTGGGTACCTGTGTTTAAAAAAGTCATCAGCTTCCTGCGGTTCAGACAACTTTCTTGAGCCCTTTCTCACTCTTTTTTGCTCTCTCTCACTTTCACCAACACACACACACACACACACACAAAACCATTTGCAACAACAGACTTGATCCTAAATACACCATTTCATGCTCTGGGGCTCAAACAGAGCGGAGAAATGAATCCCTGCAAAACAACTCTATCTCTCCGACAAGAGGCCCTGCCGAAAATGAGCCCA
Organism: Spinibarbus caldwelli; assembly: GCA_039654775.1. NCBI lineage: Eukaryota > Metazoa > Chordata > Actinopteri > Cypriniformes > Cyprinidae > Spinibarbus > Spinibarbus caldwelli. Next base: position 7,196,336 of record CM077255.1, read on the forward strand.
AATGGTGTGAGGGCCAACAGAAGTTCTTAAAAGCATCTCGGATTTCTGGAAAAATGCACAATATTGAAATGCGGTGGGAGGCCGAGGCCTCCGGTGCATTTATCTAGCTTTTCATTGAAACATTTCCAGCCTGCTGCATTCCCACGTCTCCAGGCAATATCGGTGTGTGCATTTATGTGCACGAGCATCTGCGGGGAAGCTCGCAGTAAAGCTCCGACAGCCAATCCGAACGGACACGGGGAGTTTCCGCACCGCTGGCCCTGCCGTATCAGTGTGTTTGCAGATGAGTACATCAGCTCTCGCTCAGCCGATATTACTGGAGATAAGCAGGCAATTTTCCCCACCCTGCACTATACAGCATCTCATTTCAATATGTATTTACGAGCTTGTGTGTGCATGCCTGTGATTATTTTAGAGACTATTGGAACAGTGAGAGATTTTCTCACTAAATTTAATCTACAAGACGACATAAGGCTATATAAACACATCTACCTTTTTACACAAAAAAGCACATATGCGCACACACACTTCTGGCAGAAACATCATGCCCACCCATACTGCCCGTTCAGATTTTGAATGCAGTTTCCAAAAATGAATCTGTATCTTTGATAGTTAAGCTGCATGATTACTGTAGGCTAATAATATGCATCAAAAATATTGTGGCTCAAAGTCAGTCTAATTGAATTCTGACACCATATAGCTACCCTCATTTTGCAAAATGATTTAACAAAATATCAAAGCTGCTCTATTCCATGTGCTCTATTCTGTGTTCAGCATCATTTAGTGTGTGTATACATACATACATACATACATACATTTTATTACGTTTAAATATTTTATTACAGTTCAGAATTTGAATTCTGAGTTGCTAAATAAAGCTGTTTCATGGCTAGATTATTTACTCATACTTTTATTTAAAGAAATAATATTTTTGGCCATATCTTTCAAAAAAGTGCATGACTGCTGATTTGTTATGTATTGAAAAACATGAATACAACTCGAATGGCTCAAGGTCTGTACTTGCAAGAGATGTTAGAACAGATTTTCACCATATATTTTTATTAAAAACATTTGTAAGCAGGTATGCTTCAGATATAAAAACTATGTATCTATGCAAATCTTTGCTGTCAGCTGTAACACAGCCCTGAGCTTACTACAGTTTTTTGTATCAAGCCCAAGGGTAATATGATGACAAGGGTACTGAGTTAAAGTTACAGAAGAATTGATCTTCATTGCACTTAAGTCCCATCCACAGCCTGTTGCTCAGACTGGAGTCACAGTCCCCTAGATCCAATGACTCCACCAGGCCGTTTTTTTTCCCTCTCTTCCATTTCCTCACAGACACAGTAAAAAGAAATATCTGTAACCAGAGTCTTTCCTTCCAGGGTCTATATGTGAGTGCGTAGACGCTTGCCTTATAACTTAAAAAAGCACCTGTGTGTCTTCCTCATCCGATTTCAACACATCACATTTAAGCCCTCTGAATTAGATGTGGAGTTAGAGGTAAGCTGAAGTTCTGAGCTCGTTGCTCATTTGCTGCTTCTCACGGCATCGTCTTGAGACAGCGCAGACGCTGTTAACTGTCCAATTAGCTTTGCTCTGATGTACAAGCTCCATGAAGTTCACCATGATGACCTCATTTTAACACAATGAGATGCTTCACTGCTTCATTTGTTCATTTACTAGCTGTGTCTGTTGTATTCAGCCCATATGTTAATTTTTAAATGAAACTCTCCCTGTTGTTTGGTTTGTATGTATGACTACTTGTGAATGTTTTGTTTTTTTTTTTTGGTTACTTTTGGTGACAAAATGACTCAAAAAAATGTCCTCAGAAATTAACCAAGCCATCCTTGAGAGCTCCTCAAAGATTAATTTCTAAAAGTACAGTTTATAAGAGCTGCACTATAAAAATTAATATAAATACTAATTATAAAAGAATGAATTATGAAAAGTAGAATGAAGCCATCAGTTAGATTTCAGTGTGAGGGTGTGTGTGTGTTAAATGATAAATCTAGACAGGTTCCTGTGTGCTTTATGAAGGTATAGAGTAACTATAGCACTTACAGGTTAATAAACTTTATGCCCCAAAGCAGAACAGTCTGCTACATTATTACACTTCTCTCAAATGTATTACACACAAAAGCAAAAACACACACGCATATGTCAGAGGTTTTTTTTTTTTTTTTTTTTTTTTTTTACAGTCACACCATTTACCACCTGACAACAATGTGCACCAACATTTCTCAGCCATCTGTGCGACTCTAAAAAGCCTGAAAATAAAAAATCATCTTTGAAAAGTTTTAGTACACAGCATCTGAAATTTTGTAAATTGGATCTAAAATCCGACTTGATGATCATTAGGGAAAAAATATAAGTGGGATCTCTTTAATGTCATAATTGTTTCTTGACAGCAAAAAAAAAGGTAAATGGAAAGAAAACCTACTCCTTTAGTTTCTCTTCTAAGAAAAATACCCCTTTTCTCCTTTAATTCTTCTAAAATCAAAATTTTAATTTAATTTTAAAAAGCTCTACATATGTATTATATGTCAAAATGCTTTTTAAGAGATTTTAGCAGAACCATCTGAGACAAAGTTGATGCTCGAATGAATCAGACCTGGAAACCACTCAACACTGGGAATCACAATAGCCAAAGGTCAATACAGCATGAAAACTTGACTGGAGAAAAGACCCTCAACCCAAAATCTGTAACAACACAAAACCATTCATGGATCTGTGGATCAGTCCACCGAGAGCATACTTCAAACATTAGCCAATTCTGATCTAGAGTCAGTCTCATACAGCCAATGAAAAGACCTCATGAAGAAAAGAATTGCCACAAAGTGTGCAGCAAATTATGACGAAGTAAAATCATGTTCTGCTTTTGTCCTCTTTCTTATTATTGTCCCTGTATTTTGTGACCCTGCCACTATGTCCTGTTTGGATGTGGATTTAGACAATCAATGAGAGTGGTCCGCTCCTGTTGGAGCCGGGATCTTTCTCCTTGCCCTCATCCCTGCAAAGGCGTGCTGAGGCCGGCCACTGTCCTGATTATCTCACACCCCTCTATCGCTAATGACCAGACTCCTGCAGGCTGCCGCGTAATTATAATAATGACTAAACGTGCCGGGCGTACAAAGAGAGCGGCCGAAGGAGAAACGGGGAACAGAGATGGGAATAGAAAAAAGGAAAGAAAGAGAAAGTGAGTGAGTGTGATCAATTGTTAATTTTACAAAGTCACTGAGATGTGTCAGCGGTGTCAATAAGTGAATTAATTTGTCTGTGGGGCTCTGGAGTGTAACACCGTATTGCCGTGTTCCCTCAGGAGCACGGCCATCTAACCTCTCGCACTTATTCACACACACACAGGCTTTTATACACATTAAGACACACACACACATACACACACACAAACACACACAAAACCGAACTCCCAAGTTACTCAGCAAAGTGAAAAAATCTTTGGATTTACATATGCTCATACACAGACTAGCATAAAACCCCAAACCCTAGTGGCTAGTGGCATCTTTATCATTTTTCTGCTGGCACCATTTTATGAACACGATAAGACACTCGAGGCTGGATGTTACAGTGATTTTACCATGTTTAAGAGGGGTTTTAAGCAGTCTGCTTTACTTCTAGCCGAAGAACATGCCTTAGCTGTAGTAAAATCACTCTTATTGCTTTAATAAATCAGGCTTAATGTCTTAAACACCTTACACTGCGCAGAGGTGCACTCACTTCAATGCAGTGAGCAAACCAATGCACCAATGCTCTAGTTAATCACACAGACAAGAATGCTAGCCATCATTCAGAACAACCATAACATTACAAACATGCACATCAGACACTGAAAGAAGGGTAAACTTGCACACACAAATGCACTCACACACAAGCACAGTTTATAGACTCTCCACCTATTTCTTAATATTACATATATGTGTGTGTGTGTGTGTGTGTGTGTGTGTGTGTGTGTGTGTGAGTGTGTGTGTGATTTTATTTGATTTTATTCTATTTTATATTAAAATAAATATATATATAATACTTCAGAATTTAAACTTGGGTCTGCCTGCACACTAAATGAAAACTGTTTTGCTAGTATGAAGGCTTGTTTCCACCATGGATTAAAAAATTTTTTTAAAAAAAAAAGGTAACAGCTACTTTGTATCTCACTGTTTCTTGCAATTCTGAGTTTATATCTCAAAATTCAGACTTTTTTCTCACAATTCTAAGAAAATTCACAGATTTGCTAGATGTAAAGTCAGAAATGTCACAAAAGCACAGTTACCTTTTTTATTGCTCAGAATTCAGAGAAAAAAAATCCAAATTTGCAAAAACAGCTTCCATACACTAGACTACTGAGTCTTACTTTTATTTAAGACATAGTAATTTGTTAAATTAGCTAATTTTTAAAATCTATTAGTTTGTCTATATCTCTCAGGCCTCTTCATAAAAGTGCATGACAACCCTGAATATGTATTTAAACACATTTTAAAGCAGCTTGAGTGCTTTACAGTCTGTACTCAGTCTGTATTTTCACCATGTATTTTCACCAAAGCTGTATTTTTCAGCAGGTGTGCGTATAGCCTAGGCACGGTTTATAAACTCTCCACCTCTTGAGCTTTCAAATCTTACAATAGATTTGAAAGCACATATGAGCCACTGAAAAGACGAAACAGGTTTATCGATAGAGATTGTTGTGAGTTGACTGAGAATCTCTACAATTGAAAAACAACATTTCAGTTCCATTTGCTTGGGCCACAAAAGCACTTAAAGCTGGCCACAAAACTGATGCACATTTAATAGGCTTATTCTTTTTTTTTCGTTCAGAGTTGTAACCTGAATACTGAAGGTACTGCTTCACCTTATGCCAAAGCAACCCAATCCACTAAAAGGAGTAACCTATGGTTTGGGGCTATAATGTTCTGTGGAGTTATTGTGTGTGTTGTGTATGTGTGTGCGTGTCTTTTTAAGACAATAGCGCAGGCTTCTGTTCTGGTGTGGTAACACCTCAATATATTTTCATTTAAATCTGACAGCTCTCACTGACACTGCTCAGATCAGACAGAAGTGTGTGCCTATTCGACGTATTCCATGCTAAAGCCGAAGAGCTTTTTCCTTTAGCCTGTTATTTAAAGCAAATCCCATTGAAATGGGTGTCATCCATTCTGAGAGGAATAAACCAATCCAAGCCGCCACTCAGTGCAAAAAGCAGGAGGCTCTGATGCTCTTTAATACCATCAGAGCAGACAGTAAAAATTGTAAAGCTATGTCAAAGAAAAACAGAAATAATGGATAGGAACATGAGCCAGTACACTTATAAAAAAAAGAGCAGTACCTTGGTGAAGGTATCAGATGGTACTTTGATATTTGATACCATGTTATTGAATAATTACCATATTCATATCATGTATGTGGTACTACGAGGTATTTCAAATGGCACTACTGTGAAACATATCCAAAAATCATGATCATACTGTACCATTTTGGCAGGTTTTTTTTTTTGTTGTTTGTTTGTTTGTTTTTTTTTTGTTTTGTTTTGTTTTGTTTTGTTTTGTTTTTTTTTGTAATTATGTTAATTATTTCAATATTCTTCTTATTAGTACGGTATTTCTTGGTGTATATAATGATATCTTACTACTCTTACTACATCCCACTTACTACTTAACAAATAAATAAATGAATGGACACAAAATAGCACAAGATTAGTTTCCAGGGACAGTGGTCATTATGCAAGGGATGTAGAGTAATGTACAGTAATTTTGCTAGATAAAAGTCTATAAATAACTCATATATACATATCATGAAATGCTCAACTGACAAAACTTTCAAATATTCATTTGATCGATAATTATTTTGCATATTGCACAGATCCTCAACATAAATAAATAAATAAATAAATAAATAAATAAATTCATGAAACTGATGAGTTCAAATTATTTTATAAAAAAAATATTTAATTTAAAATTAATTTATTTAATAAAATTATTTATTATAAAATTTTGTATCATTTTATTAGTAGTTTCCACTGAGAAAAAAAAACACAGTGAACAAAACAATCAGCCAAATAACAACATGAACATCGCACAATATTATATTAGTATTAATATTGAAGGTTTCTGAGTTGATTTTCTCTATTGATAATGCAAGATGGTGCAAATTGCATTTGTATGAAACAAGAGAATGAAAGGAGTGCCGGTTTCAGTTACCCAGATGAACGGTCTAATATAGAGCATTGATATTTACAACAGCGAATATTTGGAAATATCGGGCCGCTTGATGGCATGATTAACCAGTTGAAATCAGGTATACCAGACAGCGGTGTAATTAAATTGAAATCCTGAGACTGTTGTGCTATAAACAGACTTGCTTTAGCATTTTATACTTTTTATGTATTTTTTCCCTCCGTTTTGCGCTTTCAACTCCATTTCTCTTAAACTTTTTTGTTGACTAATATGCCCTCTCTGGCCTCCCTTGTTTTAAAGGTTTCAGGGCCAAGTGACGTGAAGCGACTGCGTGAGAGAGGGGAAAATATGAAAGAGCCTCCCAAGGCCTGACTCCCTCCAGTGTCTCCGTTTTTCACTGTCAGCACTTGCGAAGCCCGGTATTGAGACCTGCGTCCAGCAGAGCATTGAGGTTTGTGAGGGAAAGAAGAATGAGCGAACTGGTGGAGAAAATGGCCATCAGGGACAATCTCATTTACAGATGAGAGACTCTCCCATCACTGCCTTCTGTTCCTCGTGAATCTCTCACTCTGTCTCTCCCCCCATCATTAATTTCTTTCTCACCCCTTTCGATTTATATCACTCCCTCCTTCTTTTTAATAACCCTCCCACCATCTCTCTTTTTGTGATGCTCTCTCGCTCTGCCTCTCTCTCCCCGGTCCTTGTCCATTCTAAGAGCATCCATCCATCATGGCAGCACAGAGTGGATCGGCTAATGCCAGCTCAGAGCTCAGAGAGCAGATCTGACCAGCTGAGCTGCTCACAATCCGTGCCTTATCTATCAGAGATCCCCCCGAGCATCCCTCATTCCCCCTCTCTATCCCCCCACTTCCCTCCCTCCCTTGTATATGAACATGACTTGTCCTCCCACGCTCTTACTGAGTAAAAAAGAGAAAAATATTTTGCTTAGTATAATGCAAAAAAATAAATCTAAAACTAGTCTAAATATGTATATGTAAATAAATAATTAAATAAATAAATAGAATCATTATTATTGTTATCAGAAATAATACAGCCAATGTGTATGTTTGTGTGTGTGCCTTATAATGTGTTTCTAAGTGTAATTATTATGAAAACCTAGTCTACACATCATGGTGGTCAGTCTATTTAGATAAATAAAGAAAGAAATTTCCCCAAACAAGATTATAAGTAATGAACCAAATGATCCCATATAATTTTCCTTAATTCAGTGCTGGAAGTCATGTTTTCATGTGACAAGAAAACCATAAAACACAAAAGAAAAGAAAAGAAAAGAAAAGAAAAAAAAAGAAAAAGAGCGATGCAGGTTACGAGTTAACACTGAAACACACAACTGACATCAAAAGAGGGGAAACCTATCGACTGCAGGAAGCCGCCCAGATGTGCTCTTGCACAATTCACATGCTCTCTCTCTCTCTCTCTCAGTATCTTTCTCTCCTACATCTCTCTCAAAGTCTGATTCAAGGCCCAAATGAAAGGAATGACTGTGCGTGTGATAGAGTTGGAAAAATACATGTGTAGCTCTTCTTACGCACAGGTTTCATTGAGCAATCTCCGCTGGGCTCAGCTGTGCTGCTTGGCTCCTAATGTGAGTGTCGATGACAATTAAGTCGCTTTGCATTCTCGCCCAACCTCGGCTGAACTACTGACACGACTGTCTCTGCGGCGCGCAGCGGAGGACGCGAAACAAAGGGGAAATAATTACTCGCTCTCAATACTTATTGGACAGAACAAATGGCAGGGAAGGGGGAAAGGGGTGGAGATGGAGATGAAGAGCAATTACTACATGATGTGAGGAGGCTGGTGCGTTTAATCCAGGCGGCAGCGCTGTCAGTACATCGCGCTTCAGCCGCGCAGCTCTGTTGCCTCTCCATTGAGAGAACATTCAAAGCGCCTTTAAAAGCGCCAGATCAGCGAATCTCTCGTAGTTACCGTTTCGTTAGGCGCTAAGCAGCTCAGAAACCCCTTCTGATCGTTTATTTAGTCTCCTTACGCACTAAAGCGTTTCATCCAATGTGCGAATATAATGCCTTTAAGGTGAGGTGACCATTTAAAAATAAATAAATGATATCGGCAAAATTGTTAATTCATGTAAAAGTAGGCTAGTACGTTTTCGGATGCAATCTGTTGAGGTTCATCTCGCGCTGCGCAAATTGTTATCTTGCGCCACTATAGCACGGTTAGCTAAAAGGCATTTATTAGACTTTTTGAAAGTTTATTTGTGATTTGCAAATCAAAACAACTCATGCATAATGTCTTGTTATGTTTTATGTACAGCACAGAAAACTCCAGTTGTTATGGTTACCTCCTCTGGCGAACGCGACATGTGATCTAACTTTTATCTAATGTATATGTGCTTATATAAAATGTAGTTACTTTTACGGCTGATTCTTTCACTGACATGTAGATCTTTATGAAGTAGAGCTTTAAGTACGTTGTTACGAGAGGTTTAAGGTCCAAAGATGGTGCACAAACGCTGAAAATGTAATATTTCCAGTATGTCCAGGGGCTTGTTTTCTCAAATAGTGCGGAGATACCGCCAAAATGAAACTGAACGTCATCTTGTCGATGCGCTAAAAGTTATTAAACATTTCAGAACAATAAATGTCAGCGCGCGTTATGTGGATCATTATAAAAGGTACCTGTCGCCCTAGAGTTGTTGTGCTTCTTAGGAAGAAAACCTAACAGCATTGCAATGAATATGCTGTGTTTTTATAGATCATTTGGTTTAAGGTCTATGCGTTGCAAACACGCAACATATGTGATCCTGCCAGTGGAAGAAGAGGATGATGAAGAGGAGGAAGAAAGAGTGGGAGGCGCTCATTCAGCACACGGTCACTCAAATAATTTTGTTAAGAATATTTATTTATTTAAAAAAAAAACTATTGCATGATTTCTAGTTAAAATAAATGTTATTAATAACACATTATAATATTTTTTTTTTGCAATTAGTTACTTATGTTTATCAAAGTAGGCTCACACAAAGTTATGCCTTGACGCTTGTCATGTAGATATAAGCTTGTCACGTGGCATGCGCAGACTGCAGAGCGTCGCTTTAAACGCGCTTTTCATCAAGACTTTTTAACAATCGTGTTAGTGCACAGCAGCATTGCAATGATCAAAATTCATTCATAATATTTATCAAATGACCCATTTACTCAGATATACTACAAAAATACATTAAAACGAGATCCGTTAAGTTAAGGATTTAATTTACAAGCGCTTTTACGCGCTACAGATAACGATGCATTTGGGAACGCATACTACTTACGTGCGACTAATGCTCTATTTAGCGCTTCTGGAAACCCAGCCAATATCAATTTGCAGCCAACAACTAATCAATGTCACTGTTTAAGCTGAAGAGCGAACCAAAAGCAGTTTACCTCCGTTTATGAAAGCGAGGGCATTCTCCTTGCTTCAAAACGTGGCAGGAGTCCTGGAGACAGATGTTTGTTTTAAATGAGCTTACTTTCTACTCACTCCAGCCGAGCTCAATAGTCGCCTGTCCATCCCACGGAGAGCAGAACGGAGAGTTCACAAACCGAATGTGCCCATTGTTTTACGAATCTCATCGCCACACATCACCGACGAGATGAATGAAAGAGGACGGAACAGAAAAAGCGAAAAGCACCGTCAGTGTTTGAATCTCAGAAAAGAAGTGCGTAAATCCATATGAGGGTTAGTAGACTAATGACCTAATAATGTTTCAGACATGCTTGTTAGGTTATTAACAGCTGTCTTCCTGCGTAACCGCTGGGACTGTGAGTGATGGGGAAGTCTGCGATGATAACTGCGCCTCGCACACTGCTCCCGAGCTGCGATCGATTTGACAAGAGAATTGCGAAGTTGCCTTGCTTATTCCGTGCACGTGCATCGGCTGCACCCCCGCCCGTGTGCGATCTTTCAAGTAGCTACGCTACTAACTGATGTCAGCTTACAAGTGTTGAATTGAGCGGCTGTACTATAACGACAAGCCTGGCAAAAAGTGAGCGAAAAGGTTTCTAATTTTTTACACCTCCAACCCGCCTTCCTCGAAGCGCGGTCGGGTTTTCAACGTGCGCTCAAACAGGTTAATCCTGTGGAGATCGATTTTGTCTGTTTCGTTCAGTCTCATAGCCGTGGTCTCTTTAGATTTCTATCATGTGGCAAATGATGTTATCAATAGCCAGTCACAGCCTGACACCCCTCAAGGTTGAGCTTGGCACCTGAAATGAAATCTCCATTGTGAATTGCAAGGGTTTCCATCACAAATGCCAGTTCTGGATGCCCCTACACCAAAAGGTCATATGCAGTTTAGAGGTTTAACATCTGATACTCCTGAAAGGGTGTATTTTCTCATCATCACGCTACGTCTGAATTAAGGAAGGATAAAAAGGCCTTGGTTAAACCACCTATACGCATGCTACCCTTTGATATGCGTCTCCAATCCCGGCTGTCTCGCCTAGGAAATTGGAATCTTTGTCTCCTTCAGGTATAAAAAAAGAGATGAAAGGGGTATTCAGTACAACAAGAAATATAACCCATTTGAATCCTCATTTTAAAAGTACTGCCATTGCACTCAATATTCCATGCTATTTGTTTTCACCACTGAACATCCTCTTTGGCCCGGACATTTACCTAATAAAATATTAACCACAAACAACCTTGTGAAGCTCTCTAGATGTTCGCTACTTGTTTTCATGGACCTCTGGCAAAATTGCTGGCCAATTGCACTTTTGCAAGAATGCATGGAGTCATATCACATGTTGTGGCGCCATGTGCAGAATATTTAGAATTAGTATGAAGTGAGAAGCAGACGTCTTTGTTGTTGACCTGGCTGTCCAGTTATCACTGTACGACCCATCCTGAGAGTCCTATGGCCCACATTACTGTAGATCCACTAAATGTGTTCAAAAGTTTACCAGTAAGTATAACTTAATCTATATCAATTTAAGAAACTAGTGCATATGGCAAATATGTAACAATGATTGGTTGATAACTTACACTCTTAAAAGTAAAGAAGGTTTTTGCATTGATGCCATAGAAGAACAATTTTGGGTTCCCCAAAGAACCATATTTTCATAGTGTGAAGAACATTTTATAATCTAAAGAAACTTTTTTCATTATAGAACCTTTTGTGCATTTAAAAGTTTCCATAGATGTGTTTTTTAAGCAACCACAGATGGCAATAAATAACCTTTACTTTGAAGAGTGTGTGCACTTCATTTCACTTGTCATTGCAATATATTCTGCATTTTACTTCTCTGGATGAATAAAATTTTGCTTAATCGAAGCAACAACGCAGCAACTACAATTGGACATAACAGAGTTTGTTTCAGGACCATGGACAGCACATCTTGCTTTCACAATTGGACTTCCTTTCTTCAGTCAAGCAAGTTGGCGACTTCAGGCTAGTTCAGACTACAGCCCCAAGAATGAGTGTTTTGCGTATGGCTTACAGCATTTAATGTACAACTGGCATATGAGAGAATGCAAGTCGTAATAATGCTGATAGAGTAGAATTGGAGGAAAGGGAACAAATGTCTTTTATCAGAGAGCTTGTGTTATAGGATCCCCGCTGAGACTTCTTCCTTCTGAGATTGTTCTCTCAGAGGACTGAGCATTATGGAAATGTCTGATCATAACTTGAGGAATATTTCTTCCAACACAATCGATATTTCCACATTTATCCTCTGAAAGAGAACGTTTTCTTGCTTTGTGGGACGCCTGTAGAAGTGGGTATGTAAGATGAGCCGTTGGTAATTGATTTATTTCTGTTCAGTGGTGAGAATTTTTTTTTCTTCGTGAGATGAATTAGATTAAGCCACGTTGATACACACAGGATAATGGATATTATGCATAAAGACAATGGAAATGGGTGATGGATGATGACAAACAAATCTAATCTGGGTTCCAAAGCAGGCAAGAATGGGAGAATCATAACTGAACAGTGCCGAAGGATCATTGCGTAGCACACTGTCGAACGTCAGAGTGAAAATTCATTTCCTGAAATATTGACACCCAGGGAAGACGGATAAAAGAGACTGTGTGTCATAGAGCAAAAAGACAGCAGGTTCAGACAGGAAAGTTGGGCCCACAAACAGCCAGACAGATTTTTGTCAATAAATATTCCATTTTCATTAAATCATGCGTTTTTGGGTCATTCCACAAAAAGGGTGCTCTCTCATGAACAAATTTGCAAACAGTGGCTTTAACAATGAAAAGCTGACACTTACTTGATGTGTTACTAAAGGCGTCAAAAAATAGCTTTATTTTTATTTATTACATTTTAGTCAAAAAATAAGTACATTTAATCTAGTAATTTGGATTTTCTAGTATTAGCAGGCCTAAAATAAAAGCCATTTGCCATCTATTTCTTTATATAATTTTTGATTTTATTGCACATGAAAAAACAATTTTACACATTCCTCTTAACAAAATGATGAACTCTTCTTAAAGACAAGCGTCTCCTTTTTTTGTTACTATGTTTTGTCAGGTTTGTCCAGTGCGTACAACTTTCTACTGAAAACTAGATATGTTTTCTCTCTTTATAAAAACACCTTATAGTGTCATGACCTTGAGCAAAAAGGTTAGCATGACTAAATGAAGTACAACCTCGTCTCTTTTTAAAGGCACAGCTATATATCAGCATTTAAAAACATTAACAATGCTATTTAGTTGCACTTAATAAAATAATCATTTAAAATACTATAGCTGTTCGAAACAAAAAAGGCTTACATTTCGTGGCATGACCCTTATAATCTCCTCATCATGTTTCATCTCCATACCTGCAGAGGTAACAGCAGCGGCGCTTATTTACATGATGCAGTGTGTAGTGAGGATATTTCTACATTTCTTCTGTAGAAGTGAGAGGGAAGGAGGGCGGTAATAATTGCTCACTCCCAAACAATTCCACCAGTGACATCCTATTACTTTAAACACGACAAAATAAGGCCACCCGTGCGCGGAGAAAGAATGCACTGAATAAGACATGAAGGGAAAAGGCTGCTGTTATTAGCTGTGTAGGGTTCATCATTAGAAAGCAGTGAGACGAAGCATAATCTTTCACGGCGCGACTATAACTCTCCTGTTACTAGCAGTAATTACAGCGCAAGTGCAGCCCGCCGCTTGTAATAAACTGTCTGTGCTCGAGCACATACTCATTTAGCCTCTCTATAACAACCGAGAGACAATGAAAGCAACGTTACTTCATCATTTACCTCTGACAAGTGCGTACGAGCTACAAGATTGTGGCAAAACTCAGTGGCAGAGAAAGAAGTGCATATTTAAAGTTATCGAAACTATTATCCTAAAACTTATATATAACGTCCTGGATATATTTTCACACATTTGAGCAAAGTTAGAGTTATGTGTGCGTGTGTGAGAATGAGCGGACGGTCGATGCGGATGATGCTGAATCATTAGTGGTGTTATATCGCCATCCAGCGGAATCAAAATGCAGGTGCAAGAGGGTCTTTCTGTAGGTATGCAGTACATTTTTATGCCTCCATCAAGTTATATCCATCTTAATATAGTGGATAAAATATAGGCGTTCAAAAGTTTGGGATCAGTAAGATTTTTAAAGTTTTTTTTTTTAATGGAGTTTCTTATGCTCATTAAGGCTGCATTTATTTGATCCATAATACAGAAAAAAATAATAATATTGTGAAATAGCTATTATTGCAGTTTCTAATATTGGTTTCCTATTTTAATATACTTTAAAATATCATTTATTTCTGTGACGCAGCACGTCTGTTTCATCAGCCATGACTCCAGTCTTTAGTGTCACATTAGCCTTTAGAAATTATTATAATACGCTGATTTATTATCAGTGTTGAACTGTTGTGCTGCTTAATATTTTTTTGGAACCTGTGATACTTTTTTCTTTGAATCTTTGATGAATAAAAAGTTAAAAAGAACAGCATTTATTCAAAATAGAAATCTTTTCTAACAATATAAGTCTTTACTATCAATTTCTTTAAAAAAAAATAGAAAGAAAGAAATTACTGACCCCAAACTTTTGAATATAGTGTATATTGTAACTCAAAATTTCCATTTTGAATAAATACTGTTCTTTTTAACTTTTTTATTTATCAAAGTATCCTGAAAAAAAGTATCACAGGTCCCTAAAATATTAAGCAGCACAACTGTTTCCAACAATGATTATAAATCAGCACATTAGAATGATTTCTGAAGGATCATGTGACACTGAAGACTGGAGTAATGACGCTGCAAATTCAACTTTGCTTCACAAGAATAAATTATGTTTTAAAGTATATTAAAATAGAAAACTGTTATTTTAAATTGTAATAATATTTCACAAAATTAATTTTTTTTCTGTTTTTTATATCAAGGAGCCTTGTTGTTTTATATGCAGCCTTGTTGAGCATAAGAAACCGCTTTAAAAACATTAAAAATCTTACTATCTCAAACTTTTGAACTGCACTGTATGTTATTTTATTTTATCATATTTAAGTAACAATAATAGGATCTTGAAAATTATGAACTTTGGTTTGAGATGTTATTTATTTCTGCCCATGTCTCTGGGTGCTATGGATACAAAATAAAAAATTGGCAATTTATTAAGGAATATTCTAGGTTTTTCTTAATTTTTCTCCTAATCAAAGTGTCTCAAACAACTTGGGAATACTGATTTAAACAAGGTTTTTCTTGTTCCTCAAGTCCCCGATTTGAGTTTTGAGGTCACAGAGATTAATGGCAGTGACAGCACATCTCAAACCAGTGCACTTTTGCTGTCAAAAGGAGTATTACATAATGAAACACAGAGAGAATGACAAAAATAAGTCAAGTGCAAAGTCACTGAATGCCATTCTTTATTCTTTACCATTATGATAAAAGCTAAATCTAGTGATCCATAAATAAAGTTTTTTTGTATTTGTCATTATTTGTCAATGTGAGAATGATGATGCAATCACGTACACAAAAATGTTTTAAATAGCTTCATTTCAGTTTATAAAACCGTTCAAATACAAAACAGATATTTTCAAAAACAGTTAAATACCATCATAGGATTTTATTAAATACTTTGTCTTCAACTCAAACCAGCACTAAAAATCAGCAACATTTGTTACTGTTTAGCTACTTTTTGAATGCTCTAAGGATCTTAACACTGATCAAAAAATACTTTAAAAAAAGGAGCAATACTGAACCAATATCTCAACGAGTGCAACAGGAGTGGAGTCATGAATACAGTTTAACAATTACAAAATGACTATTTTCACTGAATACAAATTAAAAAGTAACTGACACTGTAATAAA
The DNA here is from genome assembly GCA_039654775.1 of Spinibarbus caldwelli. Classification (NCBI taxonomy): domain Eukaryota; kingdom Metazoa; phylum Chordata; class Actinopteri; order Cypriniformes; family Cyprinidae; genus Spinibarbus; species Spinibarbus caldwelli. Next base: position 7,211,794 of record CM077255.1, read on the forward strand.
TATGAAGCTGATGTAATCTCATTTACCTTTGCAGTAAAAAGCAAAATAAAAATGCTTTAAATGTGGTTTGACTGTTATAAAAACGCTACCAAACTATGTGGGTGAACTCAACATCAGTTCAGTACCCAATCACTTGATTTTCAGAATAAAAAGTGCTGTTTAAAGATGTCTTACAACCTTGTAATGATCTACTGACCTGGAATTTATGCCCTATATTGAAATTCAAACCTTTGCCTTTATGAAAAAACAAAATCACAAAGCTGCACTCAAATCAGGTTTAAAAGTGTAGTCTCTAAAAAAGCCCACATATACTTGAGGAGAGGTATATTAGACCACACCAAATACATCAACAATATGTCAAACCAATGTGTCTGAGTCCTTCAACAAGGTACTCAGCATCTCCATGTGCAGAATGTAACAGCTAGAGTATCAGTAACAGCGCAGATGGGTTTTTTTTCTGAATTTAAAAAGAGTACAGAGAGTTGGTAGGAGTGTGTTCATCTATCTCCTGGCAAGAGACCACTATGTCTTACGGGCTACAGTTCATCTCGGGCCTGTTTTGCGCGCCATGACGGGTGCCGGGTCACATGTTCAGCCGCTAGAAGGACTAACCGCATGAACTCCTCTACATCAAAAGTGTAGTTGGTAAACTTAGGATGTTCCCCAAGAGTAGGGTGATGACCCTGAGACGGGACAACATATTAGTAAACAATATATAATCATTATATATTTAATATTAATACTTTAATATATATATATATATATATACTACCAGTCAAAAGTTTTTGAACAGTATGATTTTTAATGTTTTTTAAAGAAGTCTCTTCTGCTCACCAAGCCTGCATTTATTTGATCCAAAGTACAGCAAAAACAACATTTATTACTATTATTATTATTATTATTATTATTAATAATAATAATAATAATAATATTTAAAACAGTTAAGTACATTTTTTCAGGATTCTTTGATGAATAAAAAGATCCAAAGATCAGCATTTATCTTAAATAAAAAGCTTTTGTAACATTATACACTATACCATCCAAAACCTTGCAGTCAGTGTTTTTTTTTTTTTTTTTTGGAAAGAAATTATAGAAATTAATACTTTTATTTATCAAGGATGGTTTAAATTGATCAAAAGTGATGATGAAGACATTTATAATGTTACAAAAGATTTCTATTTCAGACAAATGCTGTTCTTCAGAACTTTCTATTCATCAAAAAATTATACTCAGCTGTTTTCAACATAATAATAATAATAATAATAAAATGTTCTTTGAGCAGCGAATCAGAATATTAGAATGATTTCTGAAGAATCATGTGACTGGAGTAATGATGCTAACAATTCAGCTTTGAAATCACAGGAATAAATTATATTCAAATAATGAATATTCAAATATTATAAATATATAAATATAAATATTCAAAATATATTCAAATAGAAAACAGTTATTTTAAACAGTAAAAATATTTCAAAATGTTACTGTTTTTGCTGTATTTTGCAGGCTTGGTGAGGAGAAGAGACTTCTTTAAAAAACATTAAAAATCGTACTGTTCAAAAACTTTTGGCTCATAGTGTGTATATATCTATATATCTATCTATCTATCTATCTATATATATATATATATATATGTATTACTTATAGCAAGTTCAAAGGTACTAACATGACTTGTACTAAATGTGAATGTTACTGTATACATGTAGGTATACTGGGATTAAATATAGTAAACTGGAGTGAATCCAGGCAGCAGTGTGTATGCTCTCCTCACCTTATCCTGGGGGAACACTTTGTCCCTTTTCTGCCAAGTCATGTAATGGACTCCTCTCAGTCGGGCCAGATCACGGTAGCAGCTCTCATCTTGACAGTTGTACCTGTGGAATACAGAAAGAGGGATGTTTTATGTCCCAAACGTAGCAGGCAGTGGCCCACAAAGCCTCCACAGACTCAGTTTGATGGATAACTGTTTAATTAGGCTGTATTTCACTGTCACACACATACAGACACAGTCAGATGCTTCCCTCCTCCGTAACACATTAAAAAGTACATCCTACAGCACAGAAGCTTGACTGCATCCACATGAGTATTGGGTGGATGTATAACATGACATGAGTGTCAGACGCACAGATGAACACTGGGGAATATGTCTTAACACGTGCAGATAGGTGTCGTGGAAAAACAGTGCTGTGAATCGTGATGTATTCATTTATCAGTACAGAAACAGAAAGACTTTTTTTTTTAAGCAAGGATGCAACCAAATGTTCACAATTGGTGGTTGTCAGGGGGGTCTAATGATAAAATTGTAAGAATCAGTCATTGGAAAACCTACACTGATCGCCTACTTTGCTGTTTCTGCTGTTCTTTGAAGAGTCATTGAGAACAAATGTACACTACTGTTCAAACGTTTGGTGTCAGTAAGTTTTTTAAGAAATTTAATTCAGCAAAGGCACATTAAATTGATCAAAAGTGACAGTAAATGTTATAATGTTACAAAAGATTTCTATTTTAAATCAATGCTGTTCTTTTGACCTTTCTATTCATTAACCTGAAAAAAAAAATCATGGTTTCCACAAAAATATTAAACATCACAACTGTTTTCATGTCTGGTTTTGTTTTGAGCACAAATTTAGCATATTAGATGATTTCTGAAGGATCATGTGACACTGAAGACTGGAGTAATGATGCTGAAAATTCAGTTTTGCCATTTTAGAAATGCATTTTAAAATATATTCAAATAGAAAACAATTATTTTAAATGGTAATAAGATTTTACAATATTTCACTATTACTGTTTTTACTGTATTTTTGATTAAATAATGCAGCCTTGCTGAGCATAAGAGACTTCTTTCAAAAACATTTAAAAAATCTTACCGACCCCAAATTTTGAATAGTAGTGTACTTTATTATCAGGTACAGTACGATAATGAAGTTGTGCATTGTTATTGTTTTTTATTGTCTCTTTGTCATAATCACAGCATTATTTTCTCAATAATAATAAAAGTGAATATAATAAAAGTAATAAAACTGAGTGGTCTAGATTTAAAAATGTTCTTCTCTGTAGTTTTTTTGGTCACACTTTATTTTAAGGTTCAATTCTCACCATAAACAAACCATTAACTATGAATTTTGCCTCAATAAACTCCTAATTTTCTGCTTATTAATAGTTAGTAATGTAGTTTTTAAGTTTAGGTATTAGGTAGGATTAGGGATTTAGAATATGGTCACGCAGAATATGTCCTTTATAAGTACTAATGAACAGACATAATAGTGAAGAATTGGTCCCTATACTAAAGTGTTACAGTTTTTTTCTTGGTCTGAAGGTAACAAAAGCCATAAGCTTTATTTATCCATTTTCAAATGGGTTGCATCTGACTAAATTTAAGCCAGAAATTAAAGTCAAACCTACCAGAAAACAAGTCAGAGACCTCTTAGGACTGCCGTCTACCATGCTAATGCTTCTCACATTTGTCATTTATAACTCAAAATAGATGCTTACGTTTCTATAAATTGTTTCTAACCTCAAAATAACCTTTTTAGTTGTGTTAATACAAACATGTTCAAAGTGTGACTTCAGCAAATGGTACAAACATTATTTAAACACTGTAAACTGTCACTGATAACTGTTTATATGAACTCTGAGGGTTTTAAAGTGCCTTGGAAAAAGTGAAGAAGTATTTACATTCCTCAGACCGACAGTGGACAGTATGGCTGTCCACACAGATCATACAGAAAGCAGAGAGATACAAAAGCCACGTACAATTCAAATATGACGGCCCAGTCGGGAAGAAAGAGGAGGTGGGTCAGTCCGGCTCCATGCATCCCAATGAAGATATCAGAGTTGTGTGTGACGCGGATCTGCTCCAGAAACGGCATCTCCCTACGAATACACATCAGCTTTCAATCACACAAGCAGCAAACTCGACCTTCTCCAAAGAAATCAATACATTTAAAATCAACATAGACTGAATCACGCACTTGTATTTGTAATCCACCAGCTTGACCTCGAATAAAGGCACAGTCTTCAGGGCATTGATAAGCTGCACACACACACACACACACACACACACACACACACACACACACACACAGCAGGGATTCAGAGGGTGATTAACGAGACCTCACACTCATGTGGACAGAGGCCAAGTAAATCAAGGCTTTTTACCAAGCAGGGGTCTCAAGCAAATAAGAGTTTAAATGGGCAGTTACAGAAGCAGAGTGATAAATCAATGATGAGCAAAGAGAGAGAGCACGCACCTCCTGCTGGTTTATTATCCGACGGTACTCAGTGCTTCTTGCCAACAGTGTGACACGGACTTGGCCCTCCTGACAGAGCAGAAGGACATCACAGATTTCACACATATTTCAACACACATTTGTCTCTTAATATGAATACATAGGATATATATATATATATTTTGTAACATCTATAATCCAGATTCAGATACAGGAATGTATTATTTAGATCTTTATTTCGGTGGGAAAGGAGAAAGTAAATGTGAGAAAAGAAAGAACTGGGCCTTATTGACAACCATAAAGACAATGCGAAAGAATAAGTTGTCCAACAGCGCCATCTAGTGGCAGATAGTTTAATCACATCAATAACTAAATATATATATGAAACACTATAATATATATATGACATTAATCTAGATTTTATTGTAAATCAGTGGCAAAGACTTTTCAATCTATGCCTAAATAATTAATATTATAATATAATAATTATTTAAGGTATAATAATTTAAATTAATATTTAAAATGGAATACTAAATAATAATGTAATAATTATTTACATTTATAAGAAATACAATTAATCTAATATAACATACATTCAATTATTATTTACATAAAAGTATAAGGGTAAAAATCAATTTAATATTTACATAGAAAATAAATAATATAACATGAAATTATAATTTAATAATTTATTTAAATTGTCAAAATGAATCTAATTTAAAATAAATTTATGTAATTTAAAAATAATAATAATATCAGTATAATTTATAAATCATTTATAAACAAGTTTAATCTATAAATAATAATAAAAATAATAATAATAATAATAATAATGATGATAATAATACATATGTACATAATACATAATATAATTATTTAAATTTATAAGAAATACAATTAATCTAATATAATGTATAATTATAATTTAATTATTATTTAAAATCAATGTTAATCTATAATTAATAATAATAATAATTGTTTAAATTGATAAGAAATACAATTACAATTTAATTAATATTTAATAAATTTTTATTTAATATTTAAATAAAAATAAATAATATAACATGAAATAATAATTTCATAATTGATTTAAATTGACTAAATTAATCTATATAAATTAATGTAATTAAAAGATAATATCTGTTTAATTTATAAATAATTTTAATATATAAATAATAATAATAATAATAATACAATTTAATTTATTATTTCTTTATTTAAATAAAAAAATATAAAATATATAATGTTTTAGGAGTCTTTTTTCTATGTGTTTATGTCAGGAAGATGAGATGAATGAGTTTATGAGCATACAATTTCAAAATTAATGCAGTAAAACAATTAATATAGAGTATAAATTGTATTTATATGTTTTGGTATTTCATTCAGAGAGTATGACTGTTTCTCTATGCTACTGTGAGAATACAGGGATCAATTCATGATCTGTATTTGTGTGTGTGGATTCAACCATGTTTACCTTCGGCCCATCTTGTGAGACACCAAGTCGATAAAGGACATGCTGGGAAAATGCCTTGAACAGCCCCTCGCTGTGGCAGTCAGAAATCTATCAAATTACACACACACATGCACATCTGTCAGTTAAATCTTTTCTATATGTCATTTGCACACAGAGGGCAGAAGCACACAATCATTAATATGAGGATGATTTGAGCGACAGCACCAGATGAGTTCAGTCTCACACACGACAAATGTTCTATATCACACACACAGCATCCACCGATGTCACGCAGAGACGCATTAACATAGACAGATGACAGCAGATGAACATGATGAGATGAACAAATGCTAAATGGGGAAAAAAAGAAACACTTAGGGGCAACAGAGGCGCGTAGGATACGTACAAGAGGGGTGTTGTAGAAAAGGCCGTATCGCATTCTTGGAAGGAGTGAGAAAAACGCGTCTCTGAAACACACCTGTGAACAACACACTTTTAAATAAGCGCAAAAACAGGTGAGAATGTGAATGTGAAAATGTGAAGTGATATGGAGCAAATGCCTTTTACCCTTTTGGAGTCAAAGTTTTTGAGGTGAATGATGTCATAATCGGTAAAAGCTTGCCACATTTCGCTGAACAGGTCTCCATATCCATACAAACTCTGATAGATAAAACAACAAAATAAATGAGAGTTCAAACAGCTTATAAAAAAATCACAATAATCCACAGGTGATCAACATGATTCCAGTCCATCAATTTACGTCTTGTGAAGTGAAAAGCTGTGTGCTTGTAAGAAACAAATTTATCATTAATGAGTTTTAACTTTAAACCATAACTTCTGGCCAAATACAAGTCCATTTCCTCCAGTCCTCACATTTTTGTTTAGAACTGTTTTCGCCTGTAAACAGTGCTCGGTTTGTGCATGTTTCCCTCTTGATTCAGATGAGGACTCTTGTTTTAGAAAACAATGGTTTAAAGTTAAAAAAAAAAGTCGATGGATTTTTTTTTTATTACAAACCCACAACTTTTCACAAGACATGATGGACTGGAGTCGTGTGGATTACTTGTGGATGTTTTAATCAGCTGTTTGGACTCTAATTCTGACGGCACCCATTCACTGCAGAGGATCTAATGGTGAGCAAGTGATGTAATATGCTAAATTTCTCCAAATCTGTTACGATGAACAAACAAACTCATCTACATCTCGGATGGCCTGAGGATGAGTAAATTTTCAGCGTATTTAAATTTCTGGCTTAACTATTCCTTTTTTTTTGTGAAAATCGCAATAAATTTAAAATAGAAAGTTCAAAAAAATTAGTTTGAAATATAAATCTTTTTAAATATTATAAACGTCTTTACTGTGACTTTTAAATAATTTAATGTCTCCTTGTGGAAGGAAAATCATTTTTAATTTCTTGAAAAACAAATCTTACTGACCCCAAACTTTTGAACATTACTGTATGATACAGTAGCTTTATGAAACCAAATCTCACTCACATTTATGCATATTCAAAATATCAGCCACTAGACATGCAAAAACCAATGAATTAATTCAAACAGGCCAGACAATCAAACTGAAAGAAGTTACCTTAGCTAAACTTTGGTTTGGATTACAAATTCTATTCTAATTCTAATAATCTCTCTTCATCTTCTATTAAAACTAAAATACAACATGACCATTCAAAGTCTAGACAAAGTGTTAAGACTCAAATGCATAGTCAAATGCATAGTAAGTATATAAATATAATAATATTATAAAGCAAACTTTATTGGACAATCTCATTTATATTGTTTCATACAAAAAAAGTCTCCTTTCTCCACACCCCTCCATTCTTCCTTCTCTTCCTTACCCCTGAAATAACAGCATGTGAACAATAGGCAGGATAAGGTTTCCTCGTTAGTCACTTTATTTTCAGCCCACTGTTTCCTTTTAATCTTTCTCTTTTAGGCACTGCACACCTCCTGAAACTATGGCAGTCGGTTTGAACAACAAACCTTCTGTTACAGTGTTTTCTAATCCAGACAAGTAAGAAACATCTGTTTGTAAGAAATGCTCTCTGGTTGATTTACTGGAGAACATATTGGAAGCAAACAAAGTTTGTGTGTTTAAGTGAAATGAATACTTACCGTGTCCCACATGACAATGTTTATGTCACGGCTGAAGGAATTGTTGAGGTGCTGAGAGATGTAGAGGTTGACAAAGTCACAGAAATGATGGTACATGTTCACTCCTGCAAAAGGCAGGCAAAACATGCACTTTTTTAAACCTTGGCTTTTGTGAAGACTAAACAAAAAACTCTTTTAACACTAAACAAAAAATTCCACAAAAATATCACCTGCATCCAGCTTCATGAAGACGGTTGGTCTGTCGATTATAACATCACAATGGCCATCATCCAGGGGGTGGAAGTCAAGCTCTGAGTATGTCTGCAGTTCAGCAAACCTGAAAGGAAAAAACTAGTTTTCTTGAGACGTACTTAAAAGTCTGTTGACTCAAAAGTTACATGGGTCACTTTTATGGCACTTTTTGGAAGTGGTAGCCAATGATCATGATCTATTATTATTATATGGAAAAGAGTTGCATGAACATTTTTTGGTGAACAAATATAGTAGTCAACATTAGTTGACTAAAGTTGACTCATCAGTAGTCAAAAAAGTTCATCCAAGTTGTCCTAAGACAAGAACAAGTATTGTTAAAAATACATGTATAACTTTGATGAAAGGTTTTGATCCACTTCAAATGTTGACTACTGTATTTTGGGATGAATATCAGGAAATATTAACAGATATACATTATTCAGATGTTTGAGGATGGTATTTTTTTTTATGTTTTTGAAAGAAATCTCTTTTGCTCACCAAGGCTTCATTTATTTGATCAAGGATACAGCAAATTTGTGAAATATTTTTACAATTTAAAATAACTATAACTTATATTTGTAATTTATATTACTTAGATTTGAACATATTTTAATATGTAATTTATTCCTGTGATGCAAAGCTAAATTTTCAGCATCATTACTCCAGTCTTCAGTGTCACATGATCCTTCAGAAACCATAATAATATGCTGATTTGCTATTCAAGGAAAATGTCTGATCAATGCTGAAAACAGTTGTGCTGCTTAATATTTCTGTGGAAACTATGGTACATATTTTCAAGATACTTTGATAAGTATGTAAGAAATTTAATGCATCCTTGCTGAATAAATTTACTAATGAATTTAAAATTTTTTTCAAAATTTGTGCTAAAATAATATTAATTTTACTAAAAATAAAAACTAAAAATATTAATTAAAAAAATGAAGTGTAGTTTATCAATCTTAGTTGCTAAATGTTGTGCAACACAGGAAATGAAAATATTAACGCAAAACATCCATTAACTCTTTTTTTAATTTTATTTGGACATTAATTATTTACCAAGACTGAAGAGGGCTCTTGTGTGTCCCTTCTGCGGCTAGTGCTTTACTATTAAGGCTGCAGTGACCACCGATCTCACCCTGTTCCAGGAAATCCTCTTTATACCTGCAGTGACACAGAGGAAGAGAGATGGAGAGAAAAAGAAAGAAAGAAAGAAAGAAAGATAGAAAAAAAGAAAGAGCTCATTTAGACAGGAAATTCTCACAGTTCTGCCAAACAGTTTTGCTTTTTCCTTGACCTCAAACAATCCTAGAGGGGGGTCACTGACCTCTCATGACCTCTGCGGGGACTCCTCAGGTCCAGGTACAGGTTTATGGCCCTGCAGAACCGCAAATGACTGGTGCACTTCAGAGAGGAATCACCCTTAAAAAAATGTTTTCAACTTGTTTTTGCATGTTTGTTCATAGTATTGCTTAGACATGTTGAAGCAGTAATATTTAAAACAGCCCTTATGTCTTAAGCTCAGTGCTCATTGGCCTCAAAGCTCTGGAGGTGGGCCAAGAACTTCAGCTTTACTATGGTACACATACAGCAAATGAGGTGAAAAAAGAACACAGTGGAATATGATGTAGGAGAAGCAAACTCACAGGACTCAACGGCTTGCACAAAGTCTTCATCTCACTGAGACGCTCCCTCACATAACCAAAATCTGCCTGCTTCCAGAAGAGTTCCTGGGCTGCCTGAATAGAGTTTGCCCTAAAGAAAGAAGACAAACAGTAGCACTATTTGGAGTAGCAAAAGACTTTCAGGTCATCTCTGTATTGAGAGTAAACTCCTAAGATAAAGTTTGTTATCAGTCCTTGAAGCGCTTGAGTGACACAGTGGAAGAATAGGCTGTGCTCAAATGTTCAAACTTGTGTTAGCTTGTATTAGTGGTAGATTAAAAGGAACACAAACTTTCTATGAAAAATAGAGTTTGAAGAATAAAGTAAGGAATTAAGTGTGTAAAGAAAGTGAGCTTCAGCGACAGTTTGGAGAACGACATGTAGTTGATGCTTCAAACAGTGACAGCAGTGATATACTTCCTCTGAAAAAATATAAAAAATATATAAATATTCAACATGTTTTGTTGTGGCAATTTTCCATTTCAATGAAGGTATGAGACAAAAATCTTTTGAAGATTTATTTTCTTGCAAGAAAATGGTCTACAGTCATACAGTCATTCATGTTGGCTGCAGAGAGCATGTAGGGTCTCTAAAACAACACTTCTTGTCTCACTCTCAGCTACACACGTATTTCATACATTTCCTGTTGTTCTTTTAGCACATCAGAATAACTTCTGCTGAAGCACTCAGAGAGTCTAAAGAACACTCTTTAGTAGAGTAAAACAAATAATAATAAAATTTCCCCCATATAATTCTAATTCTTATACAAACATAACTGGGTAACACTTCACAAAATAGTTTTGAACAAAAACCTTAAAAAGCATAACTGTTTTCTACATTGATAATAATAAGAAATGCTGAGCACCAAATCAGCATATTAAAATTATTTCGGAAGGATCACGTGACACTGAAGACTGAAAATCCATCTTTGCATCACAGAAATAAATTACATTTTTAAATATATTAGAATAGAAAACAGTTCTTTTAAATCATAAAAATATTTCACAATATTACTGTTTTTACTGTATTTTTGATCAAATAAATGCAGCCTTGATGAGTATAAGAGACTTAAAACAACATTCAGAAATCATACTAACCCCAAACTTCTGAGCAATAGTGTATATCTGCAAATACTGCTTGGTATTCATGCCAAAATATCATTTCTGTCATCATATATTAACCTCATGTGACCATTTTGTCTTCCACAAAAGGAGATATTTTGTAAAATGTTAATGCTCCACTTTTCCATACAATAAAAATTGACCGTGATCATCGGATACAACCTCCAAAAAGTGGACCATATAAATTCCGATCACTAAAAGCTATTCAATAGCTTTGAGATAAGTAAATAGCTATAGTGATTAGATAAAAGTGTTAAAAAATGTACATATTTGACTTGTTTGAGTAGGTCAGCAAAGAAAAGCGTACCATCCAGAGTCAAGATTGGTGCACACAGGATAACTGAACCTGTGTTCAGGGGAGCAGCTCTTTTCATAACCCCAGCAGGCCTTCTTGAGCAGCAGAGCATCCTGCCAGCCAACAGAGACACACAAAGTTAAGAGAACATCCCGTTTATAATCATCTACAGCATATGCACAACACTAAATGTTAGTGATAAGGTTACAAGCAACAGAGGCCAAAAAGAAAAACCTCTATTGTCCCGCGTTTGAAAACTATTATAGTTGACGCATGACAATGTCCTTGGAAAATATCCCACTCACTTTTATACCAACTTCAGCAGACATTCCATCAGAAATAAGCGAAAATATCTTACTTTAAAAGGGCAAAGCAGGTCCTCCTTGCAGATTTTGGCCAGTCGTTTGTTGTTGTGCAGAAAGAAAGGAATATGCTGCTGAGGCAGCGCCAGGCTGCTGTAGTCCAGCTGTGGCGTGCGGCTGCTGTCCTGAACGCTGTCTGCGGCGGAGATGGTTTTATAAGTGCAGACCAGGCACAGAGCTACCAGCAGCAGCATAGTCCCTCAAGCCACATGGAAGGAACCACACTGGCTCTCAGCACCTACAATCATTTATGAGGAAGACAGAGAGCGAGAGAGACAGAGAGCACAAGAGTGTTTAGAGAAAGAAAAGGAATGGTTTACAGGGGAGGACAAACAGCAACGCTCTGGAAGTAACCATAGTGTGGGAACCTGCAAATGAACGGATCTTACTCCATGTGGAACTCCTACCACAGGAAATATTAGTGACCTTTTTCCTTCAATTGTTTAAGCAATAAGGCCAGGATTGAGGGAAATTAACAGAAAAGCAAGTACACATTCTGCTGATGCACAAGGACCATGGGAATTACAGACATATACAAGTTATGATGGAAATTATGGGCATGTAATATGTTCTCTGATCTGGGGTGATAAGTAATTCTGAACCACAGCAATGAGGATTTCTATATAAAATCATTATGAAATTCTATTTTCTGACACAGATATATAAAAATGCTCTGTAAGATCATTAACTATTTTTACTCATCCATAATGCCTAAGTTTGATATTATTTTTGGTTACACTTTATTTTGTTACAATGTAATAATACATTTAAGTATTGAGTAATATTAATTAGTTACATGTACTCACTATATGGTTAGGGTTAGGGTTTGGCTTAGGGTTACTTGCATGTAATTATGCATAATTTATTGTTATTATAGTAGTAAGTACATGTAACGTGTAACAAGGATACCTTAAAATAAAGTGTTACCTTATTTTTTATCAGCATTATCACAGTGTATCTGAATAGAATCAGCCAAAATAAATTCACTGCTCAGAATTGATCACAGATCGTTTCTTATTTACACATTTTAATACTGTAAAAGCAAGCTTTAAAACGGTTTCATTTCCCATTTTTATTACCACCATTATTAACAACATTTAATTTCACTTTTTTTAGTAACTTTCCAGCAATTAACATTAAATAAATATCAAATAAATTAAAAATAAATAAATTAAAATGAAATTATCACTCAGCAGAAGATAGCTATTTTGGGGGGGAAATGTTGGTTTGTAGTTATTGATAAATTCATAAAGTATTTTTTTCTATACATGGAAGAAAAAAAAATAACACTTGTTTGACCATGTTTCTCATACAATAATTTTGGGCAGTATGGTTGAATGGCTGAGTTTGACATCTGCAGTCAGTGCTTCAATTCTGTAAAACTGAATCGTGCTATCGTGCCGAAGAAATGGCTGATCAAGACGGGTATGCTAAAATCACCAGATATTTGATGTGTTTTAAACTACCTTTTTCATAATAGATTAATTTTATATTAGATAATATTTGACCAAATAAAATATAGTTATAAATAGTTACCACAGCATTAACGTAAGATTTATGACTTTAAAAATAAGTCATGGGACATGTCCTATAATGTGCATTTACTGAAGTGATTTGTAAACAATCTATAAATTTATATATAATATTTAATATTATTATAATATAATTTTATAATTTGATATATAATATAATTTTAATAAAAACTAATATTTTCTCTTTATAACTTATATTTAGGTAGAAGCTATGGTGATTTTATTTTTTATTTATTTATTTATTTTTATTTTTTGCAAGAGAAAATTACTACATTCTTTGTGTTGCCTTGTAATTATGACAACGTAATTACATAATTATTAAAAACCCGTGGGAAAAAAAACAACCACGGTATGTAAATACGACCAGAGAACTCCAAATGAACCCATTAACTGAGCAATCTTTGCACAAATAACCATAGCAATCAAAGTTTACAATAAAACTCCTGTTATAAAAAGATACTTACCACGATGACAGGAAGATTCTGACAAGCTTTTGGCATTAATTAAAAGAGATGCCTTGTTAATTACTACTGATTTACAGTAGTAACAATAGCTGGACTGTATGATTATCACGGGATGCCGAACTATTAGATTCACTTCTAAATTCAGTGTCTAATGCGATCTGTCTAGACTGAGCAGATCAGATTAACAAAGGCGCACTGCATTCCGATCCCATACGCTTCATTGAGCAGCTCAATTACAAATCCTGCAGAAGAGTAAATGTACTGGATTTTAAACCTCTGAATTTCTGTGCATACATGGTAAAAGTTAGTAATATCATGTTTTTTTGTTTTTTTCTTTTCTTGGTGAAAGGAAGCGGACAAACTACAGACATGAGATACTCAAATGCACCGACACACAACGATGCATAAACACATATCAAAAATAATAATAGTGCAAACTAAGTTGGGGACCGCAGCAACCACAAAGACTTGACACGTTGCCAGGGTCAGAGGCTATCACAGCTGTCTCACCATCAATTTAATCAGCTGCCTTTACTAGCACAAAAAAACACATGCCCAAAATAGTAAATGAACTTTGTTCTGACTTTTAGTAATTCTGAGAAAGTTAAAGTGAAATAAAGTCAGAGTGCTTAAAAAAAAGAGTAATTATATGCTTACCTCCTTGGAGAAACTAAGGAGAGGCAATGGGTGCATTTAGGGATGCAGTCGCCATACTACCGGAAACCATCAGCCGGCATGTGCTACTGTTAAAAACCGCAAGAGGGCGCAGGAGTAGATCCTCATTTTTTACACTGTTGTGGAAAAAATCATTCTCCGCGATTAAGCAGACGTCCAAGAAAGATCAGTAATGAATAATAATAATATAATCATAATAATAATATTCGTTACAGCAAAAAATAAACAAAGCAGAGCTTAATAATAATCATAATATATCTGTTACTATAAATGTAAAAATATCTTAGTAATTATTAAACATTAAAAACATTAATAAAGGTTTAAAACATTAAAGCAGAGATTAATAATAATATATTCGTTCATATATATATATATATATATATATATATAACAACTGTAATAATAAATAATAATAGTAGCAATAATAACATATTCATTACCATATAATTAAAAACAATATCTTAGTAAATATTTTACATTAAAAACATTAATAAAGCTGAAAAACAAATTAAAGCAGAGATTAATTATATTATATTATATATATTAATTGTATATATATATTTGTTTCTAATATAATAATAATAATAATAATAATAATAGTTATCATATAATTCAAAATATCTTAGTAATTACTAAACATTAAAAACATTAATAAAGCAGGAAAACAAATTGAGTCTGCCCAATACATATCTCTTACTTTATTTACATGTGCATAAAACCGACATCAGACAGTCCTGACTGTAATTTATGATTTACAGAGATCATATCTCATAGAATATGACAGTAAAGATTTTCCTGGATCCCTCATTCTCATCACTAAAACGCAATCAGCGTGAGATGAGATAAAAACGAGTGTGAAACTCGACTTTAAGTCTACTAAGGATGTGTGGTACTCATCTGGAAAGCATATTTACTTGTTTACAATGAGAAGACGCGCAGTCCAGAGGATAAAGATCAGAGGAAAATACAGTTATTCATTCATTCTGATTATAATCCAATCGTGTAAAGTCTGAACTCAGAAAGTCTCACTTCATTGTGCAAATTCAAGAGTTAAGAAACCACCAAACCTAAACACGAATAGATAATAATAGAATTTCCTAAACCAAACATGTTTATTAACTGAGAAAATAATTATTTCAAATAAAATCCCACAACCGTGAGAGGAACCGTATCTTAAATAACTATATCACTGATCCTTGAAATATGTCGAACAAACTCTTCTCTCAGAATAAAATACATTTAAATTACTTGGTCTTTTATTACTCTTGAGCTTTGTTTACAGTCAGTGTGTCAGTCCATTTGAAGAGTCTATTATTTTTTATTTTTTAATAGTTCATCTATTTGTAGTTTGTACATGTTCTTCACATCGTCTAGGTCCAGACGCAGCTCTTCTGCCTCCTCTGCCTTCTCTCCATACATCTGCAGAATTGTGTTGTGCCTTTGTTCTAGATCCTGTGATGAACACAAACATTTGGTTAGTGTTTAACTAACAGAATAAAAGTCCAATACCTATTAATGTGCTCAATAGGAAAACTGATCATCTAGCAGGCTCTATGAAGGAATGGTGAGATTGTTTTAACGGCATGGAAAAATCGATACATTTTGTCTATACTTAGAGGATATAGAGGGCGACTGAAATGGGGAACAATTTTATTAAACTAAATTTCTAGACACTCAGCATGAAAAAAAGAATTGAAACATTACCATTCAACGTTTTGGGGCCAGTAAGATTTTTTTTATTCTTTCATTTAGCAAAGATATATTAAATTGATTTAAAAGAGACAGAAAGAAACTTTTTTAATGATAAAAAGAATTCTATTTCAACCAAATGCTGTTGTTTTGAACTTTGTTTCTTTGTGAACATTCTGAAGGATCATGTGACACTGTAGAGTAATGACTGCTGAAAATTCAGCTTTGCCGTCACAGAAATAAATTAAAACATTAACATAGAAAACCTCTCTTTTAAATTGTAATAATATTTAACAATAGTTCTGTTTTTACTATATTTTTATCAAATAAATGGAGCCTTGATGAGCATTAAAAAACATAAATAAAATATGTATATATTACTAATTATTAAACACAAACACAACCTTCATTTGCACTTTCAGTCTAGGGATTTCCTTCACTTTACTCTCCATCTCATCGTTCTGATTGGTCAGTCGCACCAGTTCTTCTGCCATGACAGTGCGGCTTCTCTCTAGACTAGCAATCTCCATCTTTAGGATGATCAAAAGAATTGAATTCAAATTAGCATATTAATTTAATTTTTAAACACAAAAATAAATTACCGATTCAAAACATCACAGAATTCAAAATCTTCTACAACTATGGAAGATGTAATTTTACACAGGATCAATTCTAGCGAAAGACCAGGGCATACCTGCAGCTGGGCAATCTCGCCCTCTCTGAGTTTGAGCTGAGACTGCAGGCTCTCAATGACACTGGATCCACCACCCAGTCGAGCTACCTCATATAGATTAGTCCCACTGATGGACATGGTCATAGTACTGAAAGAATGGTCCAGATAATCCTCCTGCTGAATAAAACAACCACAGAAGCCATGTGAGGTGACGACAGAGATATCCAGGAGGAGAAAAGATTCACTGCATCTGAATAAGTGTGGACAAAGTTAAGATGAATATACCTGTGAGAAAAGGGAGGAAGGTAAGCCAGCATGCTCAGCCCCACTAACAGAACTGGAGCGGGATAGTGAAGGAGTGGAGGATGCTGGAGCATCAGTCACAGACAGACTTAGAGACTTCCTCTCCTGATAAGACAAAAACAGAGACTAGTTGATTTTACTCTACTCAAAATGGTCTGGTGTTTATCTTGGACCCCGATTGGTTAAGTCATTTCTGGGGGAAATTTTTTTTAATTAAGCCGATTCAGAACAGGTCTTTTCATGCAAAACCTTTTCTTTGAGGGCCTCTTGTGCAAGGTAACATTTCTTCTTCTCCTGCTCCACCTTCATTTTCTCCATTTCCAGTTGGTTGGTGAGAAGCAACTGAAGAGGAGCAAATAATACAGACAATTAGAATAAATGCGTGTGAATATATTTTCTTACAGTGATCAAGGAACAAACAGTACCTTCTCCTTCTTGGCCTCCTCCAACACTCGAGCATGTTCTCCTTCAAGATTCTCCAGCTCTACACGCTCCCTACACATACAGAAATCAGTCTGAGTACTGGCACTTACAATGGCAGCTTCTTTTTCAATTTTATACACATCTCCTACCTGCTAAAGTCATCCTCCAGTTTTTCCCGCCGCATCCTCTCTGCATCCAGCTGCCCCTGCAGACGTCCCTTCTCCTGCCTCAACAGGGAAGCCTGAGACTCTAAAGACGCTATTTGTGCTCGGATGGCTAGCAGCTCCTCTGTAGCCGAACGCTCTTTCTCTACAGAAACAGCAAGCTGGGCTTGGGCATCAGCTGAGAGGAGAGAATGACAAGTGAAAGCATTTGGACACGTGTCCATGTGGTTTATTGTTTGAAAACATCAGATTTAAGCAAATGACAGAAGCCATCAATACTCGGTCAAAACAAGCTAGTCTCACCTAAGCGGTCGGAGATGTTCTTCTCTAGTTTTTCCCATGATGCTGTCTGGGCCCCAAGCGTTGCCTGGAGGTTCTCTATCTGTCGTAGGAGGGGCCGTGTTGTGGATGAAACACTTTGACTTAGTTCCTGGTTTCTGGTCTCCGCTTCTTGTAACCTCTGTTGAAGAGCAAAAATATAGTGTAAACTTCACTGACACTACCATTCAGAAATCTGGGGTCAGAAAGATTTTTTTTTTTTTTTATGTTCCTTAAGTCTTTTTTGCTCAGCAAGTCTGCATTTATTTGATCGAAAATACAGTAAGAACAGTACTACTGCAAAATATTACAATTAAAAAGAACTGTTTTCTATTTTAATAGCAGCCATTACTCCAGTCTTCAGTGTCACATGATCTTTCAGAAATCATAATAATATGCTGATTGGGTGCAGAAGAAAAAAAATTATCAATGTTGAAAACATTTGTGCTGCTTAATATTTTTGTAGAAACCTTAATCTTTTTAATCTTTTTCAGCATTCTTTGATGAATGTAAAGTACAGCAGTCAACATTTGAAGTAGATCAAAAAAGTTAATCAAAATTGTCCTAAGACAAGAACGGGTATTGTTCAAAATTCATGTATAACTTTGATGAAAGGTTTTGATCCACTTCAAATGTTGACTACTATATGAAAAAAAGAAGCATTTATTTGAAATACAAATAATGAACACCTTACACATCTTTGTCACTTTTGATTAGTTTAATGTGTCCTAGCTAAATATAAAAATATTAATTTCTTAAAAAAAATTAGCAGTGTACATATTTAATGCGCAGAAAAATATATACATCTGGGGTTTTTAGAGATAATATAACTAGAGAATTTAGAATTTAATAGAATTTAGTCTTTTCCTCTCTAAAACAGGGAGACCATTCTTTCAACAAACAAACAATAGTTATGAGCATAGTAGTTTACCTTGAAAAGTCTAGGTTTCTACACAACAGCTGACGTGAAATGAATAGTGCAATAATTCCTGTAAGCAGGAAGTAAAGTGCTCTATTTACCTGCTGTAACTCACTGATCTCCTCCCTCAGATAATCTTCCTTCTTTGCCTGCTGCTGCTCAGCTCTCTGTAGAGCCAGCCTCAGGTCTGCCACCTCAACATAAAAAAAGTGTCAAGATAGGCACAAAAGCTAGCATTTGAAGATTAATCGGCCACTAAAATAAAGCATGTGCAAACATTTAAATACTGTTAAAGCACAGAAAAGTAGTAGTAGTAGTAATAATAATAATAAAGTAATATGATATGATAATAACATACAGTACAAGTATTAAATAACTAAAATGGACTTACCTGATTAGCCAGTGCCTCTTGTTGCAAGCGGGACTCTTCTTGGGCTTTCTCCAAAGCCAGACTCAGCTCTTCTTTCGCCTGTACTTCTCTGCTCAGCGCCAGTTCCTGGGCTTCACTGTCCTTGGTAGCACTGGCCTTGTGCAGCTCTGCCAGCTCTCTAGATAATGAAAAATGAATCAAAAATTAACACACTGGGAAAGACCTCCACCCAAATGGCAGTGATAATGGGACAGGGAATGTGTGTATATTAGAATGAAGTCAAGTGTGTGGTGCTTATTTACTTGTAGGAGTTGTCGAGGGCTGCTTGCAAACTGCGGTTGTTTTCCTGAAATTCCTCACTGCTGGTCTGCAGTTTACTTAATTCTTTCTCCTGATGCTCCACCACAGCATTCAGCTTCTTGATGTTCTCTCTGTGTTGCTTTTCTACTTCCTCTTTACCATCCAAAACCTACAATTAACATTGTACAAACCTCAGCATTCTCTTCTCATTTTACTGGCATTTGATATGAAAGGAATAGTTCACCCAAAATTGAAAATTTGATTCACCCTCAGGCCATCCAAGATATAGATGAGCTATTTAAATGCTACACTTCTTCAAATTTGTTCCAGTGAAGAAACAAAAATCTACATCTTGGATGACTGGAGGGTGAGTAAATTATCAAAAAGATTAAATTTTGGGTGAACTATTCCGTGAACTCAACACTGAATGCACTTTACTGTACACTTAACACAGCTTTGAACCGACAGCTATGGCCCAGACCTGCTGTAAGTGTTTCAGCTCTTCTTCCTGTTCCTTCAGTTTTTTGGTCTGTTTGGTGATCTGTGCATCACTCTCTCTCTCTTTCACACGCAGTTTCTTTATGATGTTAGAGTGCTGCAACTGCTGCTTGGACAGTTTCTCACCTAATCAAAAGAAACAAGTAAACAAACACACCCTTAACAATGACCCAGATTCTGCAAGGATGAAGCAATAAAATTTTTTATCTCAATATGATCATCCTAATCAATGTGAATATTGTCAGGTCATGATAAACACATTAAACAGCCTCGAAGACTCACCTTCTTCAAGCAGCTCTCGGATCTGTTCCTCCTTCTCTTTTATCAGTTCCAAAGTCTCATTTGAATTCAACCTGCTCGCCAGTTCTTCTCTAAGGCCCTTAATTTCCTGTGACCAAGGCAAATGATGGATTTTAATGCAAAATAAGACTGGCGTTTTAAAGGGGTCATATGACATTGCTAAAAAGAACATTATTTTGTGTATTTGGTGTAATGCAATGTGTTTATGCGGTTTAAGGTTCAAAAAACACATTATTTTCCACATACTGTACATTATTGTTGCTCCTCCCTCTATGCCCCATCTTTCTGAAATGCGCCGATTTTTACAAAGCTCATTGTTCTGAGAAGCAAGGCGTGCTCTGATTGGCCAGCTATCCAGTGCGTTGTGATTGGCTGAATACCTCAAGCGTGAGACGGAAATGTTACGCCCCTCACCATATTGTGATGCCGTGTCCCGGCGAGACGACACAAAAACAATAAAACCCATTACAAACGAGGCATTTGTTGCATCCAGTGGGGACATAATTACTGATTATAATGACTTATACTGTCTTTTTACGCGTCGCATTGCATCGCGCCGCGTAAACATTACCATTTCTGCATTTGTGATCGGAGAAACGACAAACAACATGCACTACTCTACACTGCTCAAAACTCGCATTTGAATATTCAGTAGCAGAAACCTACTTACAGGCTGTGAGTCAGAAGCGTCAGACTGTCCTTGCAAAGTTGGAATTGCCCCACTTTATAGAAACAGCCTTTGTGCAAGCCAGCATTGTAGGCTACTCTTCCAGGTTCAGGAATTAGTCCTCTGTAAAATGCACTGCACACACTCTAATATTTGGGTTGAACTGTTCTGGAACAGTGTTGTAAATACAACTTAACTACTGATTTCTAGTTGTGTCCTCTTTTGGAAGCTCAAAAAAAGTAGTTTCGCTTTCACAACGAAACAAAGCGTCTCCACGACATGGCGCCGGCGGCAGCAACAACACTACAGCAAGAATAAAAGTACCGCCCTCTTTCTTTGCGTGTACGTGTTTTGAAAATTTGGCGGTGTTTTGCAAATCTTCCCACACCGTGACGTAGACATGTGGGGGCGTGAGCCGTTTTAGGGGGGCGTGGCAGAGTCTTAACTTTTATAAAGAATATCTCTTTGGTTTTGAGACTTTAGTCTTTGCAACTTCAGGGATCTTATCTATGCACAAACAGCTTGTAACACTCCAAAGAGAAAGGAAAACTTGAATTCGCATCATATGACCCCTTTAAGACTAATATAAATTTATAACAACAATAAAATATTTATACCTTTTTGGCGATGTCTCTCTCCTTGCAGGCAAGTTGAGCTTTCCTCTCAGCTTCAGCTATACGCTGAGTGAACTCATCTTTTAAACACTGTACAGCAGAGCTTTCTTCCTTCAAGCTGATCATCTCACTGTGAAACACAAATATTGCTGACTCTAATTCAATAGGCATATAAGAAAGTAGAATTTATAGTACTATTGTGTGAACATCTAGTGCAGTGAAACGTCTTTAATAGAAAGAAATGAACAACATAAACATACCAGACTACACAGAATCTGTACAATAAGAAATTATTCCATTTTTTATTCCATTTACATGCTGAAAGGTGTGGAAGGTTTTTATTTGGCTAATCTTTTCATCTGCAAACATTATGTGAATACACCGTCCAGTTTTCCTCAAGCTGTGTAAATATTGTTGCTGCCTCCACCTGTTTCTATGCCCTAGTTAGCTATTGCAGCCATTTGTCATTCAAGAAAACACAACAGCAGATGGTTTTCTGGAGCACAGGTTCCTCAACTCACTCTTTGAGATTGTCACACTCCTCCTCAAGTCTGGCCTTGTCTTTACTGACCACAAGCAACTGTGATTCTCTCTTCTCTAGTCGACTAGAGAGCTCCTCGATAATCTGAGGAAATAAGAAAAAGAACAGAATATAAATTCCATGACATATACAAAAAATATGAATAAAAAATTGGGGGTCAACAGGATTGTTTTTTTTTCTTCAATTAATACTTTTATTCAGCGGCAAATAATTAAACTGATCAAAACAAAACTATAACATTACTAAAGCTCTAAATAAATGCTGTTCTTTTGAATTTCCTATTCATCAAGGAATACTGAAAAATAATAGGGCTGTGCAATTAATTGAATTCGAATATCATGCGCATCTCGTCAGTAAAGCCGGTTCCGTGATTAGCAGTAAATCGCCATCACCTGTTTTCAGATGGAGCAGCATTTACTGCCCAGACAAGCTAGGCAATATCGCGTTCATAATCACAGACAAATCGCTTTCGATTTTGAATGCGATATTGCCTAGTTTGTCAGTGAACCACGGCTCTGTTTAGTAAATGCCGCTCCATCTGAAAACAGGTGATGGCGATTTACTGCTAATCACGGAACCGGCTTTACTGACGAGGTGCTCATGATAATCGAATTCGATTAATTGCACAGCCCTAAAAAATAATGTATCAAAATTTCCACAAAGATATTAAGGAGCACAACTGTGTTCAACATTGATAAGAAGAATAATATGACGGAATGTTTCTTGAGCACCATATGAGTATATTAAAATTATTTTCTGAATGATCGTGTGACACTGAAGACTGGAGTAATGGCTGCTGAAAATTCAGCTTTGCCATCACAGGAATAAATTACATTTTAAAAATTGTTTGAAAAATATTTTAAATTATAATCATTTTTCAAAATATTACTGCTTTTACTGTATTTTTGCTCAAATAAATGCAGTGAGCACTGGAAGAGACTTGTTTCAAAAACATTAAAAAATCTTACCAACCACTATTTTTGAACAGTAGGGCATATCTAATAATTACATTATATTATATGTCTTTTATCATTTATAGAAATATTTATGAAGTAATCCAACCTTTTGGAGCTCAAAAATCTGACAGGGTGAATCTCCTTGTTTCTCCTCAGTACCCTGTGATATTACAGTTTCATTCATATCAGTTTTTTGGCTGGTCAGTGTGAGGTCGGTTTCAGGTCCCTGGTCCTGCAGCTCATCGGTCTGCTCACAGTTCACTGGCGTTGCACTGCGGCCACTTTCCTCCATCTCATTATCATCCAGCGACTGGTCATTTACTGACTCAGTCATAACCTCCTCTTCCTTCTGTTTGGTCTGTGGCGCTGACTGAGCAGGAGCGGGCAAATGTCCCGCCGTGATGGATGCTAAGGTGCGGTTGCCTGGGATCTCGTCGTCAGAATTCACTTCGCTGACACTACGGCTGTCCAACGACTGCATGCTAAACGAGTCAATGCGCTCAAAGGCGTCAGACGATGAGCCGCAGCTTTCAGTGAGTTTTGGGTATTCATCCAGACGAGGGAAGTCGGCGCACGTTGAAGCAGAGAGCAGTTGGAAAGAGCCCTGCATTAGGTGCATACCAGCTTTAGCCTCTGCGGTCTCCTGTCTGGAGCTGGCTGAGCTCTCGCTTAGCACACTCTCATGATCCAAAACCTCTATGTCGCTGGTAGTGGAAGTACCAGAAGAGAAGGCACTAACAGGGGGAGAAGGGGTGTCGCTTTGTCTGTCCTCTGTTTTAGTGTCTTTGGATTCTAAAAGGATTTCTTTAGGAGGGACAGGCAAGGTTTTCACTGAATTTTTGGTCTCGATAGTCAAAGCTGCTTCAAACACTCCAACAGATTCAACCTCAGTGGATGATAAAGGTACATTTGTGAGTGTGACATCTGAAGTTAAAACTAAGCCATCTGTCTCTGTCTGGTCCTTGCTGGTCTCCTGTTCAGCAGCTTGCTCTGGTGCAACAGATGTAACCGGAACAACCAGCTCTGGTTGTGACTGCTCATCTGCCGAGAATGAATTTTGCTCCAAAAGCTCTGTCCCAATTGGCTTTATCTCAATAGTTTCCAAGCTGCTGCGTTTACTGAGGTCTGTCTGACCTTGCGCTTCACTGACTTCCAGCTCCTTCTCCTTGTCTGCTTTTTCCCGTAGTCTGCGGTTCGACTTGGCAGGTGGCACAGACACCACTTTAGTGTTGCTTACAGTTTGTATGTCTCCATGAGGCAGAAAGGCACTGAAGAAATCCTCAGATTCGTCAACCACGGTCCATGTGACAGGCTTAGTAATGGCCTCGGATGATGGAGGGAGAGTTTTGGTACATTCCTCAGAGGGTGAGTTCCACTGGTTAATACCCCATCCTGTTGATATCGGATTGCCTGGGGGATCTGGAAAACAAAGTTCACTCAAAAGACAGGTCACATTGATTTATATTGCACTTTCATAGTAATAAACAGGAAAATAACACTGTTCACGTACAGCTATAAAGCAGTGTCATTATTCAGCTCAATTCAGTTCAGTGTTGATTCAGTTCAGTTCAATAATAACAAAGTGAATAAAGCATAAAGATACTGAATCAAACATAGCCTATCTATTTTATAAATATAAACATATGCTAAAAGAAGAAAACAAATCCAACCTTCGGAAACACAATAGATCAAAATGACAAACTCCTTTGTATTCTTTAGTGGCTTTTTACATTTACATTTATGCATTTAGCAGACGCTTTTATCCAAAGCGACTTACATTGCATTCAAGTGACAGTTTCTACATTTTTTCAGCTCTTGCTTTCCCTGGGAATCGAACCCATGACCTTGGCGTTGCTAGCGCCATGCTCTACTATTTGAGCTACAGGAAAGCACATTTTTGTGGTATCAGGTTTCATTTCGGAAATTCAATTCAAGTTTATTTGTATAACACTTTTCACAGCACATACTGTTACAAAGTAGCTTTAGGTAAAATGCATGTTTCAATGTTACCATATGGAAATATGCTGTAATTAATGTCTGTATGGCAGTAATACATAACTATAAGATAAATTCAAGTTATGTGGTTAGTCATGTATTCAGTTAAGCAGACACAACAAACATGTTAGGCAATAATTACAGCTTGGGATTGTAATGATTACAATATAAGGATAATATTTGATAGCTTTGGTTTGTGATTCTGTCTGAATGATTAGGCTGTAAAGACCTCAGTTTTGTTTTTTAGTTATGTGTGCAACTGTAAAATGCAATTTTACAGTTGCATTTTACAGTTGCAATGATGCAACTGTAAAATTGCATCATTATATCACTAATGTTATACTGAATCCCAGTAATTGTGACTGATGAGGTCACCCTGCACTGTCAAGCACATGTCTGTCTTCTTTCCATGTCAAGTTAACCAGTTTATACCTAAACTTACCAGTAAAGTTGGGTTCGGTCGTGACACCCCACTGGTCCTCTTCTTTGATGTCCAGAACTCTGTCGATGGATTTCTGAGCAGTTGTCAGAGCTTGTTTAGCAAAACTCGACAGCTGTGATGCGTTGAACCAACTCATGTTGCTTGACAGCTCAGTGAACGTCTACATAAAACACAACATTATCAAAACCATCTCAAATAGGAGTAGGTTTATTCCACACTAAGAGCCGGAGCAAGTTGGTTGTGCTTTTCTGTTAGGCCGCTGTCCACATTAGCTTAGCGGCTAATTCTGCTCGCAAAACAACTGACAATTCGCTGACAGTTGACATAATCCAACGCTAAAATGAAATTCGATTATATACATAAATAAACGACGTACTGTGCGACATTTTTATTTGCCCTCGCGTCGCTCGGCTTCTAAATTGGACTTCTACGCATTGTTTTGTTTAGGTTTCTTCTGGCAGCGCGAGAACTGCTTCTCATCCACGTAGCATCAAATTATCCTGCGCGTGACGTCAGGGCCACGTCACCAATGTCTACAGTACAATTTATTTTAATTAAATAAAGAAAATCGGTATTTTACTAAAATATAAAAACTGAGTTCAACGAATAAACGGAAACTCAAATGCATTTTATTGTGAGTGCATTACTGCAAACACGTCTTCTGTGTCAGACTTGAACAGGTGTTTATTGCTTTTGAAAGGGGGACACCATGCGGTCTCACGAACCAATGCACAAATGTGGGATTTTACTAAAAACTTTCAAGAAATAAACATTTTTAATTAATATTGAGTTTAAAAAAAATTGAAAGTTAATAAAATAGTTTACTTGAAGTGAATATGAATTCTTGCATACTGAAATTAATATGAATCTAAATTATTGCATTAATATTTTACTCAAATATGAACTGAAATTATTGCACTGTTGTATGACAGCAGTTTTAAAAACGTAATGGGACACTAACTATAGCAATCAACTTTTTCAAACAAATAATTTCACTGTTGCTTAATTATTAATTTCAGTTTGTAGCTTGTCAAGAAACATTTGTAGTTTGATCCATTATACAGTAGTCAACATTTGAAATGGATCAAAAACGTTCATCAAAGTTGTCCTAAGACAAGAACGGGTATTGTTTTTGTTTTAGGACAACTTTTATGAAAGGTTTTGAGGCACTTCAAATGTTGACTACTATAGTACAGGTACTGTATGTGGTGCTGTGACTTGTCCAAAAAAAAACAACTTTTAAATAAACAAAGACACTAAGGTCGGTCTGACCTTGCAAATAAGTGTCTCAATTGTATTTCTACAAACCTGTATTACACAACAATACCACATAAAACAAATAAAACAGTACAGTATATCTGATACCTTTTTCTTAACATTACACTGACAATGCAACATTCTGTATTTGCTTACAAAATGTCAATTTTAATTCAAGAGAATTTATAATATTTTAATACATTGAGTCTCTTTAAATATTTAACCAAAAATATTTATTCACAAATTGAGTAAAAGTAAATTTATAGGAAAACATTACCGGACTAAGACCTCAATACTTGTTTAAAATACTTGTTTCTAATTTTAATTCAAAACATGACATTTTTTCTACAAGACATTGAACAAGATACTGTGAATGCACAACAACAAAATAAATAGATAAACAATTTGAATAAAAAAGAAATCCACCAAAATGACTCCTACGCCTATAGCAGTGCAAGACAACAAAACAAAAGTCTCCTGTAAGTGTCTTTGATGGACAGAGTTTACCAAAAAAATCCAAATACAAACTGCAGCGATTCCAGCTGAGAATGTGCATGTGATGACTCTGCTGATATGTTCGGTTAATAGATTACATTTCCAAGGCTGCTTCACTTTGATGACGTCTGCAATCACCACTTGTAACTGTCTATAAGCATGAAGCATTTGTCCTATGAGATGAAGTTGAGCTTGAAGAGCACAGTCTGAGGAGTGGTGACATCAGCCACCGCCAGCTCCTGTCCATCCACTAGTCCAAGCTCTGCAAGCACAAGGAAGCATTTAATACATGAAATGACATCAATATATTTTTGAAATACACTTATTAAATAGTTACATTTACTACATATCAATCACCTTTCAGCGTTTTGCTTAGATTTGGTCGCGTTCTCTCTTCAATAGATGCTACAGTCTGAAAATAAAACCAAACAGATTCAAATGTATTAAGAATAAACAGCTAAAGCATAACATGCATGTTCAGAAAATCCTAATCTAATTGAACTAAATATGACAAGTCTGGTACATGTTAGACATTTTCTAACCTGTAAATACAGAGTTTTGTTTTTTCCATCCAAAGTTGTCGTGATGGCAGGAGACTTCATTTGGCTAGTAGACAAAGGATTCAGTGTTATTACAAACAGGAGGAAAAGCAAAAAATAGCTTCAGAAAGTTAAGTTTAAAACTTGAGGACAACACACTTTTTGCATATCATACCATTGTCACATTCAATATTTTTTAACTAAAAGGAATGTAATAAAATGTAAGTGACAAAATGACAGAATTCTTTCAGTAGGCTTCGTTTAGAACAAGAAAATATTTTATGCATTTATTTTGGTATTGCCATTTCGTTGTTACGTGTTCGTCTAATACAGTAAAATACAAGTGTATCTAACCATTTAATTAATATAATAATAATTTGGGGTGATCATAAACAAAAAGGTGTATTAAATTTAGGTATTAATTTAGTTGAAAAAGTATATATTCTAAAAACAAAGAATACATTTTATGGTTTTTACATTTTGTTTTTTCCTCTCTTTATTTGTAAGCTATGTGTTTAGATAATCAATGTGCTTCTACTCTAAAAAAAAAAACAAAAAAAAAATGTAACAAATTTTCTCTTTAGTTGCCTTTATTAATTTAGTCATATGTATTCCTCTGAGATAGATAGATAGATAGATAGATAGATAGATAGATAGATAGATAGATAGATAGATAGATAGATAGATAGATAGATAGATAGATAGATAGATAGATAGATAGATAGATAGATAGATAGATAGATAGATAGATAGACAGACAGACAGACAGACAGACAGACAGACAGACAGACAGACAGACAGACAGATAGATAGATAGATAGATAGATAGATAGATAGATAGATAGATAGATAGATAGATGCTAAGATAGATGCTTTTTTCCATAATGGCAAAGCAAATAACAGGTTTTTAACACCTTTGCAAATTTATTAAAGATAAAAAACTTAAATGATTCCATTGCATAAGTATTCATACCCTTATCTGGGACAGTTGAAATTTAGCTCAGGAGCATTCATTTTGCTTGTAAATGTTACCACACTTTGAGTGAAGCTAACCTGTGGTAAATTCAATTGAATGGCTATGATTTGGAAAGGCACACGTCTTAATAAAAGGTCTAACTGCTGAAAATGCATATCAGAGCAAAGACCAAGCCCTGAGGTAAAAAGAAAAAAAAAAAAACCGCCTGTAGCACTCAGAGACAGGATTGCATCAAACCACACATCTGGGGAGGAGTTCAGAAAAAAGTTCTGCTGCATTGAAGGTTCCCAGAAGCATGTAGCCTCCATTATCCATAATGGAAGACGTTTGGAACAACCAGGACTCTTCCTAGAACTGGCCTCCTGGCAAAACTGAGCAATTGATGGAGAAAGGCTTTGGTTAGAGTGGTGACCAAGAACCCGATGGGCACTCTAGTGGTCACTCTAGCTGCGCTCCATGATCATATGTGGAGATAGGAGAAACCTACAGAAGGACAAACATCAGTGCAACACTCCACCAATCTGTGCTTTATGCTGGTGTGGCCAAACTCAATCCTCTCCTCAGTGAAGACACATGAAAACACACTTGGAATTTGCAAAAAAGCACCTAAAGGACCCTCAGACTCTGAGAAACAAGATTCACTGGTCTGATGAACCTAATTCTAAGCATCATGTTTGAAGGAAACCAGCTCTGCTCATCACCTGCAGAGTACCATCCCAAAAGTAAAGCATGCTGGTAGCAGCCTCATGCTGTGGGGCTGTATTTCAGCGACAGGGACTGAGGGACTCGTCAGAGTAGAAGACAAGCTCAGTGCACCAAATTATTGAGATAGCCTTAATGAAAACCCAGTCCAGAGCATTCAGAACCTCAGACTGGACAGAAGGTTTACCTTCCAACAGGACAATGACCCTAAGCACACAGCAAGAGTGGCTTATAGACAACTCTGTGAATGTCCTTGAGTGGCCCAGCCACAGCCTGGGATTGAACCCAATCAAATATTTCTGGAGAAACCTGAAAATGTGTGTCTGCACCCATCCAACCTGACAGAGCTTGAGAGGTGAAGAGGCGAGGAGAAAAATGGCAGACAATTGCCAAATGCTGATGAGCAAAGCTTGTCGCATCATATCCAAAAATACTTGAGACTGTTAAGGTGCTTCAGCTAAGTACTGAGTTAAGGGTTTGAATACTTATGCAATGTACTTATTTCAGGTTTTTGTTTTGTTTTTTTATAAATTTACAAAGTTGTGACAGTTCTATTTTTGCTTTTCCATTATGGTGTATGGAGTGTAGATTGATGTGGGAAAAAAAAGTAATTTAAAGTAGTTTAACTTAAGGCTGCTTCATAACAAAACATGAAAAAAATGAAGGGGTGTGAATACTTTCGCAAGGCACTGTATATATTTTGTTGATGTTTGTTTTTTATGGTAGCATTAAGAAATAAATAAAACAACAACTATGATAAAAGGGAACATGAATGATGAACATGACCATGAATGAACATTGCGACTCACAGAGAAGCGTTCTCAGTCAAGTAGTCAAGAATCTCCTGTAGTTTAGCTGAAGGTGAGAACTGCAAGTCCTGTGGCACCTGACTACAGGCAGAACAGTTCTCCTACATATGTAACAGCGACATGTAGCATTAATGTCTTTTTTTTTTTTAGTTATGTCCTTTAAATCATGTTCAAATCAATAACCTTTCTCTCAGCCTCAAAGGTGTACGTGTACAGCCCATCCACATCATTGAACACCAGGTAGTTGTTCAAGGGAACATAGGCGCTGTTCGGCAAAAGTAAAAGAACAAATCAGACACGTGAATGAACAAAGCTCTCTCGTGGATAATAATTTGTTGTAACTTACCTCGTGGCGATTTTAAAAACCTCGGTGGCACAAGCAGCTGAAATGTGAAAGAAAGGAAGAAACTGTATTTCCAGTTACAGCTCAACTTATTGAAAAATATCAAAAGGCTTTCAAGCATCATTAAACACTTGCAATGTCAGCATACCAGCAATAACAGCATTTGTAGAAGCCACAGCAGGAATTATTCTCTTCACGACCCCTGAAACACAGGTGAGGTAGAACGTCAATACCTACTGTAAGACAGTTCTGAACAATAACTTACAAACAGCACTATGTACAATTATAAGTATAAACTTGATTTTGACATTTTTTGAAGGGAAAAAAAATACTTTTGAACAATAGAGTATCTCTAGACATTGTCTCCACCAAAACTGAGAGGATTTTACATAATGGCTGATAAAGTCCCAATCAATAACAGGCCTTTCTCACTCACCCTGGGTTAGTCTGTAAGTCACCCCAGTGATGCTGAACTCTGCTGCTCTTTCCAGAGATTTCTGGTACACCCACTGGATGTGTTTTGGGTCGTCTCCATCTAGGGCTACATCATCTGAGGAAAACACATTCAAATGTGAAATAACAGCAGACTACTTTTTGATTTTATGCAGATATTGTGAATTCACGTACCTCCAAAAGGCTTTTCTTTGGGCCAAAGCAGCATGCGGACATATTCAACACAATGTTCTGGTAACCGTGGCATAGAAGCTATAGTGCACATTGGGAAGTTTATCTGTGTAGGGGACAAAAATTAGTATGACAAAAGGCTTTTGAAACTCAACTTAACGCAAAATCCCAGTGTGCACCTGTGGAGGGTAGAGCTCGAGGGTGCAATCGATGCAAGCTGTCATGCCTGGAAGAATGACTCGGGCATTGCCCTTGAAGCCCTCTGTGCCTCCATCTATTAATGGAATAATGGAACTGGGATCTAGGACACCATCTTCATAAATCAGCAGGGATAACTGAAAAAGACAAAACAATGTAACACTTTATAATATTTTTCTCATTAAATTTATCATAATAAATCATCAAGAAACATTGTATAATGATTAAAAGATCATTAGTTAGTATACATTCAAATAGAAGATTTTCAAGAAGTGCATGATCATATGAATTGAAAGTTTAATGACATTTGTAAACATTTCAATTTACATTAAATAATGATCTGTTAATCAATAGGTAATGTTTAATAAGTATATGTAAATGTAAATATAGCTATAAGATATATAGCTATGTGAATCTATCAAACAAAATGCATAAACTATAAAATAAGCACTTCTAACAGAATAGAAACGCTTTATTTAAATGACATAAAGAGGACTTTAGGTCTATGTATTTGTACGGACTGTTCAATGTTCAGGACAATAAACACATACCAGCATCCCGTTCATCCATCTTCTGGCAACAACAGAGTCCAAGCCACAGACTACTATGTGAAATTCTACACAGTAACAAAATAATAATAATAATAAAAATATAAAAACAGTTACAATACTCAGATTTCCAAGCAAAAACTGCCCGAAAAAGTGTCATAACAATATATGAAAACAACAGTCTCACAATGCATAAAAAAAAATTGTCGCATATAATATTCTGTTAAAATAAGATAAGACATTTTAGACAAAAGAAAACCAGTTATGGGGTATTTACGCCTGTAAAATGTCTCATCCAAGTCCTGGATTATCTTAAAATGTCTGCATTGTTTATTAAGGTAAATACAAATATTTTGACACACATAAATATAACATATACATTACTTTAAGCAAAAATATAATAAAAATAGTAATATTTGGAATACTATTCAGTTTAAAAGAACTGTTTTATATTTGTCTATATTAAAATGTATTTTTTTCCTTTGATGGCAAAGCTGGATTTTCAGTAGCCATTACTCAAGAATTCAGCGTCACGTGATCCTTCAGAAATCATTGTAATATACTGATATCTGTGCTCAAGAAAAATTTATTATTATTGTCAATCATTAAAATTGCGCTACTTAATATTTTTGTGAAAATCTTACTGACCCCAAACATTTGAACGCTACTGCATAAAATAAAAACATATAGCAGGATTTCAACATTCACAAAAATTAAAATGTCCTGAGGGAACGATTAAAAGAATTTTTACAATTTGAACATCCAGGCTATGTTAATACACTTTGAAGGATACGGGACAACACTGCAGCCTGGGACCCTGCCATTTACAAAGTCTGCTGCAACCTCTGCCTTTGGTCGGCCAACATCCTTTGGTCTGTAGATACAACAGAGATCAGTTTACATTAATAAAAAAGAACAAAACAAGCTCTAAAGAACAAAGGCAGCTATCAGCTGACTAAGACTAACCTGAAGAGGAATTGTCTGTTGAGGTTAGAAACATCAATGGTGTCCATGTCCACCACATGAATGTGCCGAAAACCTGACAAGGCCTGGGTGATAAAATTGCACCACATATGAACATGATAGGACAAAACACAGCAACTGGCCTCTCTGCATTTATAAGATATAGAATATTGCATCTATCATTCAAGCATTGAACAAACAAGAATCAGTCTAAAAAATACAGCACAACAAGAACGGTACCAGATCTTTGAGCAGCTCACAACCAAGTCCACCAGCTCCAATAACCAGAATTTTGCATGTGTCCAGTAAAAACTGAAGAGACTAGAAGGAGATGTACACACTTTATGAAAAGAAGTAAGAGTAACATTCAGGTTTTACAACAAACTGACTGATCTCATGAAGCTAAAATATCCTTTTGCTTCACAAGGCATAACTTGTTTTGACACTATTTGACGTCATCCTAAAATTAATAATAAAAAAAAATAATTAAAAAAAACTCTCTTTATTTATTCCTTCCCTTTCTAGCTTGTAATTATTTGGAACAATGTATATGTATGTATATATATATATATATGTGTGTCTAATATATATATATATATATATATATATATATATATATATATATACACACACACACACACACACACACATATATATACACATACATATACATATATATATACACATGTACATATATATACATATATATACAGTGCACAGCATAAATGAGTACACCTCAATCAGCAATTATTCTTTACTTAGATGACATGTTAGGGTTCTTTGGAGATATAATGTTCCAACAAGCCTGCTTGATCAATTACCAAAGAAGAATGTCAAAATTATTCAGCAAAATAAGATTTTATTTTCAAAGTGACAAAATGTTGTGTTGCAAAAATGAGTACACCCTCCTGAAAGTTACTAAATAAAACTAAAAAAAAAAAAAGTGTATAGGTTTAATGCTATTTTTGATCAACAGGTAAGTATACCGAACCAAAACTTTTAAAGACAAGTAATTTCCTGACAATCAAAAGTGTTATATAAAATCATACTCAGACTTAATGCTGGCAGCAGTGGAACCACTTGGGAGAGAACTGCCAGGTGACTTATTTCTTAGCATAAAAGAGGACAATGGTACAAGAGGAATACCAAATTATTGTTTTAAGTGTGAAAATATAGCAGAAGTAGCGCCGACATTCAAAAACAATGGATTTGTGACAAAGCTCCTGAAATAATCAGGTCTTCACTTTAAGTTTTCATTTAGTGATGAGTGAATTTTTGCTAGAAAAAGAGCAGGAGAAATAACATGCAAGTGTCTCAGAGCCGGCAAAAGCTATGAAAAGAGTGACACTTTATCTCAGGGAGTATGACGCAGCTTGCAGAAGTGACATGCATGGTTGTTGTCACCACTAGAATTACCTACTATAGCCAAAGCAAAATAAACTCATTTAACCTCTTCCAAGGCCCATATGTACAAAATAGAGACTTCTGGGAATCCATACTCTGGTCTCAAGAGACCAAGTCAATCATTTCGGATCCAAAAGCATCCAAATGTTCTGGTGTTGCTAGAGGAGGAGTACAGTGAGAAGTGCTTGGTACCCACAGTGACGTTCAGTGGTAGTAAAGCTTTTATATAGGGATGAGTGAGTGCTGAAGGTGTGAGAGTTGTGCTTTATCAACGCTGTCAGGAATTCAATGTAATACAAAAACTTGAAACAGAAGATGCTACCCTCCCCTCATTCCCTGCATTATTGGGCATTTTTTCAGCATGACAATGAAGATATTCATTCTCCCAGGGTGAAAATCCTTTAGTGGACATGTATTTCACTCAATCTTAATGCTCAAGCAGCTGTGGGGGATTCTGTAGAGACGAGCTGAGCAAAACTCCCCATTAAAGACCAGAGCATTTAAGGAGGTCATCCTCCAGCAGTTAAACAGGACAGATGTGAAAATTTGTCATGAACTTGTACACTCAGTGCCAAGAAGGGTCAGAGCAGTATACTAAAAGTTCTGGAGGACATACTAAATACTAGAATATTATACATTTGCTGAATTAAACCTATAGGGGGGTAAATTAAAATGAGAAATCTCTTGATTTTTAGATGCTTTCCTGTATCTTAATGCTTGATTTGTTATTCATCTAATCATCTTCAGGCCCCCTGGTTGAGAAACTGCTTTATAACAGTGACAGAACAGACCCTGAATCAAATATTCTGCATATAGCTAAAAAAAGAGGTAAACAGAAAAAAATGACCCTATGCACATAATCATTTTTAGCATGAATCTTTATCTGTTACAACAATGTAATAACTCCATTATAACCTCAGTCAAAACACTCTGTCCTATTAGACATGGATATTTATAGGAAAATGCTCTTGATGCAAAAATGGTAATAAGTATAGCACAATAAATGCACCATAAAATTAGCAGCCTGTCTTGTTATTTTTTTTAACCAGCCATTATGTAATCTATGCAAAGAGAAATGAATTGAAAAATTAAAATGAATTGTTCTGATAAAATGCCTCCACAGATGAACTTTGTGAATTACTGATCATCTCCCTAAAAGTAGCCATAAATTAATGTAAACATTTTTAAATGGGGTGTGTAATGTATATTACATTATATTATATTTTGGTATAACAGAGTGCATTGAGATTTATGTCATACCTCAGTGCTGGGTTCAAAATCCGGATGAGTGAAGGGTCCAGCTCTCTCTAAGAACTTTGTAACATGGTCCCACCTTCCCTGCCAGTCAGTACGATCCCCACTCCCTCCATCCACAACCATACTGTGGAGAAATAAAGATATTTACATATACAGCACACTCACTACTCAGTTTATTTAGTAGCTACAAAACACATTCACATATAACATAATGTACAATATTTTTTTTATGTACAATAATAATTAAGGTATGGCTTGAATGGCACTGAATTTAGGTAAATTTCATAATTAATAATAAGAAAATGTTTAATATTAAAGTTTATGAAAGAACATTATGGCATGTGTGCAAACAGCAGTGTTTGGAGGTTTCGCAAGCTTTCACCAAGCTTTCAGATACGTTAGTATTTTATGTACAGTAGGCCTATATGCGAAAAGCTGTTCAAAGTAATGTCTGAACAATATCTGCAGTACATATGGAGCTCGTTATAAGAATCAACACCTCCCAAAGCAAACCTGCTGGCTGCCACATCTATATTATTATCTTTCATTTCACTAACTTCTCATTCAGCTCCTCTATTCGCCTTCTTTTCTTCTCCCTAAAAAGAGAGAATAAAAGAAGGTTCATTCATGCTCTGCTACCCGCAAGTTAACGTTCTTGCGTCCTGTTGATTGAACTACAAGCACTGTTACGAGGGATTTATGTGCAGTTTTGTATAAATTTTCACTTACGGCTCCTCTCCTTCCGCCATATTGTCATAAACATTCAAAGTGAAATGCGCGACCTTATGACAAGCCAAAGCTGCAATCCACCTGACGCACACTGTTATTTTCAAAATAAAAGTCCTGAAATAGTCTGGAATTCTTTTTTTTTTTTTTTTTCATTCTTAAATTAATAGTTGGAAAAGGCGACTTACTCGTTTGAAACAGTCTGAAGAATCATTCACTGAACTGAATCCAACAATCAAAATCAGTGTTGCCAGATTGGATGGACGATTTCCAGCCCAAAAGCTCACAAAAACCCGCCCAAAACTGTACGTTAACTGTCAAAATAATGTGATAGAATATGTATATCAAGGTTGATAAGTGCCGTTTTTAACTCCTTAAAATAAAATAATGGCGACAAAATAATATAAATATAAGGTTAGATAAATTTCCCAGGTATACGGATCAAATCGGGGAAAATAGCCTACGTTAAAGAGAATTAGGCTACCGAACATGGATAAAATATGCAAGCAGACACTGTCAAAACGGCAATCAAGAAATTAACCGATACCCTCGAAACAACACATGCATCATTTTCCTCCCCCCAAAAGTCAGAATAATCCAATTTAAATGCAAAAAGTGCCCAATATAAGTGGTAGGAAAAAGCAACGTAATTAGCAGGCATTTCACACTCGTTCATGCACACACCATGACAGTCAAAACTGTGTAATTCATTGATACATACTGAATTATAATCCGACAATTAAAAAAAAAAAAAACAATAATGCGCTTACCTTATCGCTCTATAATTTTATACAGAACTAGAGGAGGCCTCTTGTGAAGTTCATATTGTAGAACATAATACATAAGTTTGCACAGTCAAAACTAATCAAGTCTAGCCATTTTCAAGGATTTATCCAAATGGACCGTTAAGATAAAAGACAGGATAGTATAAACCGAGATATTTAGTTTCGATTTTGATTAATTAATTCAAATGTGCTCTGATGTCGGAGTTGCAGTGATAGAGGCTTCGTGTCATCTCACTCCACAATAATTCACGTTTTGAGAGTTAAGTCACTCTCCCACTCTTTAACTTATATTTAGGCATTGTGATTACTTGAATATGCAGTCATACTACATTCAAAATCAGATCTGTTATAACTTATTACTCTAAAAACCTGTCACTCATGAGTCATAACATCTGTCTGCTGATCCTAGTGACTGGATAAAAGTGCAGCTGTTGACCTCAACATCAGCACCAGTGTGTGTGTGTGTGTGTGTGTGTGTGTGTGTGTGTGTGTGTTTAGTCAAAGTACCTTTAAGACAGGTAAGGGTATAAGGGTATAAGGGTATTCTATTATGTTTGGTTTAGTAACGTTGTGATGACTGATTGGATGCAGTATATGCACACTTGGGGCTTGTTTATTAACCAATTAGCCTATACAATTTATATGTTTGAAAACCCCCAAACTGACCCAAAACCAGCCCAAATTTTGTCCACCCGCCCAAGCCCATTTTTACCCACATAATCAAACTCAAAACCACCCAATCTGGCAACACTGATCAACATCTGCCTCACTCACTGCACTGATCAACTACTACATGTTGCCATTATTTTTAGTGACGTCCGTATAAGGATTACCTACTGTCCCGTATAATAAGGGATCAGAGTTGCGTTCCCTATTAAATCCTTATCTTTTCATCCCCAGAGAACTTTAAAATTACTTGTTGTAGTTTCAGTCGGATTTACATAATCCACTGATTATCTCATGAGATGAAAAGATGTATTTTCATTTTTATTCATATTACCTAATTTTATTTCATTAAAATCTATTAAAAACACTTAAAACATGCGAGTAAAAAATAAATAAAAATACAAAAATGGTAAAGTGATGTCTCATATTCATTCGTTTTGCTATAAAAAAAAAAAAATCCAAGATCCTCCCCTTATGAAGTTGGTTATAAGAAAATTACTTTGTTATAAGATGCTTATCGAATGTCATCATACTGAAATATTATTACTATAGGTAAAAAAATAAATAAAAACAGCAGCTTATAATGTAAAATAGAAGTTCATTGCCCTAAATATTCAAAGTCAAACTCTTTTGTTGTTGTTTTTTCTTTGCTGTTATGTTATATCCCAAATTTTATTGGTGTATTTGGTGTGTGGGAAAAAAGCCCTTAAGTTTTCCTGGAATGATGATGTTGTCTGTTAAAATGTGTTTCATGTTAAAGTCTGATTACAAGCTCATGGACTCAAGTCTCATTCTGCCATGGCATCTATAACGGTTTCTGACAGATTTCTAACTGAAATCTAGTTCCTTTATCAGCTAAATTATTAATAAAATTGTCATTATAAAACGGATAGTTCCAGTCCTTGATTCTGATTGGTTGAGCCACGTTCGAAGCCGTTGTAAATTACACTACAAACCTACACCTTTGTTTACTTTGTGTTTTGCTTGGCAACCACTTTGTTCCAACCACAACTGTTTCTGAGGAACTACGTTGTTTGGTGGAAGAAAACTGTTTTTATTAATATCATTACACTTATTTGCTCTGTTTTATTT
The DNA here is from genome assembly GCA_039654775.1 of Spinibarbus caldwelli. NCBI lineage: Eukaryota > Metazoa > Chordata > Actinopteri > Cypriniformes > Cyprinidae > Spinibarbus > Spinibarbus caldwelli. The sequence goes on from CM077255.1 coordinate 7,250,499, forward strand.
TGTGAAACCTTACTAAGCATATGGAATAACCATTTTATAAAAGCAATAAGCCCCGTGAAGCCATGGTTTGCAGTGAATTTATAACAGCTAAGGGGCGTTGTTAGACACGCTCCACTTCGCATCGTGCCTAACAACGCCCCTTAGCTATTATAAATTCACTGTAAACCACGGCTTCTTGGGGCTTATTGCTTTATTGTCAACCATTTTCTAAAATAATCTCTATAAACAGAGTGTTTAAAAAATGCAATAATTGCAGACTTTGTTTCCAAATAAATATATACTGAATTGCTTTCTGAGGAAAATGCACTTTTGGAGAAACAGTATTACTCAAAATACAATATTATGTATGCGTACTTGTTTTGGTATTTTATTTTTCATTGTTCTGGTGATAGTAGTATGCAGAGTTGAAGCTCCATACTTGATGTAGAAACATTTTGTTTACTAAAATGAGAAATATTTACAAATATTTAAAAACAAAAAATGTACACAAAATAGTCCTTGCATATTTCCACACCTCCTCTGACATACGACCAAAATAAAAGTACCCATGATTCTGCCATGGAGCAATACTTGCAAATTTTGGGTAATTCACCCATGACTCTGCAAAAACAAACCCCCTTGAAATGCACCAAACCCAGCACCCCCACAAGTGTCCTCACACCTGAAAAGGGTATTCTTGCAAGTATAGCAGCAGCGGCCGAGGCAGCGGCAGCGGCAGCTGTGTATGGCAATCTGTATGTCTGTTTATAGTGAGGCGTGTGAGGTGCTGTAATGTTGGAAAGGCCTGAGGCCTGTGCAGAGGCTTCCTGAGCTTCAGCAGGATGCCATTGTCCTTTGACACCACATGCTGTTCTTTTGCTATCCTCTCCTCCCCTTGACTTGTGGATGTATAGTGCTGCACAAGACTAGGAAGAGCAGAAAAGGACAACAGGCAAGATCGGGCTGGAAAACTGGAATCGAGACGGAATCGGCCACTGTCGTATTCGATGCGGACATTAGTGGGGCCTCTCCACGTCTGTACGGACAGGGTGAAGAGGTAGAGCGGATGGCTGCTGTCACGGACAAGGAAAGTCCCTTCTGATGCTCCAATAAGGGCATTTCTTGCCTCACTGGCTGTCATACCACTCCAGTACCATCCTAAAACATAAAGAAACTATATTAATATGACATACAGTACTATCTGAGATCAGTAAGATTTTGATTTCTTTTTACCTTATTCAACAACGACACATTAAATTGCTCAAAAGAACATATGTATAACAAAAATATTAAGCAGCACAACTGTTTTTAACATTGATAATAATAAGGAATGTTTCTTGAGCAGCAAAACAGCATATTAGAATGATTTCTGAAGGATCATGTGAGACTGAAGACTGGAATAATGATGCTGAAAATTCAGCTTTGCCATCACAAGAATAAATTACATTCTAAAATATATTTAAATATAAAACTATTATTTTAAATTGTACAAATATTTCACAATATATCTGTTTTTACTGTATTTTTGATTAAATAACTGCAGCACTGGTGAGTATAAGAGACTTCTTTCAAAAAAAAAAAAATCTTATTGAACCCAAACATTTGAAGGGTATTTTACATTAAGACTTAATAATAATAATAATAATAATAATTTAGAAAACAAATGTAATTTGATTAGGGATACAAATAACTTATGACTTTTTTTTAATATATAATTACATTATTTGTTTTTTGTATTAATAATTTAATTTATCTGAACAGAAATAAACTGTTGCTGTTGTCACTTTAGGACCTTGGTCATAATCTATTCTTCGTAAAATATAAAAAGATGACTTAAGACTCCGTATATGACTTGTTTATAGAATTCAGTATTGGACATGATCTTCAGTGATTGTTCAAATGAAGAGGGATTCATTGACTTCCATTGTCTTAAAATAATTCTACATCCTGAAATCAAAGCCAAGCAACTCCAAAGCGCTTGTCTAAGAGGATGTTTTTAATTAAACATAATCTGATTAGGTTTTTATTGGCCAGTTATAATGAAGGGAATTTGACCTGATAGTTGCTGACACTGGACAGATGCAAATAAGAAATATGCAGTATAAGAAAGAAGTGCACATCTGTTCCTCAAATACCGGTACTTAAATATTTAATAATATATACCTGAGGTGTGTAGGTGCTGAAAGGTGGAGGTGATGAAACGCAAATCCTTAGCCGGGGTCCATGAGTAGGGAGCTGCTTGGGATTGCTGAATTTGTTGAACTTCTGATTCATCCCTCTCATTTTGGGCACTTGTATGGCTAGCGACCATTCCTGAACGTGGCCCTGGCATAAGAGCCTTCTTATGGAAGAAAAAACACATTTCTTGAGAATAATTATTGCATTATCAACAGATTTCTTTTTCTAAATCTACAAAATAATGTGAGGTGAGACAGCAGAGAAAACAGTCCAAAGGTTGAAAATTGCTGTGCTTTCTATATCATTGCTTTGTCATTTATAATTTCAATGAACTCAAAGAAAGAACAAACAAAGAAAGTGCAGTGTGCCAAGAACAAGAGAATGCACTCACATGCTATTTAAACAATGTGGCAAGAATTTCAGCTGGAAAGCAACAGGGTAAACCACAGAACTTACAAGACAACAAATTAGAAATATGTCATATCTAAAACAGTATAAATCAGATCCATATGTTATTGGAATGCTGGTGTTTTTATTTCAGTCTCAACATCTGCCTCAATGAGTCTGAATCTATGTTCTTTCTCACATTGTGAAATATAAATATCAAGACACCAATGGTTAAGTCAGCATCCTTAAACACTCATTTCGCCCTGGAAAGTTGAAATTTTGAAAAAGAGGTAAATGTGTTTTTTTATTCTAAATGAGAACAAAGGGATTGGGATAACTGACGCTTTTGTTGACTGATTGTAGGCTACAAAACATTTTACAGACACTACATACTAATTTCTATATTTCATTTTTAAAGATTTTATTCAAACTATGGTTTAAACTGTAGTTTAATACATTTCCTGTACAATACAATCCTATATTGAAACTAAATAAAATAAATTAAATTAAATGACACCTAAATTTTGGGCCTGTACTCAACAGCTATGTCAGGTAAATACACTTGTTTGGATTTTAAAACGATCGCAATCGTTTTCATGTTTGCTCAGACAGTAGGCTAACTTGGTCAGAAAACTTTCAGTGCATGTTTCGCTACTTATTGCACAATGCAACATTAAAAAACACTTAGATGAGAACAAAATGTTCAATTTCGAAATATCAGCAGCAGGAATCGGGAATGGATTTCGATCAATCATAAAAGGACGACATACATGATATACGTGATGTAACCTAACCACTGCAGTTCATCACAAATTAGGCAAGTCAAGAGCAAACCCACTAAACAGGTCTGGCCGCTTCACAGTTCCCATGAAACTAAAAGGATTTTAGATATAAAACACACAGATAGATATATTTCTTACCTTTGTGGGCATAAAATCGTCACCTTCTGTAGGTCACCAGTACGCAGCAGGACGTGCGATGATAATTTGGAAAGACTGTGAAATTTACGCGAATCCTGTAAAGTGCCAAAGCTGCTGACATTGTTCCAGCAGTGCTATAATGGCGACAAAGCGTCCGCAAAGCGAGGGAATCTGGTCAACATCTAAACATTGTACATTAGTAATAATCTCTGAGGTTGTCTAAACCGAACGAGCCTTCTTTGTCAAATATTCTCCAGGAAAGCGAAGGGAGCGAAACGAGGACGAAATTACGCAAAACAACAACTACAACAACAAAAAAACTTAGTAGTAGTAGTAGTAGTAGTAGTAATCAAACAAGAGTAATAGGTCGTTTGGCTTGGTGGATTGTTATTTTCCTGTAATAAGAGCAATAAGAAACGCCTTTGCAGCACGTTTGGCTGTTTAATGAGTTGACGCGCGTTCTAGGAATCTCATTCCAAGAAGCGCACTACATCTTTGCGCAGAACTGCGCTCTCGACCGTCGCTGCGTTTCCATTGGCTGCAGCGTGCCGCTGACGAAGCGCCCGTGCCGGTTTCAGAGGCGGATGACTTTCCCGGTAAAGGGCTTTCCAGGAATGCTGAAACAGTCGCTGAAATTGACCTCTGCGCCAGCTGCATTAATCTCTGGGCAACTGCGAGGGCTGTGATGGGAGGTGACTGCAAGGTAAGCGTAGTGCTGAGTAAATCTAATTCCAGAAAATGTTTATTGCCAGAATGTTAGTTATATGGTTAATAACATCATTACATCCTGGTAACTGATAGAGCTGGCCCTGGACCAGCGCATGCATTAACCATTTAATAGACAACCCCAGAAAGAAAAAAAAAAAAGAAAAAAAAAAACACTGTAATAACTGTTTATAATAAATAATAATAAAAAAAATGCAATACTATATATTTTTTACATTTAAGTTTAAAGACCTGCCATTTTTATTATGTGCTTCTACTAAACAACTAAAGAGTATACATTTTTATGAATTAAAATTTTACTTCATTATTAGTAAAAAAGTATAATTAGATAATACTTATATTTATTAGATACTAGAATTGAATCCAACTCGTATATATTCAGTTAGTCACTAATACTTATCACATACTTGTAATAATTTCAGTTATATGTGGTGGCCAAAATTATTAGAACACTAGTATTTTCACCAGCTACAATGGTTTTAAGTCAGTTATTCCAGAAGAACTGTGGCAACATCTCCAAGATTGTTGCCTCCAAGATGTTGCAAAGCTACCTGAAAAACTATGCGCAAGTGCACATAGGGCAAAAGCTGCTTTAAACGCAAAGGATGGTCACACCAAATGTTGATTTAATTTAGTTAATAGAAGTTAATTGATAAAGAAAATCAATTTATTACATTATTTTTGACAGCATCCTCATTTGACAGCATTTCTGCACAAGTGCCTAAAACTTTTAACAGTACTGTAGCTTTGCAGGTAGGTTTCTTGAAGCATCTTGGAGACGTTGCCACAGTTCTTCTGGTTTTAGTCTGTCTTAGTTTGTTCTGTTTCTTCATGTCATTCCAGACAGACTGGATGATGATGAGATCAGATCTCTGTGTGGAGCACTGGCTGTTGTCAGACTCCTTGTGCAAACAAAAATCTAACTGGATTATTACAATTAGTGGTAAAATGAATGTTTGGAAATGTAAACTGATATTTCCTACTGACACACTACAGCAAAAGATAGAAATAACTGAATTAAAACCATTTTTAGCTGGTGAAAATACTAGTGCTCTAATAATTTTGGCCACCACTGTATATTTATATCTACACACACACACATATATATGTATATATATACACACACACACACACACACACACACACACACACACACGGTGAAAATACTAATGGCCTAAGACCATGTGTATATAGAGGCCTGTTATAATGCTTCTCCATAGTTAGACAAAAAGGAGATTTATTAAGACAGATTAATAGATTTTATTTTATCTTTAACATAAAAATCATCATCTAAACAACACATTGATGTGGCCTTGAAAACCATGTGAGAATGTGTTTCAGAGTGAAAGAAGGCTAGTTAAAATCTAACATACAAAATAATAACAATGTAAAGGATAGCTCAGACAAGAAGCAAGCTACAGGCAATTGACAGTGAACTTAAACAAGTGTATCAGATGTCATTTTACATGTTTTGACTGTATGATTCTAGCTCTCATCTCCATTCTCTCCCGCTCCTCTGATTAGACGCTTGTTCCCTCGTTTCCCTGTAGGGCCCTTTGGCTTGGTGAAAGCTTGTTTCAGAGTATGCTGCTTCGGGTAAACCTCTTCATACAAGAAATCCTCTGTCAGGCACTCTCCACTATCAATCTCCATCTACACACGTGAAGCATAAGTAGATTTAAGGAAATGTGGGTAAATATGAGTATTTGATTGAAAGCGAATGTCAAAATGTCATGGATAAATGAAGTTATTATTCAAAAGTTTGGGTTTCAAAAGTTTCAAGTGTTCAAAAGTTTCCATTTGTTTTTAAATACATTAATACTTTTGAAACCCAATTTAAGCACCACGACTGTTTTCAACGTCGATAATAATAAGAAATGTTTCTTGAGCATCAAATCAGCATATTAGAATGATTTCTGAAGGATAATGTGACATGAAAATTCAGCTTTGCCATCACAGAAATAAATTACGTTTTAAAATATGTTCAAGTATAAACATATGAAATTATAATAATATTTTTACTTTATTTTACTATTTTTTTTATTTTTGATCAGATAAATGCAGGAACTTGTTATACTGTAAATTAGTTAACTTCAAGGAAATGTGATTTTACTTGTTAGTTCAATATATGACTTATTTTATGTCATGACGACCATCAAAATATGCACTTTGTACTTTGGAGGTCTACATGAAATTGTACAGAGTAAAATATGATTTTTTTCCATTCTCAAGTATCTGACATCCTTGTACTCTTCTACTCAGGTCAAAGCTTGGATGTTCAAAAGCTATTTTGAAAAAACATACTGTACAGTATTAGGACCAACTGTTGCTGTTATTGTACCTTTTTGGCGATCTCTATGTGATAGTCTCTCTCTACCTCATCCAGCAGTCGATTCTTACAGCTGGAGTACAGCATCCTTTCCTTGATGCTACAGCTATACCCAGGCATGGAGTAGATGAAAACTGGTCCACATATTCAAACACAAACATAACAAACATTAGCTTTGAAGAAAAAATCTCATTACCAATCTTGAGAAGCCAACTCGGCATGCTGTGATATTGGCAGAAAATAGTTAATATTTTGGCACTAACCTACAGCTTCCAGTGCCTGTCCTTGATGGGCGTGTTTGTACAGGAAAAAGTGGTATCGTGGGGCATCAGTGGGGATTCTGCTTGGCAGCTCTTTGGTCTCTGTAGGACTAGTGTGGACCAGCTCAATTGTCTCTCGTTCAGTGTCCAGCCTCTTAAAGATGATAGAGTAAAAAGTGCTTTGTTATTGGGGTTAATGCAAAAATGTGCTCTTTTATTCAAAATGTTCATTAGGGTCAGTAAGATTTTTTTTTTTTTTTTTTAAAGATTTAATACTTTTATTCAGCAAGGATGATTTCTGTTTCAAATAAATGCTGTTCTTTTGAACTTTATATCCATCAAAGAATCTTAAAAACAATATATCATGGTTTCCAAAGGTATTAAGCAGCACAACGTTTTTCAAAATGTATAATAAGAACAAATGGTGAGCAGCAAATCAGCATATTAGAATGATTTCTGAAGAATCATGTGACACTGAAGACTGGAGTAATGGCTGCTGAATTAGCTTTGTCATTACAGAAATAAATGACATTTTAAAATATATTCGAATAGAAACATTTTTAATATTGTAATAATATTTTACAAGATTACTGTTTTACTGCATTTTTGATTAAATAATTGCAGCCTTGGTGAGCATATCAGACCTTTATTTAGTTAGGTGTTTTGTTGTTTAATTTATTCTGAAATGTAATATTATGTACAGAATCCTATTATAAAAATCTATTTAACAGCACTATCAAAAGCATTTTATTTGTAAGTATAATGAAAGAAATTGTTACTATATGTGCATTTGTATTGTCCTGTGAAAAATATACGTGGCAGTTTGAAAATTTTGCTTTTTGTATGTGTGTATGTGGAAGTATGTGGAACTTACTAGTTGAATGTAATTGATGCGTTTGTGTTTAAGCTGCTGTAAAGCATGTTTAGCTTCTTCTTGCAATGGGAACGCCAAACCCTGCAAAGTCGGATTTTTACTCTCCACGCTGATCTCTGTCTGTATCCGAAACACACATAACAGACACACAAAGATTTATATATATATATATATACAAACTTTTAATCTGTTACATTTTTTTAGATAGCTGAGGCTACCTTTGCTTGTCCACTTATGGTGGCAACTCGTCTTCTCTCGTCCTAAATAAAAAAGTACAAAAAAATTATGAAAATCTCCTTAATGTTTCACACTTGAAAACAAAATCAGTCATAGGACACTTACCCGTGCCACTTTGTCCTGTCAGGTGCATTATTAAGAAATACATTTGTTTATTAGATATTTTTATACAGGCAGACAAACTGTCAGACACTCAGTTTTGGTGTGAAGCGATTTAAACCGTATGAACATTTTCAACCTTCCTCACCTCTGTTATTTTAATCTGATGGAGCTGTTGCTCAGCAGTGGTGAGAGGAGCCGGAACGGAGGAGGAGGACAGGTGTCGTAGATAACCTTGGAAACAGACATCTTCCTGCAGATAAGAATAGTAAATAGTGCTTAGATGACACATCATCACACCTCTAAACATGTGACCTGAAGAAACCTGAGCAAAGGTGAGTGCAGGGCACAAGCAGAACAGAAAACAGTGTCACTAAATAAAGTTACATGCTTAAAAATAAAGGTCCCAAAAGTTTTTTTTTTTTTTTTCAATGAACAGTTCTTAATAGAAACTTTTAAGAAAAACATTTTCTTTTTCTAGTGTGAAGAACATTTTAATATTCTGAAGAACTTTTTTCCACAATGAAGAACCTTTTCTCCAGTGGAAAGTTTCCATGGATGTTAAAGGTTCTTAACCAACTGATGATAAATAAAGAACCTTAAGAATTTTAGTATAGAGTGTAGAAAACAAATGGGCAAAGGTCATTTGTCAGGAAAACACATTCTATTCTGTTCTATTCTGAGTGGTTGGTCGTGATTTCAGGCATCACATAATGTTGAATAATAAGCTAATATCTGGAATACTTGATTCTGATTGGTTAGAATATCTCAGAATTTCTGCAATCTTATTCTCAAAAGATGATTTTTGTGTAATTACTTGCTCCAAAAACAAAATAAAAAAAATGCTCAAAATACAAAAGAAACACCTATTTTTAAAAAAATGAAAATAAAACAATAAAAGTTAAAAGTTTTGTACAGTGTTGTGCATGTATGTATGTAAACACATATACTGTAATAGTACAGCTATAAAATAATTTCAACTCATCTGTATTTGATGTTCAAATAAACCTCTGTCTACACACCTGGACTGTTCCGAACAGTTCATCTTTCAGGTGACTTCCTCCAAACTCTTTCTTCAGTGTGGCTCGGGTAGCAGCGTACACCATCTTTAACCTCACCTGTGTAGTGCAGAATGAATAGGTATTTTCACACAGATGGGTAATTGACAGTATTTTAAACCCAAGGTGCTAAAGGGAACATTATTTATAGAGTATGAGGGTGAGAGTTTGTATTGAGCGTACACATTTCACTTTATCATGTGTTTCCTACTTACTGGTGACTGGTCTGGTGACCAGGAGATAAACAGCCACTCATAACCCAGCTGGTTCTGTGAGTCGAGGCGGTAAAGGATATAACAGGGTTCCAGGCCGTCCAGCATGGGCAGGACACATGCGTCATAGTCCTGATCCCAGCTCTGAGACACCTCTCTGTACGCTCCCAACACCAGCTGCTCTGAAACACACACAGACAGATACACACACATACACACCTCATAACACACACTCTGACTACTTGTACAGTAGCCCCAGATAAATGCACTGACTATCACTCTGGGCACAAAAACAGCACGGTGCCATGAAGTTGTTATCATACACTGACACTGCATGGATAACATTCCACAGTCCAATTTATCTTAACATTTACTTGACATTCTTTAGGGTCAACAATTTAAGTGACTGAAATATACTTGCTAAGGTATGCAGCCTTTACATGACATGGCAAAACATCAAACCAAGTGTAATTTATTTTACAAGATAAAAAAAGCACACTTTTAAGCACAACATCTGCCAAAAATAGATGTTTGTTAGGTTTTAAATGATAAAACAACATCTAAATGATGAACACCCGTGTGAACCTAAGTGAAGTACAATTAAATAAAATATACTTATTATACTTAACTTACTATACTTAACAAAGATTACTTATTACTGAATGTACTGTTTCTGGACACGTAATTGCATGTTAATTGCAATTATTAAAATGTATTATAATTTACATTTATATTAAATGCAGTTAGCTGAACTTTAGAGTGCTTTTTGAGTAGGACATATTTCCATGTTTGTATTTTATTGTATTGTACTTTTACTGCACTACAGTTTAGTGCATGTGAAAAAAACACACTATAGGTACATTTCCAATGAAGTTGTCTACTTTACATTATGTTAGTCAACACATCAAAATAAAGATACTTACTAAAAGCATGACAAATTATTATTAAAACAAAATGATTTAAAACACTTTCAAGTGAAACTTTTAATTTGACATTATTACAAAATGCACTTTTTTGAAGTGTACTTGAGAGTGTTAAAAACATGGTCATAAAAGTGTACTCACTTAAATAGCTATTTATTTAATTAATATTATCATTTTTAAAAACAATTCTAAAATTTGAAATACACTACAAGTTCACATCTAATACAATCAAGTGCAGCTCTTTTTCGACTCAAAAATGTAATATTTAAGTATGACTTAAGTGTCCAAATACTTTTCTAAATGACATGACCAATATGTGATCTTCTAAGTAATAGTTTAGAACTTGGTTTACTCTACAGTATGTTTGATTTATTTTATTACAAAGTAATGTGAGGCCTGATTCAACTGGAAAGGGTAAATAGCAGTAAACTAATCAAAAGCAGCATCAACCTTTTTGCTCAAACAAACCTGTCCTGTGGGTATTTAAATACTAATATGATACTACATAATACAAATGGTCTCACAAACAAATGCTCCTACTCACCGCTCCTTATAACAATCTTCACCACTCTGACAGCTCCCCTTCTCGCCTTCACGAGGAACTCTCTCAAGTCTGGAGTTGCTGGTTTCAGTAGATAAGTATACAACATATGACAATACAACAGAGACAGGATACAGTGAGTAACCTAAGAATTAGTTTAACCTTTAATCATCATAAGAATGGAGAGACCAAGCCCATCACATAGTATGTCATATTATAAATTCTTATATTACATCACTTATTTTTTAAAAAGGAAATTTTACACTGCTTCCACACTGTGTGGCCTGTGCCTCATTCTTGGCCTCACCATGGTAACAGGGCATCAGGACTCATAAATGATGTATGTGCAGGTGAGATGGATGAGGAGCGGCGCTTCCGCCCATAAGCTTAAATTACCTCCCATCATCTTTCACATTAAACAGCATAGTATTATCTCTCTATTTCAAATCTATATATACTACTATACTGTAGAACCAAGTTAGTTTGCTAAAATAAGCAGAGCTATCAATATTCCTACTCAAAACATTTTTAGTAGTAACATTTTCTTTTTAAATAGATAGTTCCCTTTGCCTATAGATGTACACGTTTGCACAGAGACTCCATGGAAAGTTCAATGCAAAGATTTTGATGCAAAAGTTTTTAATCTAGAGCTTTTACAGGTATTATTCCAAACATCCCCCATTTTAACTTTTTGCATGTCTTCATAGTTTATATTACACTTCTAACTCAAAATGCATGCTTTTCTTTCACTAAAAGGAGAAGGTAAAGAAAAACACAGAAAGTGTTTTATTCTAATTTTTACATTTTATAAATCCAAATGGGCTGCAGTGTACTGAAATGGTGCTTACCATCAATACCCGTCTGGTGCGACATCCCAAATTCCCTTGATGCTCCAGCTCAGTCCGAATTCCTGTCGAAACTCCCACGTTGTCCTCCTATTGTCTGCAGTGGCACTGCTATCTGTGCCCAGCAGTGTGGTCCAACTCACTTCCGTACAATGACATCAACGCCCCTTAAGCATCTTACCTGGGGAATCCTGTTTGAAACTTGATCTGCGGAACTGAGGAAGATGTGTAGCCTAATATTACACCTGTCAAGGGATGGGTTCCAGCACACCACCTATCTAGTATTATTCACCCATCACTGGTGGCCCTTTTGGGGTATAAAGTGGATGACAACATCTGATATCTGTGATGAGCTGAATGATGAAGCTCTAGTGTAGAATAAAAGGAAGAGCCCGACTGAAACTGAGAGTCTGGACATTATCTCTCTGTCTCCGTTCTTCTACAAACAGTTATGCCACGCTCCATTTGTGAAAAGAAATGGCACATTATCACTCACAAACATCGAGGACCCGACAGGAGCATATAAAGCAGTGGCCTGTGGGAGCTCAAATTCCACCAGGCTGTCATGAGATACCATGCAGGCGGCTGCTGACCCCCAACCAGCAGGACAGGCGGTTCATTTAGACAGCCTAACCAGCTATCGAAAGGCCATTTCAAACCGTAAACTCACTCTCTTGAAATTCTGCATGAGGTTTATGAAATTTGATTCAAAAAATGTTTTTATTGTGTTTCTAAAAAGCGTTTCAGGGTGTGTAACAGACAAAAAGGTTTAAATCTGATATTAAGTATCTGTATAAAGACCTGTGAGTTTTCTAGTGCTGGCTTCATGTTTAATTCACTCAGCTGTGAGCACAAACCCAGCCATTATTCATTATTCACACACAGCCCTCCCTTCAAAGATACACAGATGCTCTGCACACATAGATTCTCTTTCTTCTTTTCACCACACATTTTTTACTATAACATATAGTACTATAGACTTGTCTGTATGCATTGCTATACAATATTTAGGAGGAATGCACCCTTTGTTTTCTCAGACGTCTTTAAGAAAGCATGACTGTTAACAAATGATTTACTGCTGTTCGTATATAGGCTACATTTTGTTTGGCTGCAAGCCTGTTGATCAAACTATTTACTGACAACTAGGGCCAAAGTCCCTTTCAAAATATATCTAAAGTCTTTACTAAGCATATTCTTTTTAGTGAATCAGAAATATACAGCGTGCACAGTAGTCTGATTCTCTAACAAACGACTCTCATGAGCCAATTTCGTGAATCAAAACATTCTGTGAATAAAATATGTTTTTGTTTGTTTTGTATTTTGATATTGAATATATATTTATTCAATATCACTCTGCCCAGTGTCTTTTATTTTTAATCGCACTAATGTCATACATTGAAAATAAATTGCTCAAACAGCTCAAAAGCTAATTTTTTTGCAGATTGTTTAATATTTTATCTCAATGACATTTATACATTTTAAGTGGGACTTAAGCCGCTTGAGGTGGCTCATAGCTTATATATTTATGACCAAACTGTCACATTCTAAATAATATTTTTCTACTCTACAATAGTTTTTTTTTTTTTTTTACAAGCTGATCTGAGGGATGATTCATGAATTGAAAATGAATTAATTATTGAATCAAAAACGTAGAGCGTGACCAGTGTAATTCGATTCTCGAGCTGATTTGGCTGAATGTAATATAGTTATCACACTGACCAGTGACTTTTATTTTGAACTGTTGTTCATTCACTATTACTTCTTGCTCATCTCTTCATTTTGCTCGTGTGTGTAGTGTTTCCTCGGTTATCCTCGGCTTTACCTGTGAAACTGGCATTTTATTTGGACATATACGCCAGCAAGTAATGTAAGATCTCGGAGCTCAGATTTGAGGAAAGGGAGTTACTTTTTAACTATTCATCTGTGAAAATGCGACACGCACGTGAGGTGACATTTACGATGCTCGTGAGAGCGTATGCCACGGCTTCAAAGACCGAGACCGTCGTTTCTAACGGGAAAACAGGACTTAAAGCAGCAGATATCGCGAACAGACTCCGGAGTGAAAAGGAAAAACCAACAAATGACAAAAATGAGGTTGGCTACGTATGTTAATGCATGTAGTTCGTTTTGACTAAAGTGTCTTTCTGTGCAACCATTTAGGTTCCGACTCTTTTCGTTCCTCTCCAAAGGTTCCGGTGTCACCTCTTCAAAACAGAGTAAATGAACTCAAACAGTTTTCTCAGCAGCTACAGTCTGTTCACCCCAGTGTGCTCGTAAAAGCTCTTTACAGGGGCATCCTTTATCAAGACCAAAACATAATCGCCATAAATAAACCATATGGTGTGCCTCTGCATAGTGAGTATTTGAAATCTCGTTAACCCTCTTATTTTTGATTAAATGAAAGTATTATGTTTTGTTTTAATATTTATTCTTTAATATTTTGCATTTTGATGGGATTTCATGGTACTAGACAACATTCACTTTTAAATGATGCACCATTTATTCTGTATAAAATAAAATAAAAATCGTTTAATACACTACGTAATTTCGTATTAATTTTATATACTTACTATTTATAGGTTTTTCCATTTGGAAATATATTTAGACATAATTAACATTTTCCTTATGTCCCATTCACTTATTATGCTGACCATTTTACAAGTGTCACTTTTTTTAGCCCGTGGTTTTTTTGTTTGTATTTATATAGCGAGTGCAACAAAAGTCTACAAGTTTCATATCATTCCGATAAAGTAAAATATGTTTAAACAATTCAAAATGTATACATTTTTCAGAAGACCACCAGAAGGTTAAAGAAAGTCCATTTAAGTACATACCTGATAATATGTGTCTTACAGGACTGCATAAGATAGGTCATTGGATATACTAATATACTTCTTAATTTCCTTGTTTCATTCTCATAGATTTAGATGGCATCAGAAACAGCATTGTAGAATGTCTGCCTTTGCTGGCAAAGATAACTGATGGTGTGCATGCAGGATCACAGTTGCACCTTTGTCATAGCCTGGAAAAAGAAAATACTGGAGTTTTGATCCTGGCTAAAACAGAGGAAGCTGCTGAACATGTCCAAACACTCATCAGATCACACAATGTGGAAAGGAAATACTTGTAAGTAAATATAGGCAACCTATATTTATTGCCTGTCTTCAATTGGATGCAATTGGTTTTTAAAAGGGTCATTTGATAGTAAGCTTTTGTGGCATCCCATTAAGTTGTCTAGTGCAACATATTTTTTGCTTATTGATAACTGATTCTCTTGTAGTAGCAGCAGCATACAGTAACTCAAACATAATCCCATTTGTTTTGTTCAGGGCAGTCACTGTAGGTTTGCCCGTTCCATCCGAGGGAGTGATTGACATTCCCATTATAGAGAAGGAGGTCACGGGACCTCAGCCGCATTTTAAGGTAACATATTATTTTGGATTCTGATCTCTTATTTTCACCTGTTTTTAAAGACCGTATGAAAAGACAATTTTTATTAAAATGTACTGTAGATGAGTTTGTTTCTTCATCTGTAAACAGATTTGGAGAAATTTAGCATTACATCACTTGCTCACCAGTGGATCCTCTGCAGTGAATGGGTGCCGTCAGAATGAGAGTCCAAACAGCTGATAAAAACATTACAGTAATCCACAAGTAACTTTTAACTTCAAACAAGGCCTCCATAATATTGTTTTCTCCAGTGAAAAAGCCGTCTCGCCTGACTCGGGAGAGAAATATGCACAGATCAAACACTGTTTACAAGTAAAAACAGTCTAAACCAGCTCTAAACAAATATGTTGGTGGATTTCAATGTAAAAGGACTACAGCGGATGGATTGTTTTCCTAGAAGCATTATTATGGATTTTAGACCAGAGGCATTACGTTAAAACACCTCGCAAACATGCAGCTTTTCACTTCACATAAGGTTAATTGATAGACTGGAGTCGTGTGGATTACTTGGATTATTGTGATGTTTTTATCAGCTGTTTGGACTCTCATTCTGACGGCACCCATTCACAGCAGAAGATTCATTGGTGAGGATGAATTGTTCACGATAAGATAAATATAATGCATTTAGAAAACAGATTTTTAAGAATAGGATCTCCTCCAGTTTTCTTACTTTACTAGAATTATAGTATATATGTTTATTCTGCTCAGATGGGTCTGAGCCCATTGTTCAAAGTGAGTGAGGAGGGAGATGGAGTGACCAGGTTGAGAGCTCATCGGCAGGCACAGAGTGCAGTCACGCAGTATCGGGTTCTGGACAGCACCGGTGGCTGCAGCTTGGTGGAACTGCAGCCTGTCACAGGTATTGAAGGACCTTGAGATGTGAAAACCATACGTGACTCCTAACTGTGCCCTATATTCGCTTATTATTATAAATGTTACTAGGTTTACCCATATGTAATGTAACAATATATTTTTATTTATGTAAA
This sequence comes from Spinibarbus caldwelli, assembly GCA_039654775.1. NCBI lineage: Eukaryota > Metazoa > Chordata > Actinopteri > Cypriniformes > Cyprinidae > Spinibarbus > Spinibarbus caldwelli. The sequence continues at coordinate 7,266,503 of CM077255.1, forward strand.
AGAAGACATGCAAGCATATGATGACCAGAACCAATTTGTGTTTTAGGTGTGAAACACCAACTTCGAGTGCACATGGCTCTTGCCTTGACCTGCCCCATTCTTGGAGACCACAAGTATGCTCACTGGAACAAACTAGCACCTCAGGTATAATAAATATGTGTTTTTAAAAACTTGAAATATGAACCTACACTGCTGTTCAAAAGATTGTTTTAATGTTTTTTAAAGAGGTCTCTTATGCTCAACAAGGCTGCGTTATTTGATGGAGAAAAAAAAAAACAATAAAAACAAGATTATTGTGAAACATTATTACAATTTAAAGCAGCTGTTTTCTATTTTAATATATTTTAAAAAGTAATTTTGTTCATGTGATGGCAAAGCTGAATTTTCAGCATCATTACTCCAGTCTTCAGTGTCACATGATCCTTCAGAAATCATTCTAATATACTGATTTGCTCCTCAAGAAACATTTCTTATCAGTGTTGAAAACAGTTGTGCTGCTTAATACTTTTGTGGAAACTAATCCTTTTTTCATAATGCTTAGAATGTTCAAAAGAACAGAATTTATTTGAAATAGAAATCTTTTGTAATTTTTTGTAAAATGTCTTTACTCTTACTTTTGATCAATTAAATGCATCTCTTCCAAAAAAAAAAATACTGACCCCAAACATTTAACAATACTGTATTTCCAGATTTTTAATGAACACTTGCTTAACCCAAGATTTAGATACACAACCTAGTCAAGTCTAAGCCCAGTTTTACTAGAGTATTTATTTAGTCTATGAACATCGTAAGTGTTGTGTTGATAATGAATAATCAAGAGGTGGTGTAGTGTTTTCTTGAAACATGACTCATTGTCACGTTTGAAGACTGACCACATGCGGGTCTCACATTTCGGATTACAGAAGCTGCCAGAGGGCATACTGCGACGTCTGGGCCTGGTGCAGAGTAAAACACGATACCTCCCTCTTCACCTGCACTCCCGAAGGATCGTCCTGCCAGGGGTCAAAGGTAACAGCGACATTACAGTGTCCTGTCCCCTTCCTAAATACTTCACCAACACCTTGAAGAGACTACATATTCCACTACCGGGAAAAGAATGAGATGGATCACAGCCAGTAACTCCATTTAAAAATGTATTACATTTGTATTGAGTGGATGAAGTGGAGTGGATTTGATTTTGACTGTAGAAAAGGTCATGTACAAACCAGACATTACTTTGTGTATTCTGAAAGTTTTCTGTCCAGATTTTGTAATAAAAGACCATTGAAAATGTTTTATGAAGAAAAATTACATCTCTGCCTCACCTGTAAATTAAGTAGTCTGTGCAAATGAGGGATCTACAATATATATATGTACCATAGCATTTATCAGCCAACATTAGATTTTTAAATAATCACTGTTGGTTGATATTGTATATTTAATTGTGCATACACATTTGCCCTATTTTTACATTTATCACCTCCATCTAAAACAAATTTTGAATGTCCTGTTTTCATAATGTATATTATAATGTTGAGATGCCTAAATTCACATGTAGCATTTAAAACAGTGGTAATCTCAATCTTTTTGACTCCAACAATAGTCAAAGGCCCAATGACCTTTCCAGTTGACTGATTTTCTACATAAAGATTAAGGATAAGAATTTAAACATTTAACTCAATTTCTAACCGATAAAACATTTTTGAGCTATTCATGAAATGTCGTCCATGGAATTATAAAATGTTATTAAATTGACTTTCTAAGGGCTATAAATAGTACTTTGAAAATTGGCTTCAGGGTTTTCAAGAGAGTGGGAATCCGGGTTCTTCAAAGAAAAACAAACTGCGATTTAATGCTTGTTTCGTCTTTTTAAATTATTCACTTCCCCATTTTTTTTTTCTAATAAAAAAAAATATATATATAGCATTTTAATAACATGAAAATTCTCATTGGTTAGAATTTTAATGTTGTGCAAATTCTTTACAAAATAATTGTGAATTGTTGCAGTCAATTCAATAATGCATGTAATAATAGTTTTGTGAACTACTGTTGCAGAAATTTATTCTGTTTGTGTCATGAATGAGGCCCACGTATGCTTGTGTGACAGAACTGACCAGAGACTGCAGAAAGAGTCAAAGACGACACATACAGGTGATTCACTGTACAAAAAGGCATGTTTGAAAACACAGGCTTCAATTCTCCAGCACCACTATATCATCAATACATATCAGGTTACCATAGATGCATGTATATATAAAAAAAAAAAAAAAATTAAAAATAAAAACAGAACCAAAAAGTTTTCATGTATAATACACTCCTCAGGTACGTGAACTCTACTGCAAGCTCCTGGTGGTGAGCAGGGGTTGTGTTAGGTGTTACAGATGAATGAAGCCATGTTTTTAAATGTGTTTTTAAATGTACACCTGACCATCACATGGTGTTCCAGTCCACTGCCAATAATCATTTAAGTTTAGTATGCAGTCTTAAAAAACACTTGATCCTTACAGTTCAGCACTTACTTAAAGAAAAATAAACAGAGGACAGTGGGATGAGGGATGCAGCTTACATACATGGCAGAAAGAGAAAATGCACACATCAAGGGATCTGGGCAAATACATTTCAAGGGTCATTAGAGGAACAAACAGAAATAGTTCCTGTATCTAAAACAAAAAAAGGCTTGTATGTATGTCCAGTTCATTGAAAACCCCTCTTGAACCTCTTTGCTCTCCTTTTAACCATGGGTGAAATATAAGGAGACGCTACAGAGTCTATTTCAATCTCTTGAGAAAGGAGAGGATGATGGCATGATGGAGTGCTGGAGAAAGCCTCACTCTTATTCCATCTTGCTTTCTTTTGCTTGCCCTCGTCTTCTCTCAGTGTACGTTGGCCTGTGTGATGGAGATTATCTCCTGGATTTCCCGCACCATCATGATGCGTGTTAGCATGTGCTCCAGCTGCTCGCTCGTGATTGGCTGAGTGGAGTACCAAATAGGGCTGTTGGGTGCCACAACAGGCTCTGGCGTCAGGTAATATGTGTCGTTACGACCCTTTGCAGTCTGAGGGCTGAGGACAGACAAAAAAATGAGGAAGATACAGAAAAGGTAAGTTTTATTTTGAATAACTTAAAAATAAAATTGCGTATGCATATGATGAAATCAGTGGCACACCATTTGAAGAGGTAAAAGTCATAGAGCTTAATAGGACAACGCAGCGGGTTCTCTGGGTCCTCAGCCTGCTCTGCGTACATGTCATCTGTCACTAGAACAATAACAGATATGATTTATGACCAATTAACTTGTGACTTTCATTTGTTCATGGTAAAACCACAATTATAAAGCACACACAAACAAAAACTATTTCTGACCATTATTATTCATTGTAGAAGTTTCCATGGCCAGGACTGGAAAAAAATTTTTTAGTTTTAAATTTTTTGTTTTGCAAATATTTTCTGATTTAATTGAATATGCAATTTAGTGTTTCAATTGCTAGAAATATTGCCAAATTTCCAGCATTACATCAGGTTTTTCTAGTTACTCTAGATACAGCTATTGTATTGGCTGAAATCCCATACTTGTTGATCACTGATAACTGTATAACTTTGGAAATGTTTCATTATCATTAAGCAGCTCAGCTGTTTTCAATATTGATAATAAATGTTTCTCGAGCATACATTCAGCATATCAGAATGATTTCTGAAGGATCACGTGACATTGAAAACTGGAGTAATGGCTACTGAAAATTCAACTTTGCGTCCCAGGAATAAATGTCATTTTAATATATATCAAAACAGAAAACAGTTATTTTAAATTTATGATATTTGAAATTATTGCCATTTTTACCTTATATTTAAACAAATAAATGCGGCAATTTAAAAAAAAAAATCTTACTGACCCCAAACATTTGAAAGGTAGTTTACACTATCCATAAGTAAATTTATCTTGTGACATTTGAAAACATCCAGCCTTATTTTGTGGCTCCCTCCTAACCTTTCTGTCCAACATGGTGTGGCCCAACTCCTTTCAGGTAGCGGATGCTGGTGCTCTTGTCTTTAGGGTTGGTGGGGTTCTTCTTGGTGTGTCTGAGCACTTTGGAGAAGGCCACTTTCATATGCTGCTCCACTGTGGTCAAGTGGAAGTACCTATGCAGAGACAACATTATAACCCCTGAGCACTCATTGCCATCATCTTTGAAGAGAAGGAGACTCACTTGGTGTTGAAGTACATCAGTGTAGTAAGGAGAGTGGCTGGAGAATGAGCTCCCAGCTGCTTACACTCCCACAGCATCTCTTCTGTCACATGACTTGGGATAATGTAGCCTGGCAAACACAAAGACAATTAACAAACTCCACAAAAGCAGATCATTTAAAAACACACACAAACGTCTTACCAAGAGGGTGAACACTGGGCCTCCACTCTTCAAGAATTTTGTGTAAACACTGACAAAACCGGCTGTAGTACTGATCAGAGAAAATGTCGTCTACTCTGGCGTTCTCAAACATGTACTGTACAAAACAAACAAACAAAAAAAAAACAAGGAAATCAGCCTATGCAAACTAATGATCCAACATAATCAGCACAAACAAAAATATGAAGAAGTAGGACATACTTTCTGTATACATAAAAATACATAGTATAGTGAATCGGGTTCAAATGGCTCCTCCTCCAGCCCACGAGCCTCTTGGGTCATCAAAGACAGAGCCAAGTTCAGCTCACCCACTGAACTTGACACAAGATCATCCTGGAAGCGCAGCGGCTGTCGACCTGCAGAAACAGACATTTATCTTGCTGCAAATAAACATTACTAGATGCTTAATAAAAACTGTTCACAGTTTTGACCATGCATTCTATATAGTTAAGGGACCTTTTAAGACCTAAATAAAATGAAAAATATAAGCAATTTTGCAAAATAAATAAACACTACTTTCAAAATTTTTGGGGTGGCAAGTTTTTCTACGTTTTTGAAAGAAGTCTCCTTTGCTTCCCAAAGGTTGCATTTATTTGATCAAAAATACTTTAAAACAGCAAAATTGTGAAATATTATTACAACTTAAAATAAATTATCATTTATTCCTCCTGATTATTAATTTCTTAAACTTTCTTAAAAAAAAAAAACTGACCACAAATATTTGAACAAAAAAAACCTTGAAGACATATTTTCTACTTACAGTTTTTAGCTGAATAAATTCATGAAAGAATTGCATTTTTTCATTTTCATATGCAGAAAACAACATAAGCCTACTATCCTATTCAAGATATTTAAAGAAAGAACTGTATGATTGAACTATTGATATAAATAATATAGTACACCAACTACTGACCCAATTCTGTACCCAAATGCTGATTGGTAGCTGCTTTAATGCTTACACGAATGTGCACACATGATTGAGAAATCCATTAAGGTTATTGCTTTGTTGATAGCAATATGTTAAAGCAGATCTATTATGCAAAATCCACTTTTGTATTGTTTTTGAACATAATTATGTGTCAGCAGTGTGTGTACACATCCACTCTATTGTGATAAAAATAGAGTGTTTACATGTTTTTGACGTAACCGTGTGTATTTGACAGATTAAGCGTAATATGCGAAAGGGAACTTAGTTTAGACTCGCGCAACGTGCCATCTGACAGCCAGCTTTCTGTCCAAGTGTGCTCAGAAAACCATATCTCAGAAGTTTAAACTTATGACTTTAAAATTTGTGCAAATAATAAATTTACATGTCGTCGAAGAATGAGAACACGATAAATATGATAATCATAACCAAACAGATGTTTTGTATTGGCAAAGTATGCGAGGCAGGAGTTGTAAAGGCACAGCCCTGTTCTGGAAAAGTGGGCAGGGAGCAGCAGCTCATTTGCATTTAAAGATACATGCACAAAAACAGCATGTTTTGCTTCTGTTAAAAAAAAAAATTCTTTTTCAGCATGGAATAAATGATCTGTCTGCTATTTTGAGCTGAAACTTCACAGACACATTCTAGGGACACCTGAGGCTTTGCATCTTGTAAAAAAAAATAAATAAATAAAGGGATAATAGGTCCCCTTTAAATATTGCATTAAATCACTGCATGAGTTCCAAAGCATTAGTTTTCGCTGTGGTATCAAATGTGAAATCAAGACTCATAAAATTTCACTCATATTGCTATCACCTACTAAAATTCTAATTTAGTAACAATCCTAAATTCAGTGGTGATATAAAGACAGAGGTAGTGATGAAAACATTAACTCACGTCCAATAGGTGCCAGTTTATTTTGTTCATTCTTGTCCAGCTCAGCATTTTTGCGCTGAACCCACAGCCTCCACACTTCCAGCCCTTCCTCAGGCTTCAGCGTGTTGGGGAGGATCAGCTCTGGAGGAGGTTCCACCTGTGGTTCTGCCTCCGTCTGCGCCTGAAAACACAGAACACCATCATTGCCACATTATTTTGATATGCATAAGTGATCCTTTACAGTTAAATGCACATCACCTACTGGAGAAATGCAAAATGACTTGAGACAGCCTGGGGGTTATGAATATTAAGCATGCAGGATTCCTCCTAGAATGGAATTCCTCCTAGTGTTCACCTGCAGGTGGAGCTGTTGTTCCTGAGCCTCTCCATCCTGTACGTGTTGCTGCTGTTGCTGCGGATCCCATATGTGCAAGGCCTGTGTCGTCCCAGAGTAAGCGCCTCCTACGGTCTGCACTGCCACAGGGATGTGAATATTTCCATTCATAAATTGCGCAGGGAACAGCGAATGTACAACGTCCTCCTGAGTGGTCACTCCTGAGCCAGACACTGGAACGGCCACTGCCCCGGCAGCCTGAGATGCACCGATTACCATCTTGTCCTTGTCTTTATCGGTAGGCGAGGCCTGTACCTGCACGGTGCTGTAGGCCTCCTGAGGGATGGCGATGTGGGCCACACCTTGCTGCTGTGGGGCAGAGTACACAGGTATGGTCCAGGTCTCACCGGCTGGGCCTGTGATGGTACCAGTGGTGCTGTAGAGATGAGTGCTATCAACGGTCAGCAGGTCTGGTCGAAGTGACAAGTAGCCCTGCTGTTGGCCCTGTGGGATGGCCAATACAGTGGCCAGCTGCTGCCCTTGAGGAAGTGAGTAGGACACAACTGTCGGGACATCCACCTTGCGTTTCTTTGCAGGCTGAAGTACAGCTGGTGAGCCTCCAGGTCGCCTCTCTGCCTCCCTGGGGGAGCCTTGCTGCTGAGGAGGGGACAGAGTCTCCACAGTCTGGATCTGAATCTGCTGACCTCCAGCAACTGCTGCCACCAGTTGGGCTTGGATCTGGGAGTCAAACACACATTACGATAAGAATCTAAAATGCATAAATGTAGAAGCTCATCATGTATTGGTGTGCATTACCTGTTGTTGTTGTTCCTCAGTGAGTTCTCCCTGTTGTACCAGCTGTGTAGTGGTAACTCCTTGTAGCTGCTGTTGGGTGGGAGAGGCCACCTGAAGTACCTGGCCAACTGTCTGACCCTGCTCCCCCTGGATCTGCACCTGCCAATAAGAAGATGGAGAGGTATTTAGAGCAGGGCTCAATAAAATGATGTTAGGATGAGGACTCCTGGAGTAACCAGGAGTAAGGTCTCAATCTTCTTTTGCCATGTATGTATCATTTTCCTGCAAATGTTTATGAATATGAATATGTAAAACTTGCAGTTTGGTGCATGTGTTCTCTTTGTAAGTGAAAAAACAAACACATCCGCACTAAAGAAAAAAACGTAAAAAATCTAATATGCTGATTTAGTGTTCAACTAACATTTCTTATCATCTGAAGAATCCAAGGATCCTCAAATGCATTATATATATATATATATATATATATATATATATATATATATACACACACACACACACATATACATGGGAGTTGCCCCCCATATCATCACTCATGGAATCTCTGATGTCAGCCCAGGCCCGGTTGTACGGGGGTATTCGACGGCGCTAAATACCCTCAAACGAAAGCAAAAGTAATTAAAAGATCTGCCAAACTATCCAACGTGTTTTTGCAGCGTTGAGCAATGTAGCCAATCAAAGACATATCTGTTGATTTTTTTTCAACGCAATGGCCAATCAGAAACATAGTTTTTCAGAATTCACTCACTGCTGAAATTTTTGCACACTCGTGAATCATCTCATGACTAACTAAGTGCAGACGCGATGTAAATAAGAGATTCACTGTGTATTTTAGAGAGCTTGATTATCACCAAACTTTGTGAGATCGCGATGAACTTTGATGAGTGATGCTTTTAGTGATAATAAAGGGAGCGTGCTTCGTGTGTTTTCTAGGCTATAATCCATTCAGAATATGAATGAATCTTTCATTTTTCGGAAACATACATGCTGCAAAGTTTCGGGAATGATGCTGGATTCATTCTCGAAATATCAGTGATAGACGGGACAAAAATGCCTCAGTGATTTAATTCTGGAACCAGTAGCCAAACTTCCACAGACAGCGCACGTCCTGAGGGAGATCCAGTTCACGGACTAAAAGCGTGTGTAAACTTTATTGAGATCGGGACATATCAACCAGTAATTTAATTTCCAGTAACGGACGGTAGAAAATTCTGAATTGAATGGCATGCGATTTATGACAGAATAGTCCCAACAACTGATCGTTTATTTTTTCCTCACGTGTCTCACCACAATGATTCAAAACGAACACATTTCAAGTGACATGGGAAAAAGACACGGAAAACTTAAATGAATATGGTAGTGCATTGTTTTGATGCATACAGGTGCATCTCAATAAATTAGAATGTCGTGGAAAAGTTAATTAATTTCAGTAATTCAACTCAAATTGTGAAACTCGTGTATTAAATAAATTCAATGCACACAGACTGAAGTAGTTTAAGTCTTTGGTTCTTTTAATTGTGATGATTTTGGCTCACATTTATCAAAAACCCACCAATTCACTATCTCAACAAATTAGAATATGGTGACATGCCAATCAGCTAATCAACTCAAAACACCTGCAAAGTTTTCCTGAGCCTTCAAAATGGTCTCTCAGTTTGGTTCACTAGGCTACACAATCATGGGGAAGACTGCTGATCTGACAGTTGTCCAGAAGACAATCATTGACACCCTTCACAAGGAGGGTAAGCCACAAACATTCATTGCCAAAGAAGCTGGCTGTTCACAGAGTGCTGTATCCAAGAATGTTAACAGAAAGTTGAGTGGAAGGAAAAAGTGTGGAAGAAAAAGATGCACAACCAACCGAGAGAACCGCAGCCTTATGAGGATTGTCAAGCAAAATCGATTCAAGAGTATGGGTGAACTTCACAAGGAATGGACTGAGGCTGGGGTCAAGGCATCAAGAGCCACCACACACAGACGTGTCAAGGAATTTGGCTACAGTTGTGGTATTCCTCTTGTTAAGCCACTCCTGAACCACAGACAACATCAGAGGCGTCTTACCTGGGCTAAGGAGAAGAAGAACTGGACTGTTGCCCAGTGGTCCAAAGTCCTCTTTTCAGATGAGAGCAAGTTTTGTATTTCATTTGGAAACCAAGGTCCTAGAGTCTGGAGGAAGGGTGGAGAAGCTCATAGCCCAAGTTGCTTGAAGTCCAATGTTAAGTTGTGATGTCTGTGTCATGTCTGTGTTAAGTTGTCAGTCTGTGATGATTTGGGGTGCAATGTCATCTGCTGGTGTTGGTCCATTGTGTTTTTTGAAAACCAAAGTCACTGCACCCGTCTACCAAGAAATTTTGTAGCACTTCATGCTTCCTTCTGGTGACCAGCTTTTTAAAGATGCTGATTTCATTTTCCAGCAGGATTTGGTACCTGCCCACACTGCCAAAAGCACCAAAAGTTGGTTAAATAACCATGGTGTTGGTGTGCTTGACTGGCCAGCAAACTCACCAGACCTGAACCCCATAGAGAATCTATGGGGTATTGTCAAGAGGAAAATGAGAAACAAGAGACCAAAAAATGCAGATGAGCTGAAGGCCACTGTCAAAGAAACCTGGGCTTCCATACCACCTCAGCAGTGCCACAAACTGATCACCTCCATGCCACGCCGAATTGAGGCAGTAATTAAAGCAAAAGGAGCCCCTACCAAGTATTGAGTACATATACAGTAAATGAACATACTTTCCAGAAGGCCAACAATTCACTAAAAATGTTTTTTTTTTATTGGTCTTATGAAGTATTTTAATTTGTTGAGAAAGTGAATTGGTGGGTTTTTGTTAAATGTGAGCCAAAATCATCACAATTAAAAGAACCAAAGTCTTAAACTACTTCAGTCTGTGTGCATTGAATTTATTTAATACACGAGTTTCACATTTTGAGTTGAATTACTGAAATAAATGAACTTTTCCATGACATTCTAATTTATTGAGATGCACCTGTACATCCGAAAAAGATTTCCTTTTTTTTTGGGTCTTTTTTTTCTTGCCCTCCTGACTCGAGAGTCAAATGTCAATAAACGATTATTCAATAAACTCTGCTTTTTTATTATCGATTATTCAATAAACTCCTTTTTTATTATCATCACTTCATTTCCCGCTTCTGTTCTTCACTGGCTTTACTCCGTCAATTTCTTGGCTGACAGAAGACTGTCAATACAGGTTTGGGTACCAGACCAAACTGGCTGTTAAAGGATTTTGGGTATTAGACCATTTTGCTGACTAGTTGTTCTGTTACCAGACAGAACTGTTATTTTCTGACAAGATCTGGCATCCAGAGCTGGATCTAATATTTCTGGCATGGAGGCATGATCTAACACATCAATGTTTAAAACAGCTGATTTTTTTTTTTCAAGATTCTAATCAGAATATTAATTCTGTACAGCTTAAGAATAAGAACAGCTTTTATTTAAAATAGAATCTTTTAACATCATAGATGTCTTTACTGACACTTCTGATCAATTTAATGAATCCTTGCTAAATAAAAGTATTTATTTGTTCAGCAACAAAATATCTAACTTACTTTTTTTTTTTCTTAAAGAATACAAATACTTTTTTTTTCCTTCTAAAAAGAGACCTGGCAAAACACTGCCAGCAACTTCATTGGAAAGGTTCACATTCATGTTCATGCATTTGCGATGTCCACAAATTCTAATATGATTCTTATAATGTAAGCAGCTCCAAAGCAATCATGAGTGCAACTAGTTTCAGGACAAATTCATTTTGAAATATTTTCAGAGTTACTGATTTTTCTGTGGTGAACAGAACTGACAAGACAAAGCAGACATTCTATCTAAAGGCTTTATAATCAACACGATCAGTAGCACCAGCCATCATGCCTGAAACTCATTATCTACACTTAACAAAATATGAAAGATTAAATTTACACTCCAGAGGAAAAAAATGCCCTTGGCAGTCTGGAGCTTTTCATTATTCCCAGTATTTTAAAGGCGGGAACTTGTCTACCTAGAAAACACAATTCTTAAACCCAAATGTCTTATGTCTAAAATGTCATGTCATTCCAAACCTGACTGTCTTCTGTTAAAAACAATAGAAGATATTTTGACAAATGTCTCTGTGTTTTTTTTTTGTCCACATATTGGACGTCAATGGATAATTTTCATTGTGTTCCCTAAAAGAAAGTAAGTCATACAGGTTTGGAACGACATGAGGGTGAATAAATAATGACTGAATTTTCATTTTTGGGCAAACTATCCCTTTAACCTGTACCTGTACTTGGATCTGCTGTTCAGATGCTTGATGCACAGCTGCAGCCAGCTGAGGGGAGATCTGTGTAGATGTCACCTGCACCTGTTCAGAGGTGAAGCAGAAATCTGACCACTAGTTTTTGCTTTTTAAAATCACAGCTAAAACGACAATGAAAAGTGATTCTTTTCCTACCGGACATGCCAGCTCCAACAGTGAGCCTGCCACCTCTGTGCTGTCCGTGTAGATGCAGTTGGCTCCCTGCTGGTACACCATAGTAGTGGTGGTGCTGCTGGTCTGCTGACTGAACTCCTGCAGAACCTCCGGGCCTTTGGAGGCCAGCGACTCCAGAAACTCTTTCATGCGGTGCTGAGGTATAGTGCGTGCCTTCTGCCGCACATACTCGTCGAACGAGATCGCACCGCCTTCAATGGGCTCATTCATGACAGGTCAATCCACCCTGCACAGGAGCCTTAAACAAAAATGACACGAACACAAATACCAGTCAAAATTTGACACAAACTGAATGTATGTTTCTCATGATCTTTAAAGTTTAAACTAAAGGCGTACGCATAAAATTAGTCATAGTACAATTAGTTTGGACCCTTTTCACATTTCTGGGGTTCTCAAAAGTCTTATCGTTGATGAACAGAAACTACAACAAACAGAACAGAGAAAAAGAGAGAAAAAACACTTATGCAGCAGCATTAACCAGTTTTTTGTATAACAAAAATTATATTTTATAAATGTATTCTACATTAAAAAAAATAATAATAATAATAAAAAAGTTATAATAATATATATATATATATATGCAAGCATAAGCTTGCTAGATTTACAACGTTAATAACCATGTAAACATGTAATCACATTCTGTGAAAAGGTTCCATACACAAATATTTCATTATTCTTTGGAATAATATGGTCACAATAAAGAAAATGACAGGTAATTTATGTTTATATAAATGATTACCATACACTGAAATTGTATATCATGAAAAACTCATCTAGACTAAAAATTCAATCATACACAAACATAACCAAAAGCTTATACACACTCAAGGATAGTGAACCTGAAAAACAGTAATACTTTTTTTTTTTTTTATCATTGCTAGCTCTACATTGGCATATGAAGCATTCAATACACTCTCTGTACAATGCAGATGTGATTTCATTTTTTAATAGTGCATATGCTCCCCATTCAACCATAAACATAAGAAATCTGCATGTATCCTTTTGCGGTTTAGATAAAATTGTACAAACTGGAGGCTAAAGGTGTTTCATGTGATTTAGTAATGATGAAGAGCTCTGTGTTTAAAGCATTCAGACAGAAACAGCCTCTACCCTTGCTGGACTTTGGACCCCTCGAGCAAAATAAATGAGTTGCATTGAAGTTGTTCTCAAATCACAAAGCCAACCTCATTCTGAATGATCAAATATGATCTTTTTGAATCAATACACAATCAAAAATATGATTGTATGTGATTATAAGCTAGCTCTGCTTATGGTCAATCACATACTGGACCACTCAATGCTTTTGCCTCGAAAATATGCTAGCATTAATGCTAACTCGCTAACCTTTGTAAAATGAAACTTCAAAACCCCAGAAAAAGGTGCAAGGACCTGCATTACGATACTAAACACATTTATGACATGCCGCTATGCGATATTAGTCATTATTCCCGCAGGAAATGTGGTAACGCGCGCGCAGTTGTGTAGCTAACGTGAGCTCGCGTGCTAATCTTCCCATGCTACCTTAAATAAAAGCCAAAGCAATTTCCGCCAAAACACGCCGTTCAAAAAACAAAAACCCCACTAAAGCTCAACTAAAGCTGGCCGTGCACATGTAAAGTCCGTTTGCTTTGCTATATCCCGTTATTTCTGCACTCAAACACATTTGTCATTATTTAAGTGCGATTTATGTCGTGACGTGTGCTTATTCTGCTACACATATAAATGAAACGGTTTAAACCCCGCTGCGGCCGGTTGCAAACATGTCCTACCGTATTGAAAAATACACAAACGCGATGCCTGGACGGCTTGGATGGCTGAAAACGTTATTTTTTAACAATAATGTTTGCGATAGAGCTGACGGAAGTAGGCCTGCTGTGACAGCGCTAGACCCCGGGCTGTCCTGTAGCGTGAAGGCGGGGACGGATTCGCAGCTCCCCCTTCCGGCTCCACCGCTGCCGCAAGCACATTCACTATGCCATGAACGCGGAGCGTAGGGTTGCCAGATTTTTCCATATGGAAAAAAAAAACATTTTTTTTAATTTTTTTTTTTTTTTACAATTTACCATTATTTATATCTGTCTATCTCACTCTCTCTCTCTCTCTCTCTCTCTCTCTCTCTCTCTCTCTCTCTCTCTCTCTATATATATATGTGTGTGTGTGTGTGTGTGTGTGTGTGAGTGTGTGACCCTGGACCACAAAACCAGTCTTAAGTAGCACGGGTACTGTATGGGTCAAAATTATTGATTTTTCTTTTATGCCAAAAATCATCAGGATATTAAGTAAAGATCATGTCCCATGAAGATATTTAGTAAATTTCCTACCGCAAATATATCAAAACTTAATTTTTGATTAATAATATGCATTCCTAATAATTTCATTTGGACAACTTTAAAGGCGATTTTCTCAATATTTAGATTTTTTTTGCACCCTCAGATTCCAGATTTTCTAATAGTTGTATCTCGGCCAAATATTGTCCTATCCTAACGAACCATAGGCTACATCAATGGAAAGCTTATTTATTCAGCTTTCAGATGATGTATCAATCTCAACTTCTAAAAAATTGACTCTTCTGACTGGTTTTGTGGTCCAGGGTCACATATATATTTTTGTATGTATTATTAAAATCCAGGTTTGAAGTGTAAATGACAGAAATTCATGGCGTACATTCATTGATAGAGGACCCATATATGCTGCTCAATAATAAACTGAGAAACTGATATATCAGTTAATCAGTAACACAAGGGTAAAAAGAAAAACAGAATGAACAATCTGATAAACAACAAAAACAATAAATCACATTGTAATAAACCATGAATACATAGACTGATTGTAAATACAATATTTAATTTAAAAATTGATCATATAGAAATTATATGTTGAGTATACACTGAAGTGGATTCTGAACTAAACATTTTTTCACATTTTTAGTGTTTATTTATGGTTACCTTTAGATTATAAAATTACTGAATATTTATTAGTATTGAGGTGGTGATATTTGATATATTCACTTAGTGGCTGGTCACTTTATCATGCTATAGGGGCCAAACTCCCAAAATCCCAAAAGTGACTGTATTTTGGAATAAGTCCAAAAATACAATCAGCTACATATTTAAAACATACAAAAAGTTCACTTATAATTAGAGGACATGGCAACACTGGACGGGTGCGCGCACCCGCTATGTATGACATTTTACATTTTACGGTTTTACAGGAGCATAAAGAACAGACCTACTACGCTGTCCATTGATATGCTGTTGGTGTAACTTATACATTAATATGTTGAAACTCATAATAAAAGGCTGTTTGGTACTTTAAAAAGAGGTAAATTAGATGTGATTTGCCCATGTGTTTATTTTCCATACTCTCTGCGAAACAACAGCTTGTGATTTCATTGTAAAGTATTTTATGAGAGTATGTTATTAAAGAAATATATAGAAAATAATGACAGCAAAATTATTTTATGTATTTTAAATACGTTGCGTATCATTATGTACGTAACAGAGCGAGATAAAGTCATTCTGTAATGTCATTTCAGCGTGCTTGTGCCTTTAAGCGGAGCTTTATTCGCTCCAGTCCGCCTTAAAGCGCTAAGCATGTGTCTGTGAGGGCCTCCCCCTGATCGCCCTGCAAAAGGCTGCCTGACAGAGCTCTTAAGGTGGACCGGGTGAGATATGCTGTATATCGCTTAATCATATGACTGTTATGAGTTCAGAAAGAGTTAATTCCCACGGTCTCTCTCTTAACCCCAGAATGACCCTGTCCTATAATTTGAATAAACATATAGCCCTTTACAAGCCATTTAATAATTTACATAATAGAAGTCAATTTATCTCAGCAAAGCACATTTGTAAATATCAGAAAATCAGTAGGCTATTTTAAAGAGTAAGTGTACCTAAATATCTAATTTCCTGTGTTCATTATTGCAAATAGCAGCACATTAAACTATTAATAACACGATCCAAATATTAAACATTTCAATTATGGTTTAATGTTAATTCAAACACGTCAAACCACTTTTTTGAAAACTTTTTATTGTAATTTGGATCAGCAGTATAAAATAAGGGAGATTGGTTTTTGAAATTGATTTTTGAAAGCATCACTCCAACATATAAAATAGAGCTGGCCAAATATACTAATAACTTAAAATGATGAAAAGACCTCAAGCCAATAACTTAGACTAATATGGTTTTATATAAATTAAGTTTATATGATTTTTATGCACACAATTTGCGTATAACCTCTTTGAAGACCTATAAAACAACAATATACTTATAACATTATTTTTACTTAAGTATTTTTTCCAATACAATATTATGTCAAATACATGACTTGTTTTGTACTTAACTATTTTGACTTTAAAACATAATTATTTTTTTAAATGTCTGAAAAAGGTAAAAATCTGTCGTCTCTGTGGTTTTTGTGTGTGGGAGCATTTGACATACATTCAAATAAGATCTGGTTAAATCCAATATGTTGCCTCTGCTGTGAGAAACCACCATGTTAAGCCCCACATGTCAGGTTTGTATCAAGAATCAAGTAAGCGGTAGTCTAACATGGTTAGATGGTTAGCATGGTTAACCATGTTATCGGTACTCTAACATGGTTTTGAAAAAGACAGAATTACTGTATTGAATCAGAAAAATAATTAGGTGTGAGAAAATAATTCCTCACATTATGTTAACTGTGTGATGGGATTTTTCTTGTTCAATTAGCCTTTAGTATTTGTTATGTTATGTAGGAACAGACTTGTTTACAGAACTAATGGTCTTACTGAAATCCTTTATATTGAAGAGATTACCTTTACACATCTGTGATACCAGAAAGGAACAGATGCACAAAACTGAAAGAGGAAAGTATCTATATTTTCTGAAGACTACACATTTTGTGACCCTGACTTGACATATTTCATTTTACATTAACGTTTCAAAGCTCCTAGGGTTTGTTAACTTTTGTTGTTTGGACTGGGGATCAGAACCCAGCTCAGAGACGTAAGTCCAGCAGGACATCAACCAGATGGCAGAAAGATTACAGTGAAACGTCAGGTGGGCTGCACTCTAAGTATCAGCACAAAGATACAGCAGTTTTAAGAAGGCAGCATTCAATGACGACTACACCAGCAGTACACCAAAAATGATTTATATTTGAGAAATACTCTAAGGAACTGTGATATTCATTTTACAGCTGACCTCAGGAACTTCAGGTAAGTGTTCAAAGGGTTGAGTGAGGAGTATTTGGGTTTCTGTTACAAATCTAACAAATCTTTGTAGTCAGTTAGGTCTATAGACAACAAGATAGTTCACCCACAGTAAGCTGGAGAAGCAACATTTACACAAATATTTAAATAAATAAATACATTTAATGTATCAAAAAGTAATAATAAATAAATGTAACTGGTTGAAGTGCTTGGAATGATCCAATCTTTCATAATGGCACTTTTTATTTTTTATAAATACAAACACATGTTGTACTACGGTTGTGCTAGCAGAATTTTCATAGGTATAAGATGACTTTGATAACAGCCTTCACACCGAAACCTATTTAATCTATGTAAACTATTTAAATTACTGGTTCATAACCTCTTCATGGCAAATCACATACTGTTTACTCAAAAATGCTGTTGTTCTGCAAATTTTGCAAAAACCAATAAAAAATTATTGTATAATCCAGTTATTTATATGCATTGTAAAACAGGACAACAGATTTTAGTGCAGACACCTGGCAAAAATGTAAAAAAAAAAAAAAAAAGAAAAAAAGTGCAGATCGTAGTTATACTTTAGTCCCTGCTTTGGGACCTAAAATTGTTATCTTTTAACCTTTGCAATACTTATCACTATTTTCATATTCTGTATAAATATGCTGTACGTTTTTCCAGGTTTTGATTTAGGAAATGTTTACTTTCACAAGTGTAGCTTCTAAAAGTCTTTATAAACCATGTGTATTCTGTTCTGTCACCATTTAGCTCCTGGCACTGTTTTTACTCGACAGCCTTTGGAAATTAACAGGACAGAATGGTTTGGCTCCTCACTCTAATTGTAGGACTGCCTCTTCTCCAGCAACCTGTTACTTCCCTCGGCTCCAACTCAACACAACCCTTAAGCCACAACAACCTGAGCATCCAGGCAGTTGGCGACTTTCCAACAACTCTACCTGCATCACGTAATACAAACTGGATAGATGAAAGAGTTGACAACAGATTTACCAAAGACTTGGTTTTACCCCTTCTGCCTAATTTTAGCATAAATGAGGGATCTGGTGAAGGAAGTGGACTTCAGCAGAGCCTTGAGGTTATGCTGCCCTCTACTGGTCTACTGGAGATGGACATGTTAATTCCAGACAGAGCAGAGAAACAAGATTTTGACATGCAAGAGTTAGATACTCACCCCGCCCCTCCAGTTCCACTAAAACTAACCCAGAATATCGATGAAGATGATCAAGATATAATTTTAGCAAACAATAACAGTGTCTCTGATCAAGCAACTTCCACAATGGCTGTTCAGTTGACTACACACATCCACACCCACATAAATAACAATGAGAGAATGAACAAAGACCAACCTTTGCTGACAACCATCAAACCAATTACAGAGACAAACAGTACAGAAAAATCTCCAGTCAATATGTATTTAGTGACATTTAATACAGATATAGAGGTGAACAACAAAGAAGACATGAAGGATTCTCGAGATACCGAGTATGATGCATCCACACAGAATTTAAATTCAACCACAAAGCCTGAAATGTTGGGAAACAATGGCACCCTTGTGACACAGTCTGGCTCCATCCAAGAGTTCCTTGATCTCACAGTGGGAGAGGAACGTAATGGTACCAACCATCCGCCTGCAGCCACACCTCCATTACAGACTGGTTAGTATATAACTGTGAGGTTTTTCCTGTTAAACCATCCCAATCTTATGGCAATTCGTACATATTTTATGAGGTGGCTAATTCGACGAGTGAAGTTGTACGAATTCATACTATTTTTGCTAAATCATACGTATTTTACAAGTTCCCCAATTCGTATGAATTCTCACAAATGACCTACTCAAATCCGCCCCTAAACCTACCCGTCACTGGGGTCTAGACAAATTGTACAAAATCGTACAAGTGAGGTCGTACAAATTCGTATGAATCAGCCACCTCATAAAATAAGTACAAATTGGTCATGAGATAGCATTGGTTAAACATTGGTGATGTTTTTTGAATAACCACTGCAATGTCAGTTCTGAAAAAGAAAAAACAGAGCACGAAAGTCAGCAAATCATGGAAAGAAACACTGATTGTTCTTATGAATTTCAGGTAAGGAGACACGTGAAGAGACTACATCTGATTTACCCGTGGGTTCATCATCCACAGCTCCATCTGTTTTTCAGGCAACAAACAAAGCCACAGATTTCTCAAAAAACAAAGGTAATAATCATGAATATTGTCATTTTTATTAAACAACTTGTAGACGACTTTTACACTCTATTATTAGAGAGAAAATAACTAACTAAAATGTTCTCCACTTCCATTATAGATGATGAAAAGCCAAAATGGTTTGGACGTTTATTTGGACTATTAACAGAGCGCAACCTGTCTGATGTCATTGGTACATACATACTAGGCCCATGTGTGGTCTCCACTGGTGGCAATGTGACCCGGCTACAGTGGGAGGACTTAAAACGGACACTAACCTTTGCTTGGGAGCTCCATGTGTATGGCTCAGCTGTATTGTTTCTGTTGGGGGTGGTAGCTGCAATTTTCGGAGTGATCAGTGGGGCTAATATGCTCCATCCATTTTGCAAGGCCTTCACCCTTGCTAATATCCTACTTCTGCTAGCAGGTTTGCTTCGATTTGTACAGCTCATAATTGACCCGTATGGTTCCAGAAACATTTTGCCTCGCCCTGCCCTCACTGCTTTGTATAACTTACCTGTTCCCTTATTGCTCTGGGCCCAGGCCACATTGGCACTTCTTGCTCTGAGAGAAGAAACATCACCTCAGCGGCTTTCGGTGACTGGGGGGCTGGCAGCACTGCACTGTACCTCCCTCATGTTGGCTGATCTGCTATCCAAAACCTTATCGCCAGCACTGCCATTAATGCTACAGACACTTACTATTTGTTGGGGGTTACCGCTTTGTTTAGGAATCTTTTTCCAGTCTCTAAAGCAACTCTACTCCTCCCACAGGACCCCACTACCAAGGTGGAGTGCCCCAAAGCGCTTAGAAAACAGTGTCAGGCGTGTGCTGTTGCTGTGTGCCCTCCTCGGAGTGCTCGCTTGTGCACTGCAAATCTATAGTTTTCTCTGGCTGTATGGGTTACTTGGTGACTGGCGCAGATTTGGGTGGGGCTGGTGGCTTGGGCAGCTCTCTGCACGACTGCTTGAGCTGGCCTGGTGTTTCTCTCTTTTACTACTGGGATCTCGGGTGTTCTGGAGACCACAAGGAAGTAAGCAGAGAGCTAAGAGAGCAGGGAAGAGGAAACCGGTGTCACGCTGGAACAGGCTGCTGGACAGGTTACCAATGGGGCCTTGGAGGAGACCGGATAGGAACTGGGCTGAACTGTTGCCAAATAACTGGAAAGATCACAAGCAGTCTCATGCAAATGTCAGCCATTTGGTCATCCGAAACCAAGCAACACCAGCGACCTCAATAATGACTGTGCATGATAACGTTGGAAGTATTGGCGGAGGTGTCCTATACAGCAGCAGTTATGACCATCACGCCTCTCCTCTGTGGAGTAGTGGTGTGGAATGGCAAGAACACGAGTGCTTTCTTTCACTTAATGAATTTGACCTTCACCCCCCTTCACCCGTCAACCTCCATCACAGCATTGACAAGGCCCTCCATCATGCCCACTTGCTTGGTGTTGGTACCCTTTTCACCCCTTCAGCACCCTCCTGGACCCAAAATGAAGGATCAGGTGGACTACTCTGTGATAATGTTGTATCACCCTCCACCCCAACTAACAAAGACTATAGCTGGGCTTTAGATAATGGCTTGAGTCCTAACTCCCCTCAGCATCTTGGCACTGCAATACAACAGACTCAAGTGTCTGTGATTGAGCTCCCGGCTTCCTTAACTCCAGAGACTGTTAGAAAAGTGTGGGAGAGAGATACGGCCATTCCAAGAGTCACTGTGGATGATGACTGCACCAGCATAGAGAGTCAAGATGACGTCACTAGTTTTTGAACCACTAAGAAGTTTAGCACTTTGGCACTTTTCATTTTCTAAATTTCAGATTTAAATGCTTTTAAATAGACAATAATCTTACTATTCAAGTAATTTGACTCTTACATTCTTATAGACTGGAGTGTAATGACTACATTAAAGAGGAGTAATTAGTCATTTTTAAAAGCTCTCTCTCTGCATATATAAATCTGTTTAATACATGTACTATGAAATGTTTGAATCCTGTTTTTACAAACTGCATAACAATAAATAAAGTAATTATTGTAACAAACTGACTCATATTAATAAAGGCACCAAATGTTCTGAGTGTTCTGTATGTTGGTTGAATTTCAAATAGCATACAAGCATACTACTCTGCAGTCATTTACTAGTGCACTATTTCAAATTCAGCTCCTGTCTTAACTCTCAGCAAAATGAGGTACAGGTGAAAACAACAAGCTGATTGATGAACAGATTTGATTGGTCAACCAATATCACTGGGCAATTACAAATTGCACAGTATACTTCCATAAACTTGTCAACCTTTGTAGTTAAGGTTATTTCAATAACTGTGAATTTTTTGGTGCTCATTTGACAGCTCACCATGCCTTGGGCGTCTTACTTTTCACAATGGCTTTGATGACACTAAGCTCTTCTTTAAGGGCTGATCCTGAGGCCTTTTCTGAAACTGGTGCTTCTCATGGAGTAGTCTCTGAAAACACAGTCCATTTTGGCAAACTTTTAATCGGTGGTCAAAGTACAGTATCTGATAGTGACATGAAAACATCTGAGCTGAGGTCAGCATAGTCAAATGAAGGTTATTTGAGATTCAAAATTCCCTGGGGCCGGTTGCACCAGCTGGACGTACACCCAGTTGTAAGACTAGGCTGGATGTAAAATGCGCTTTAAGTCGTGTGTAGAATTTATACCCATTGAACCATCTTGCCGTAGTGCTCCGTCTGACACTAAATCTTACGCCTAGTCAGAGTTAGGTGTAAAGTGAAAATTTGTGATTTGCTGGGACGTTATTAGTTTTTAGGATTTGTCTGTATAGTTAATTATTACTGCAGACATGAACTGTAATGTCTATGGTCTTTTTGGGCAGGATAAGCGATATCAATCGCGAAGCTCGGTGATGACTATCTGCCGACAGTAATTGAACTAATAAAAAGAAATCAATGCACAGCTTGTAATTATGCAGTAAAATATTACATATGATCTGCGATTTATTAAAAGAAACTGCACCATTCGACATCTGGCTTGGAAGGACAGTATAAGTGCTTGGAAATATTTCACGTCAAATCCAATCATTATTTGTAGCGTGCCTGCCATCCAATAATCGCAGTAAGCTTTGTGCTTTGTTACTTTTAGTCAGAAATAAAGTATCAGCTTTCAAATTCTGTGTTTTGTCACAAAATACAAACTATAAATGTGGTTTTTCAGCCACAGAAAGACATCAGTAAAACACACAATGTCACGTAAAGTCACATTTATCTCTGGAAAGACATTCATTGTACATGGTCAGCTAGAAAAAATAAGTACCAAAACAATGAATCCAATACAGTATATTTTACTTAACCTACCGCCTTCATGCTTAATGTGAATTTGAAGAAATCTGTCATGGGAACATGCAGGGAGACTTCAGATATAAAAACGCAGACTTGTTAGAAAATGTTTACTCAATGAAATCATGGCGCGGTGGTAATTCTTGAGCAATTCAGTTCTATATTGCAGTGTGAACGTCGTCTCAGCTGTCACTGCGGGAGAATGTGTCAGCGTGGACGCGCATTGTCTACGCCGGGCGTAGTTGCGCCTGATCGTACTTTTTAGTTGGTGCAACAGGTGTAAATGTTTATCTTAAAGCTGGACGTTGCAAAGCCCAGGGTAGGGCTTACACCCAGCTTTTTTACATCTAGCTGGTGCAACCGGCCCATGGTCTGTCCAGATGCTGCAGGATGAAGTGCAGTACCATGTTGACTGCGTCATCCACAGACCTGTTTGCTCTGTAGGCAAACTGCAGGGGGTCCAGTAAGGGTCCAGTGACGTCCTTCAGATAAGCCAAAACCAGTTTTTCAAATGAGTTCATGACCACAGACGTTAGAGCCACAGGTCTGTAGTCGTTAAGTCCTGTTATCTTGGGTTTCTTTGGGACGGGGATGATGGTGGAGCATTTGAAGCATGAGGGAACTTCGCACCGCTCCAGTGATCTGTTGAAGATCTGTGTGAAGATGGGGGACCAGCTGGTCAGCACAGGATTTCAGACAGGCTGGTGTCACACCATCTGGGCCTGGTGCCTTTCTTCTCTTGTTCTTTCTGAAGACCCGGCGCACATCATCTTCACTGATCTGGAGTGCAGGTGTGGGGGAGATGGGGGTTGCTGGAGGTGTTATTGGGGTGTGTGTGTGGGGGGTGTGTTTTGGTTGGGTTTTTTTTTTTTTTTTTTCAAACCTGCAATAGAACTCCTTCAGATCATCTGCTAGTTGTTGATTCGCCTCAGTGCTGGGGGATGGTGTCTTGTAATTGGTGATGTCTTTCAGACCTTTCCACACTGAAGCCGTGTCATTGGAAGAGAACTGGATCCTTAGCTTATCGGAATAATTCCTCTTTGCCACTCTGACCTCCTTTGCCAGTGTGGATTTGGCCTGCTTCAGCATTCAACACAATCATCCCTCAACAGCTCATTCACAAACTGGTCCAGCTGGGGCTCAACACCTCGCTGTGCAACTGGCTGTTGGACTTCCTGACTGGGAGACCTCAGGCAGTATGGGTCGGCAGTAACACATCCAGCACCATCACACTCAACACAGGGGCCCCTCAAGGATGTGTGCTGAGCCCCCTCCTCTTCACTCTGCTGACCCATGACTGGACTCCGTCACACAGCTCCAACCTCTTCATTAAGTTTGCGGACGACACGACTGTGGTGGGTCTCATTAGTAACAGAGATGAGACAAACTACAGGTGCGAGGTGAGCCGCCTGGCCGGGTGGTGCAGTGACAACAATCTCTCTCTGAATGTGGAGAAGACAAAGGAGATTGTTGTTGACTTCAGGAGAATGCACACTCAGCATGCTCCTCTGACCATAAACGATGCGACCATGGAGAGAGTGAGCAGCACCAAGTTCCTGGGTGTGCACATCACAGAGGACCTCTCCTGGACTGACAACACCGCAGCACTGGCCAAGAAAGCACAGCAGCGTCTCTACTTCCTCCGCAAACTGAGAAGAGCCTGAGCCCCGGCCCCCATCATGTGCACGTTCTACAAAGGCACCATCAAGAGCATTCTGACGAGCTGCATCACTGTGTGGTATGGCGCCTGCAATGCGTCCTGCCGCAAGGCACTCCAACGCATAGTGAGAGCAGCTGAGAGGATTGTTGGTGTCTCTCTCCCCTCCCTCCAGGACATCTACAGCACCCGTCTCACACGCAAAGCCCTCTACATTGCGGGTGATCCCACCCACCGATCCCACCCACCCGACACACAGCTTCTTCAGTCTGCTGCCATCAGGGAGGAGACTGCGGAGTCTCCAAGCCAGGACCAGCAGACTGAAGGACAGCTTCATTCATCAGGCTGTCAGGAAGCTGAACTCCCTCCCGACCTTGCCCCCCCTCCCCTCTTTTGCCCCCCCTCTTTTGCCCCCCACTTACTCACTGTGACCCGCACCAGTCACTTAGTGCACCACTGGACTGCCCACTACCTCAGTCAGCATTGAACTGACCCCATTCAACTACCTCTTCTGTCACTTTAAACAGACTGATAAGCTCTTTTGCACTACACTCATATCTGCACAGTTTTGTTTTGTTTAGTTTTGTTTATTTATTTAACCGATTTGCATTTTATCTGCCATGTGCCTTATGCCACTTAATCTAACTCTTTTCTACAATGTCCTTATTTGTATATCTGTATAGTTTGTTTTTATATTTTAAACTGTATTTATCTGCATTTTACGTCTACTGTTAGTGTTTTATTGTTAACTGTATGCACCATGGGTCTGAGAGTTACGCAATTTCAATTCTCTGTATGTATGTGCTGTACATGTGGCAGAATTGACAATAAAGCAGACTGTGACTTTGACTTTGACTTGACTGACTGTTTATACAAGACTCTGTTCCCGTTCCTGTAAGCATCTTCTTTGGCCTGACGGAGCTGTATGAGTTTTGCAGTGAACCATGGTTTGTCGTTGTTGTAGGTTAAATGAGTCCTGGTAGGAATGCACATCTCTTCACAGAAACTGATATATGATATAGTCTCTGTGAGCTCGTCCAGATCGTTTGCAGCAGCTTCAAAAACACTCCCTTTGCGACTCCCTTTGATGTACGGTGACCGGGAGGTCACTCTTTCCTGTCCTCCGACACAGCCAATGATAGCCCCAACCATGCCTGCTGACCCAGACATGCAACCAATGTTTGACCCTTTCCCTTTTGGAAGACCCTGGTGGTATCCTCCATATTATTTTGGTGTACCTGCTACCCTGCCTCCCACTGTGCCAACTACAACTACTCCTTTTCAGTATCCTTTCCAGCAACACATGTTCCCTCAGATATATCCCAGGCCAATGTTTGATCCGTACTTTTACTGTAGAGGTGACCCAGCTGCTCCCCCAGCATTACAACAACCTCAACATCCCTGGTAACCAAACTTCCCTCCTAATATGTATGGCTTCCAAAACCTAGTTGAGTGTCCACTCCTGCCACGACCACAACTACACCTGCCCCATACCAGCCTGAGCAGTATCCAGTGTACCAACAGTTATATGGTTCTTAACCCACCAAGTCTTTTGTGCCTCCAGCTGTGAAATACCTTTTCATGCCCAAGTGCTCTAAGGATCCAGTCTTTGGTCCCCGCAGCCCTAAATCGGTGTCTTCTCCTGCATGGTTATCTGCAAGACCTGTAGACTGAGGTTAACTGCTTGAGCAGATAAATATACTCTGAAGTGCCGTTGCTTTTACTGACCCCAGAGTCCACTCAATGACAGTTGTTGGGTATAAGTCTAATAAAGCCTTGACTTAATGAAAACGTCTGTGTGTGTTGTGTGTTTTTTTTTTTTTTTTTAAATATATAAAATGAGCGAATGCAATAAATAAAAAAAAATGGGAACCCTCCCATTCACTGCAATAGAACTTTACTCCAGTTCAATGAGTCCTGCTGCTGAGAAACCAGGAAATTTGAAAGGCTATTTTGCCAGTGAATATCGATCCAAACAAAGCGCTAACAGAAACGTTGTATGCCCCTGAACCATGTACGGTGATGTTTCATTCCTGAATGAATCAGTAGGTGTGTCCCAATTCATGTACTTGCGCATTATCTTTCTTACATGCTGTCATAGCAGTAGTGTGCTTCTCATTGTTTATTAGTGTGTCCTCTTTTCTTTTCCTGTTGTTTTAGCTCTACCCCCTTAAGCTTTGTACACACTGCATGATTTTAGCAATCCTGTAATTTTACAAATCAAACTGCGACATTGAACTAATAAATTTGGGTATGAAATGTATGCAGACTGTACGATGATGACGCAGCCTAGTTACTACTGAAGCATAAAACGTCATTAGTAGCCTATGTGCTAGTGGCAAACAAAAAGCAGTTTGGCAGTTGTACTTTTCATGTTTACTGAAAAAAGAGGAAGTTAAAAGAGTTTGAGGAAAGCAGTTTTAAGTTTTAGCGCCATGTGTTGCGTTTTCATTGGCTAGTCAGTAAATGTGGGTCGTAGCAGCAAACACTGTGCAAAAATCATGCTAAATTTCTGACGCTGTCAGAAAATGATCGCAGGCTATCTTTGGAGATTGTGACAACGGCCGTCTTTGAACCTCTCTCACTCTACAACATAGGACCACCGATTATAAATCACAATCATCAAAATCGCCATCTGGGACAGCTGAAAATCGTGCAGTGTGTAGAAGGTATTTGGAATATGAAGGAAAGATGCAGGGAAAGAAAACAAGTGCAGGAATCAAATGAAAAGTTATTTGTATATTGGAATGTTCTTGATCACTCAGGAATCACTTAAAAGCATCATTAGCTGTGCTCAAAGTATCTGCCCTTATTTTGTTGAGGTTTGA
This sequence comes from Spinibarbus caldwelli, assembly GCA_039654775.1. Lineage (NCBI taxonomy): Eukaryota > Metazoa > Chordata > Actinopteri > Cypriniformes > Cyprinidae > Spinibarbus > Spinibarbus caldwelli. The sequence goes on from CM077255.1 coordinate 7,293,524, forward strand.
TTAAGAATTTTGTAATGAATATTAAATAAGCAAGATGTTCTGTTGTTATATGTGAAATGTATGTTTTATTTAAATTGCAAAGGTAAAGCATAAATTATTATGATTGCAGATGTGAAAGGGGAGGAGAATTTATACATGTTGTTTTTTTGTTTTTTTTAAAGAAACACTTTCCCACAAGATACACCTGAGTATCCTCACTTACAGCTCTTCTGGAAACTTCCTCACTCTCCATTACTCACCTACTTGTAATGCAATTAGAGAACTAAGAGGTCCTTCAAGATGGTTTTGATCAGTTTCTGGGACACGAACTAGAGGATGAAGGAGCGAACAACTGAGGAAGCAACAATTTGAGTACTGATAAGCACCCACTGACTCATTTATTAAGACAGTGACTTGCCACCACCTATTGAGAGTTTGTTTCAAATTTAAAGTATAATTTCATATAAAAAAAAAATCATATTTCAATGTTCAAAAAATTTAAATGAGAAAGTAATTTAAATTGAATTTTTTTAAACAGTATTTATGCAATTATAATCTCAGTGTGAATACATCAAAACTAGATTTTATTTGATTGGTAATAGTAAGAATAAAAATCTGTTCAAATTATCATATATGTTAACTTAAATTACTATTAAGGCTACTTGTTTGCTTTTTATTTGTTTTAGTAATAAGTACAAGTTGCAACTGTGCCAGACATTACTCCACGCAGAGAAAATATCACATCACTGAATATTGTAATTTGTTTAACTCAGTTAAACTCCGGACCTGAATTTTGTTTTGGAAACAATTTCGGTCTAACAGTAGCATTCAGGTACAGAAATATACAGAAATTGAATAATCTGTAAATTAACAGATTAAAAACAGATTAAAGTTACAAAAGTTGTTCAGTCAAGAGCACTGAGTGATTTTCTTCTGACTTCTGACAACGAGCATCACATTCATTGTAATTCAAGCCATACACCAATGTTAAGTTTTAAAATGTTTATTTCTTTTAGTAACAAGGAGAAAATAAATTACGATTACACTGAAAAAAATGATTCATTGAATTTACTAAAATTTTTTAAGGTAAGTGGTTGCAATCAATTTATTTTAGCTACATTTAAATAAACAAATTTAGTTGACTAACGTTCAACTAAATTTGTTTATTTAAATGTAGCTAAAATAAATTGATTGCAACCACTTACCTTAAAAAAATTTAGTAAATTCAATGAGTCATTTTTTTCAGTGTATGTTTGGTGTTAGCCTACATGTATGTAGCCTGTTCCTATTTGACAGTGAACGGTATGTCGTCGTCTTCAGTGCTTCTGATAGCGGTCCTGAATGGGCAGGGAATTTAGTCTTACTTGTGCCTGTCTCAGCTGCAACACGAGTTTCTTGTAGTCTGCCTGGCACAACCAGAAAGATGAAGCCAGCGAAACAGAAAAGTATTGCCTCGTTTTTTCAAAAGGCAAATAAGGTAACTTGACAGATTTTATACATGCCCAACCTATATGAGATGCCAATTGTTATCATTCCCCCAGATGCCGTTTAGTCATGTTTGTGATGGCCCTGAATTCTAAATGATTTAGGCCCAATCAATGAGACATTCGTTAATAATTGATCATGTCTGTTTGGATCATAAACATATTAGAGTTAACCTGTGTTAACTCTAATTCATTCAAAGCTTCATAACATATAATCATCCCATGGAAGTATTAACTAACCCAAATAGTGTGAAATAACAGAATCAAAATTTATCAAAGTAGAATTGTGCAAGTTTGAAAGTTGAGACATCCCACATAAAAGGCTGCTCTACAGGGGAGAGATTTGGCATTCTGCAGGCATTTTGCTCATCCCTAAGTTTTGATCATTCATATGTGCTTCTTATTTCACTTACTTCGTATTGTAATAATAATCAATATTATTCTATCAATGATCAGGCAAGTTTAATATATGATGGTGGTCCAACGGTGAGCCTGAAGTGGTGGTCCGATATCTGGAAATCTGATCTTACTATCTGGGCATTTGCTTACAGTTTGGTCCCACCCAGTTTGAAAATGTCTCCTGCGTCCCTGCTGTCAACTGTATTGAAACGCAAGCGAAAGTCTTGTATCGCAGGAATTTCCCTCATTTTAAACTCGAAAGCTGCGGGAATGAGTAGAACTATGCGATGTATGCAAATATAGGTCTCTGCAGGAAAGTAATGGGAGTTACCAGATTGGTGGGCGAGGCCAAAACAGAGGGGAGTTTTCGACCATGTAAACTGATTGGCTCACATCATAGTGACGGGTATGTTTAGGGGTGGGGTTTTCATTGCATGATTTAGAAAAAACCCACTTTTGCTCTGCAGAGACCTCATTCTCGATATATGCGCAATCCCTCACCAATCCCAGGCTGTGGCTGGGCCACTCAAGGACATTCACAGAGTTGTCTATAAGCCACTCTTGCTGTGTGCTAAGAGTCATTGTCCTGTTGGAAGGTAAACCTTCTGCCCAGTCTGAGGTTCTGAATGCTCTGGACTGGGTTTTCATTAAGGCTATCTCTATATTTTGGTGCATTGAGATTTTCTTCTACTCTGACGAGTCCCTCAGTCCCGGCTGCTGAAATACAGCCCCACAGCATGAGGCTGCTACCAGCACACTTTACTTTTGGGATGGTACTCTGCAGATGATGAGCAGAGCTGGTTTCCTTCAAACATGTTAGATTTGAGGTTCATCAGACCAAAGAATCTTGTTTCTCAGAGTCTGAGGGTCCTTCAGGTGCTTTTTTGCAAATTCCAAATGTGTTTTCATGTGTCTTCACTGAGGAGAGGATTGAGTTTGGCCACACCGGCATAAAGCACAGATTGGTGGAGTGTTGCAGCGATGTTTGTCCTTCTGTAGGTTTCTCCTATCTCCACATATGATCATGGAACTCAGCTAGAGTGACCATCAGCTTGGTCACCACTCTAACCAAAGCCCTTCTCCATCAATTGTTTAGTTTGGCCAGGAGGTCAGCTCTAGGAAGAGTCCTGGTTGTTCCAAACGTCTTCCATTATGGATAATGGAGGCTACATGCTTCTGTGAACCTTCAAAGCAGCAGAATTTTTTTCTGAACTCCTCCCCAGATGTGTGTTTTGATGCAATCCTGTCTTTGAGCTCTACAGGCAGTTTTTTTTTTTTTTTACCTCAGGGCTTGGTCTTTGCTCTAATACGCATTTTCAGCTGTTAGACCTTTTATCAAGACGTGTGCCTTTCCAAATCATACCCATTCAATTGAATTTGCCACAGGTTAGCTTCACTCAAAGTGTGGTAACATTTACAAGCAAAATGAATGCTCCTGAGCTAAATTTCAATTGTCCCATAAGAGAATGAATACTTATGAAATGGAATCATTTAAGTTTTTTATCTTTAATAAATTTGCAAAGATGTTAAAAACCTGTTATTTGCTTTGTCATTATGGGAAAAAAAGTAATTTAAAGCAGTTTAAGATAAGGCTGCAACATAACAAAACGTGAAAAAAATGAAGGGGTTTGAATACTTTTGCAAGGCACTGTATGTAGTACTATGCCTCTGAATCCTGTCTTTACAAACTGCAAAATAATATAGTAACTACTCTAACTTAATGGGGCGGTTTCCCGGACTGAGATTAAGCCTAGTCCTAGACCAAAATGGCCCTTTAAACCAGACTAACAGAAATCTGCTTTCTTTTTTCATGGTTTTAAATAGTCTTAGACTTAGTCTAGTCCAGAATTTAAGAGGCTGATTTCCTGGAGGAAGACTAGAGCTACTTCAGGACTAAATTGAGGCCTAAATTAAACCTACCAGGAGGCATGTTTAACTTCATATTAACATTGTGTTTCCAGTCTTTATATATCAAAATTATTGGCAGCCTTGGTAGATATGAACAAAGAAGCCTGTGAAAATGAATCTGCACTGTTAATCATTGTGATCATTTATTCAACAACAACAACAACAAAAAAAAATCACAAAACCATACCCTTCATTGAAGTAAAATGGAAGGGATGGGAAATCTCATTATGACAGAATTGTTTTTCTCTAATACATGTTGGCCACAATTAATGGCACCTTTTTATTCAATACTTTTTGCAAACTCATTTTGCCAATTTAACAGTTATGAGTCTGTCCTATAATGCCTCATGAGTTTGGAGAATGCTTGATCAGAGACCATTCCTTCATACAATATTTTTTCAGATCCTTCAGATTCCCAGCTCCATGTTGATACTCTCTCCTCTTCAGTTTTCTATAGTGTTCAGGTCATGGAACTGGGACGGCCATGGCAGAACCTTCGTTTTGTGCTCAGCGACCCATTTTTGTGTTGATTTTGATGATCCTTTTAGATCAATGTTCTCTTAGAACAGGGGTGTCAAACTCAGTTCCTGGAGGGCCGGAGCCCTGCAGAGTTTAGTTCCAACCCTGCTCCAACAACACATACTATGCAGTTTTCAATTAAGCCTGAAAGACTTGATTAGTTGGATCAGGTGTGTTTAATTAGGGTTGCATCTAAACTCTGCAGGGCTCCGGCCCTCCAGGAACTGAGTTTGACACCCCTGTGTTAGAAGATCCAACCATGGCCGATTATAGCTCACCCCTAGACTCAACTATTTTCTGCAATTATCCAGCCGTGATCTTTGGAGAGTCTTTGGCCACTTAAACTATATTCCAAACGTTACATTTAGACAATATAGACAGACAATATACTGTAGGCAGATTTGTAACATTTCCTGTTGGTTGGAACTACTTACTTATTTTCCTAATGGAGGAAATGTAAATGTTCAATGCTTAAGCTCTTTTCTTACTTGTATTTATTTATTGGCTTTCTATTTTGTGCTGTTTTCTTGACTTCATAGTTTGCGAAGCTCAACAGTCTGTTCCTGCACATCAGAACTATATTCTTTATGTTTTTCTCATTGTGATGGATGTTAAAGGGAATTTGGCCTTTGTGTTCCTTCATATTTATATTCCTGTGAAACAGGAAGTCATGGCTGGATAATTTCATGTTCCTAGCCACCCTGGTGTGCTAAAAAATGTAAATATGAATGGGAAGATAGATCTTTAGAAATTTTGCTCATAATTATTTCTAGGACTACACATAATTGTGGCCAATGTGTATTAGAGAAAAAAAAATCATAATGTGATTTTGTTGAAAAGTTTTTAAATCTATCTTATTTTTATTTACTTTTTTTTTTGAAAGATCAAAAGGATAAACAATACAGATTTATTTTCAAAACGTTCTTTGATCATATTTACTTAGGGTGCCAATATAATTCTGACTCTCTATCGCTCTCTAAAACAGCTGCTTTATGTATAATATAATAAATAATAATAATAAAAATGTTGCAAAACTGATAACAACAGCTGATTGCAAGAATTTATGCAAGAATTCGTTGCAAAGATATTTCTAGGCATTCCTTTTCTTTTATTCGACCCCTGATGTGTGCAGTTTACTGTGCTTGCTTTAAAAAGTTAACGTTTTTTTTGATTGCAGTCTTTTTTCCGCTGCAGTTGTTTTCCTTGGATTTGCTTCTCAGTTCCATACAATTTTAAGCTTTTCTTGGTTCATTCCATGTTTTACAGGCAACCTATGTCATGCTAATTCAGATTAGCACAGTTGGTTTTAATTTAAATGAATCTAGTTTATTTTAGTTCAGGACTCCATAGTCCAGGAGTTAGTAATCTGTACTTAATCTGTGTTTCTGAAAGCCTTTTTTTAAACCATGATTAACTATTCTAGATTAAGCCTACTCCTGTCTTAAACCCTGTCCGGGAAACCGCCCCAATGAGTCCTATCAATAAAGACACTATGGCCCGGTTTCACAAACGGGGCTTAGCTTAAATCAGGACTAGGCCTTAGTTAAATTAAGATATTTAAGCAATTTTTACAAAAATGCCTTAGAAGAAAACGTTAAGGTGTGCATCTTGACATAGAACAATGACACTGACCTATTTTAAGATATGTCAGAGAAAGATATTTTCAGTTGAGACAGCTCAAACATGCATTTTAGTCTGTGAAACTGGGGGAATAAATGTTCTGTAGTTTGGCTGAAATTCAAATAGCATACAAGCATACTGCTCTGGAATCATATGCTAGTGTACTATTTCACATTCAGCCCCTGTCTTAACTCTCAGCATAATGAGGCACAGGTGAAAATAACAAGCTGACTGATGAACAGATTTGATTGGTTGTCCAATATCACTGAGTGATTCAAAAGTGAGTACAAATACCACAGTACGGCTCAATAAGCTTGTTAAGCTGTACAGTTAAGGTTTTTTTCTAATAACTGTGAATTTCTTGGCGTTTGCTTGAGAACTTACCATGTCTTGGGCAAAGGCCATCTTACTTTTCACAATGGCTGTGATGACACTGAGCTTTTCTGAGGCATTTTCTGAAGCAGGTGCTTCTCATGGAGTAGTCTCTGAAAACCCAGTCCGTTTTGGCAAACTTTTAATTGGTGGTCAAACTATGGTATCTAATAATGATGTGAAAACATCTGTGTTGAGGTCAGCAGAGTCTGATGGGCACCAGTCAAATAAGGAAGGTAATTTGAGGTCCTATTATTATTATTATTATTATTATTATTATTATTATTATAATTTTTCTTTTTTTTTTGAGTGGGGACAATAACTCAACTTGATCTATTTCTTTTAAGGATGGTTTCTCCCTGCTAAAGCTAAGCTGCAAAATCTGGGCTCTTCTGTGCAGTGTAGCAATGATTCAATGATCTTGCGCATTCCAGGGCCGCGAATGCCACACTTTCTGGTTGACCGAGGTGAGTTGGCGTAGGGTTTGTGTGTGTGTGTGGTGTGTGTGTGTGTGTGTGTGTGTGTGTGTGTGTGTGGTGTGTTTGTTTATTTTTTTTATTTTTTTTTTTTACTCACTCACAGACTTAATTTCTTGACTATCAGGAGAGGAGTCACCAGTGCCTTTGTCTGAGATGCCAGCCAGCTGTGGTTTCTCACTGAAGCGAGTGCGCAGGGATGTCTCTCTTGTTGCTCCATACCGGGGCTGTCATGTCAAGCAACAGGTTAGTGATGATAAAGGTGAAAAGTGCACTGTTTCAATCATGTGATGCCTTTCATGAATTTGTTTGAAGGGTATAACTTATTTTCTTTCCCATCTCCTATCAGGGTGGAAGTTATATTCTGCCTCTCATTATAATGGGAGCTCCAGTGCAAATGTCTTGCCCTGTGAGTCCTCCCCTCCCTACAGTGTCCTGCTTCTCCTCTGGCATGATTGCCACACTTGGGGTCGGAGCAGATGATGTTAAAGTTCTAGGCAAGTCCTGTAATTCATTCTATTCAATCAAAAAGTTGAAGTGACCTTAAGCTTGACTAGTGTTCTGCTTTTAGTTGATGGATCATGGCAGCCTCTGCTTCTAACATACACTCAATGCTCCTTCACATTGGAGACTACTGATGGTTCACTGGTTGTCACTGCACCATTCACAGGAAGCTGTTGGCTAATGACGGTAAAAATCGTGCATTTGACAGGACTGTCATTCATAGCGTGTAGTTATACTGTTTAATGGATGTTCATGTCTTCCTCAGGACACTGAAAGGCAACTCCCTTTGATGTATGGTGACCGGGAGGTCACTCTTTCCTGTCCTCTGACATTGCCAACAATAGCCCCAACCATGCCTGCTGACCCAGGCATGCAACAGATGTTTGACCCTTTCCCTATTGGAAGACCCTGGTGGTATCCTCCATATTATCCTGGTGTACCTGCTACCCTGCCTCCCACTGTGCCGCCTAAAACTACTCCTCTTCAATATCCTTTCCAGCAACACGTGTTCCCTCAGATGTATCCCAGGCCAATGTTTGATCCATACTTTTATTCTAGAGGTGACCCAGCTGCTCCCCCAGCACCACAACAACCTCAATATCCCTGGTACCCAAACTTCCCTCATATGTATGGCTTCCAAAGCCCAGTTGAAGTGACCATTCCTGCCAAGACCACAACTACACCTGCCCCATACCAGCTTGAGCGGTATCCAATGTTCCCACCATTACCCATCAAGCCTTATGCGCCTCCAGCTGTGGAATACAGTTTCATGCCCAAGTATCAAAAGTATCCAGTCTTTGCTCCCCGCAGCCCTAAATCTGTGTCTTCTCCTGCATAGTTGTCCTCTGTCTACAGGTCTTGTTGGTAACTGCTTGAGCAGATAAGTGTACTCTGAAGTGGCATTGCTTTTACTGATGCCAGAATCAATTCAATGACAATGGTTATAAGTGTAATAAAGCCTTGTGACTTCATGAAAATGTTAGTTAACGAGTTTCTTTTGCTGTTTGAGCAACTGCTAAAATATCTAAGCCTCCCATTCACTGCTATAGAAGTTTACTCAACTTTAAGAAGTTGTGCTGCTGAGAAACCTGGAAACTTGAAAAAGGGCTAGTTTGACAGTGAATATAGTTCCAAACAAAGCTGTAACTGTTGTGCTCCTGAAGAATGTACAGTGAGGTTTCGTGCCTGAATGACTCCGGTGTGTCCCAATTCATGTACTTGCACATTATTCTTGCGTGTTTTTGTAGCATTGGTGTGCTTACTCAGTGGGGTTTTTTTTTTTTTTTTTTTTTTTCTTCTTTTCCTGTTGTATTAACTCTAGCCCCTTAAAGGGATAGTTCACTCAAATGAAAATTAGCCCATTATTTACTCCCTCTCAAGCCATCCTAGGTGTATATGACTACTTCCAGACGAATCCAATCTGAGTTATATTAACTGTCATGGCTCTTAAAAGCTGTATAATGGCAGTGGGTGTTTTTGTTCAAGTGCATCCATAAAATGTTTCGCATGGCTCCAGGGGGTGAATAAAGGCCTCCTGTAGCGAATCGATGCATTTTTGTAAGAATATCCGTATTTAAAACTGTTTTTCTGTAACTTCCGCTAACTGTCATACATGCGTTCACAATAGAGCGCTGTTACGGCGGATGATGTAGTACGTATGCATAGCGTAAGCTCCAGTGAGATTGTGCTAGTCTCACGAGAACCAGCGTTAGTTTACAGGAGCAAAGGAAGTAGTTTCCTTACTTTAGCAAAGGAAAACCAGTCTCCTCTTGGCTTATATCAAAATCCTCCATTTTTCTTTACAAATTCTCATTTTGTACTTCTAATTTGTGACCAGGGTTTTATTTTGCTGTCTCTGCCACATTTCCGCATTCGTCACATCTCAATGGTGCTTACGCTATGCCTGCATCCTATACGTCATCCGCCGGAACAGCATTCTATAGTGAACATGCGTACAACAGTTAGTGGAAGTTACAGAAAAGTGTTTCTAACGTTTTAAATATGGTTATTTTTCTTACAAAAACGCATCAATTTGCTACAGGAGGCCTTTATTCCCCCCCTGCTGTGTGAGGCACGTTTAATTATGGATGGATGTGCTTTATCGGACTTCTTTTGGACTGTTGAACAAAAACGCCCGCCGACTGCCATTATACAGCTTTTAAGAGCCAGGACATTTTTAATATAACTCCGATTGGATTTGTCTGAAAGATGAAAGTCATATACAGGATGGTGTGAGGGTAAGTAAATAATGGGCTAATTTTCATTTTTGGGTGAACTATACCTTTAAGCCTTCTACACACTGCACGATTTTAACAATTCTATAAGATCATTACAAATCACACTGTGCGACATGGATCTAATAAACTTGGGTACGACTTTGTAGTGATATCAGTGCTGGGTAGCCTCACATGGGGCACCACTAAATGTAGTGGTTTTAGATTTAAGTAGCACCACCAGTGTAATGACTTTGGGCTTAAATATTAATATTTAGTTTTAGTCATACTATTTTATGAGGCACCAGCCAGGAATTTCACCTTGACCTAAAGATTGTTGAATAAGCCAGAATTACATAAATTATAAGAAGTTGTAGTCTGACCAATCTGAAGGATTTGTGAGATATTGTTAAATTGTAGAGCATTCTTAGTGTATTATCAACACAAGGAAGACACAAGTGTAATAAAATGGGTTTTATTAACGATGGGATAGACAAGAGTCTAGCACAACATGCACATGCTTTGGATGTGACTGAGCAGACAGAAAACCGCCTCTGAAGCGTGCGAGTACCGAATGGCTTAAAAAGCACAAAAAAAAACATTTTTGTGACGATGCAACAATGACCCGATTAGGCAAGTGACAGTTCTGTCAACTGTACCGAAACGCGAGCAAAAGTCTTGTATTGTAGCGTGCAGATGAGATGCGCCGAAGTGAAGCCGCTTTAAGAGAAAGTCAAAGAGAGAAGATGCGGTACAGCTCACGTCACGCTGTTTTCAAATATCTGATTTGATCTGATAGTCTGTGTGGATTTATTTAGGCTACTCATCTAAACTACATGCTATATTGAATAAATGTTTGCAGGAATTTCCCTCATTTTAAACTCAAAAGGTGCGGGAGTTAGAACTATGCAATATAGGCTATGTGCAATCCCGCACCAAAATTCAGGACCTGATTAAACATAATTCTATTATACAGAGATTTGTGAAATAGATTTCCGTGACTTTTCCAAAACTTTCTAGATTTATTTATTTTTCCACAACTTTTCCAGGCCTGGAAATTTCTGTTTTAAAATTCAATGACTTTTCCAGGTTTTTTATGATCATACGAACCCTGAAATACTATAGAACCCATTATAATCGGTGATGCTGTCTACACATATGGCTTGAATTGTTATTGCACTAATTAGTTTGTCCACAAGGTGGCAACACTGGCCCGGGTCCGGGTCCGCAAGAACTACAACAATCTACCGGAGACCGCAACATCAATAGACGGCAGCGTTGACAAGCGCTTGTATGAGGGAGTTATGAAGTATCCACAACTCTAGTTTAACCAAGTATAAAGACAGTGTTATCGGTCATAACTTCTGGTGAGAAATTGCGCAAACACTGGACGAAAAGTATTATCAAATGAAGTTGAAAGGCTGCGCGTTCAGTTGTACGCATAAAACTGAGCCGCTTCAGACAGAGCGCCAGCAGCGCTTCAATGGACAAAAACACACAATTTGACAAATGCGCGGTTTTGGCGAGTTACCTCGTAAACGTATTCTTAAACGAGTTAAATGAGTTATATCTTAAATGAGTTATAAAGTCTTAAATGACCGTAAAGAGTTCGAATATGAATCGAATATGAATCGGGAGAATCGAATATGTGTCAGTTCTGTGTCATGTGCATCAGGTTTTAAAGAGACAGAGGTGATTTTAAAGTGAAATCTGCTTAAGTCTGTCTTTGATGGAAATCAAAGAATAAATGAAAAACAGAAACCATCACTTGACTGCTCTAGTCGCTGATTAACTTTTGTAGCTTGAATAAGAATAATCTGTTTAGTTTATGCATATAAGATGTATAGTTTGTGAAGATTGTTTTAAAATCACTTAAATTAAAAGTTGTTATATATTTCAGAGCCTATTAAATGTTAAAAATAATGGCTTTTAATTATACTGTGGTGTTGAATGGCTATAATTAATAGGTAAAATGCATTTCATAGAGACACTAGTAGCAGTATTGGAATCAATACTTCACTAATAAGAGGCTACTTGGTAAAAAGATGCCATTAAACACATATTTAAAATATACTATCTTTATGTTGTTTCTACATTCATTTGGAGGTTGAGTGTGAAATTACGATGATATCAATATATGTAAATATGCGATTATAGAATTCTATAATCATAGAATTATATGATTAATTACAGAAAAATGTGATTTTTTTTTAATTGATTGATAGACAGCACTAATGTTAACCTTTTATAGATGTTGGTGTTGGTAATATTAGTTTATTTTACTGCTAAATATGCATTTCAATTTAATTTCTAATTTTATAGGCCCCCCTCCCCCTCCTTGGCCCCCTTCAAATTTTCAGTTCGATAATCCGGCCCTCAAATGAATCTAATTGAATAGCCCTGCTCTATATGATTTCATCATAAATAAAGCGCACAAGAAATGTCATAGTTCTGTCGTCAGTTAAATCATGAAATTTGCAAAAAGGCGATTAAAGCTGCAAACTCTGCATGCATGTAAATCTGCATCACATTTAAGAACGTCTTTGTACTACTATATTCTGCAATTTGAGATCACAATATATGGCACAAGCTGATATGTAATTTTTCATTTAATGCACAAGTAAATGTGAGCACAGTGCACTTGTACTAGAAACTATGCGTTAAATTTTTGTTAATTTGTAAAGTACAAAAATGAAAGTATATTTAGATGTGTAAAATAACTCATTTTGGCATTTTGACATTCTTGCACATGGGGATTCAGAGAACAGTTGATGTATGCAACGATGGAGAACAAGCTTTTGGGGGTTTTGAGAACCAAAACCAAGCTGACTGAGCAATAAAGCTATATTGAGCCCCTTTGTTAAAATACCTGGAGGTGAGGAATAATACAAAAATTGTCATATTCACTCAGTATTACTTGATCTAAAATGGTGGAGCCAGGATGTTTTTCACAGGGATGGCCAGGTAGGGGCCAGCAACCAGTCTGGGGTTACACAGAAATTTTCATTATTTCAATATAAAAATATGTTTATATATTAAGTACTATAAAGTACACTGCCTAAAACACAACAGACTACAACTAATTTGTACTTAAATGTAATTGAGATAGATGTGAATTAGATAAAGTAATACTGGTGAATATGACAATTTTTCTATTATTCCTCACCTCCAGGTATTTCGAGCATCCCGAGTTCAAGTCCTGGTTCGCTGACCTTTCCTGATCCTGCTCCTCCTCTCTTTCTCCCACCTTGATTCCTGTCAACTAACTGTCCTAACCTAATAAAAGCCAAAAAATGCCGAAAATAAATCTAAAAAAAAAATAGACAATGGACACAATATTTTTACTATTTATGTAAGTTGATTCTTAAATTTTTATTGACTATGTAATGGATAAAATACATTAAAAATTTGTAATTAACAATTTTTAAAGCTGTTTCTGTTTAACTGTATGTATGTGTCCCAGACATACAACTTCAATGTTTGTTTTGTTTATTTCCTTCTTAACACCATTCCAGCATCTATGGCTATATTCATGGCAAGAACCAGTTGATCCATACACAAGTCTTGTCTTTACACACATGTCCAGGGACAATTTAGAGTCTTCAATTAACCTAACCTGCATGTCTTTGGGCTGTGGGAGGAATCCAGAGTACCTAGCGTAAACACAGGGAGAACATGTAAACTCCACACAGAAAGGCCTCCTGTCCCTGCCAGGGCTCGAACCGGGGACCTTCTTGCTTTGAGACATCAGTACTAACCACCGAGCCCCATTCAACTTCAATGTGTTTAATATATGTAGTATTATGTGCCTCTGAATCCCGTCTTTACAAACTGCAAAATAATATAGTGATTACTCTAACTTAATGAGTCCTATCAATAAAGACACCATAAATGTTCTGTATCTTGGCTGAAATTCAAATAGCATACAAGCATACTGCTGTGGAGTCATACGCTAGTGTACTATTTCAAATTCAACCCGTCTTAACTCTCAGCATAATGAGGCACAGGTGAAAACAACAAGCTGACTGATGAACGGATTTGATTGGTTGTCCAATATCACTGAACGATTCAAAAGTGAGTACAAATATGACAGTATGTCTCAATAAGCTTGTTAAGCTGTAGAGTTAAGGTTTTTCCCCCCAATAACTGTGAATTTCTTGGCGTTTGCTTGAGAATTCACCATGCTTTGGACAAAGAATATCTTATTTTTCACAATGGTTGTGATGACACTGAGCTCTTCTTTAAGAGCTGATCCTGAGGCATTTTCTGAAACAGGTGCTGCTTATGGAGCAGTCTCTGAAAACACAGTCCGTTTTGGCAAACTTTTAATTGGTGGTCAAGGTATGGAATTTAATAATGATGTGAAAACATCAGCTTTGAGGTCAGTAGAGTCTGATGGGCACCAGTCAAATGAGGAAGGTAATTTGAGATCCCAAACTTAAAATGGGAAATATATATATATATATATATATATATATATATATATATATATATAACAACAACTTGTGACATAACTCAATCTATTGATCTATTCTATCTTTTAAGCGTGGCTTCTCCCTGCCAAAGCTAAGCTGCAACGTCTGGGTTCTTCTGTGCGGTGTAGCAATGATTCAATGATCTTGCGTATTCCAGGGCCGAGAATGCCACACTTTCTGGTTGATCGAGGTGAGTTGTGTGGGGTGTGTGTGTGGGGTTGTGTGTGGTGTGTGTGTGTGGTGGGTTTTTTTTTTTTTTTTTTTTTTTTTTTTTTTTTCCTCCCCATAGATTTAATTTCTTGACCATCAGGAGAGGAGTCACCAGTGTCTTTGTCTGAGATGCCAGCCAGCTGTGGTTTCTCACTGAAGCGAGTGCGCAGGGATGTCTCTCTTGTTGCTCCATACCGGGGCTGTCATGTCAAACAACAGGTTAGTGATAAAGGTGAAAAGTGCCGTGTAATGCTTCAACCATGTGATCCCTTGCACGAGTTTATTTGAAGGATATCATTTTTCTTTCCCATCTCTTAACAGGGTGGAAGTTATATTCTGCCTCTCATTATAATGGGAGCTCCAGTGCAAATGTCTTGCCCTGTGAGTCCTCGCCTCCCTACAGTGTCCTGCTTCTCCTCTGGCATGATTGCCACACTTGGGGTCGGAGCAGATGATGTTAAAGTTCTAGGCAAGTCCCCTAATTCTTTGCATTCTTTCAAAGTTGAAATGACCTTTAAGCTTGACTAGTTTTCTGCTTTTAGTTGATGGATCATGGCAGTCTCTGCTTCTAACATACACTCGATGCTCCTTCACATTGGAGACTACTGATGGTTCACTGGTTGTAACTGCACCATTCACAGGAAGCTGTTGGCAAATGACGGTAAAAATAGTGCATTTGACAGGACTGTCATTCATAGTGTGTGTGTAGTTATATGGTTTAATGGATGTTCATGTCTTCCTCAGGACACTGAAAGGCAACTCCCTTTGATGTATGGTGACCGGGAGGTCACTCTTTCCTGTCCTCTGACATTGCCAACGATAGCCCCAACCATGCCTGCTGACCCAGACATGCAACAGATGTTTGACTCCTTCCCTTTTGGAAGACCCTGGTGGTATCCTCCATATTATCCTGGTGTACCTGCTACCCTGCCTCCCACTGTGCCACCTACAACTACTCCTTTTCAGTATCCTTTCCAGCAACACATGTTCCCTCAGATGTATCCCAGGCCAGTGTTTGATCCATACTTTTATTCTAGAGGTGACCCAGCTGCTCCCCCAGCACCACAACAACCTCAATATCCTTGGTACCCAAACTTCCCTCACATGTATAACTTCCAAAGCCCAGTTGATATGACCATTCCTGCAACGACCACAACTACACCTGCCCCATACCAGCCTGAGCAGTATCCAATGTTCCCACAGTTACGCAAGTCTTATGCGCCTCCAGCTGTGGAATACCCTTTCATGCCCAAGTATCCTAAGGATCCAGTCTTTGGTCCCCGCAGCCCTAAATCAGTTTCTTATACGGCACAGTTGTCCTCTGTCTACAGGCCTTAAAGGTTTGTTTAAAGTGAGATGAGTGTGGAGGTACTCTGAAGTGGCATTGCTTTATTGACACTGGATGAGACTCGTGACCTCAATGTGTTTCTCTTCCGCTTCACATAAGCCTAATAAAACTTCATGTTGCCTACTGTTGTGTGTTTGGGGGTTTTTGTTGTGGTGTGTGTGTGGTTGTGGTTTTTTTTTTTTTTTTTTTTTTTTTTTTTTTTTTTTTTATAAAAATGCTTACGCCTCTTCGTGTTAGGTGAGTTTACACAATTTAACCAAAAACAGAAGACTTTGGCGGTTTATTTACACAATGTTTGAGGCCTTTTTGTGAGCTTTTGAAAACCGCTTCTAAAGTATACCATTAGTGGCTCCATAAACTACAAAAACATGAATCTTTGAAAACTATCATATGCGTTTAGTCTATACACATGCATGAGTACTTGACAACCATGATACAAGTTTAGCTTTTGCAAACTTTTTTTTTTTTTTTTTCTCCGTATGTTGCTGTTGTGCAGCCTTGTCTGTCACAACATGGATTGGGTTTCAGCTGAGAAACCTCTAGCTTTACCCTGCCCTCATTGCTGTATAATACTTGTCTGTCCCAATACATTCTTTTGGGATAAATTCACTTTTGCCGCCCTTACTCTGGAGGAAACATCTCTGTGGCACTTGCTTTGTTCCTGAATGAAT
The DNA here is from genome assembly GCA_039654775.1 of Spinibarbus caldwelli. Lineage (NCBI taxonomy): Eukaryota > Metazoa > Chordata > Actinopteri > Cypriniformes > Cyprinidae > Spinibarbus > Spinibarbus caldwelli. The sequence goes on from CM077255.1 coordinate 7,309,702, forward strand.
TAGCTGTTTAATGAATCCATTAAATGTTCTTTTATTACTTGTGCATTCTTTGTTTCCTTGTGTTTTAGTTCTACCCCTTTAGGATATGAGTGAGGGGTGTAAGGAAAGTAAATGAGGACAGATAAATTGCAGGAAAACCTATACAGTGGAGATCAACATTAGAGAATCTATAAATGATTTTTTTTTTTCTAAAATATTGTTAATCTTCATTGCTCAAAATATGAAGGAATATTAGCTGTGGGTATACCACTGTTCTATTAACATGTTTGACAAAATAACCAAGGCATTTCAACAAAAACCTTTATTTTGTGGAAAATACAGTGATCAGAATTAGAGAACAATAACCACTGTTGCACAAAAGAAGATTACAACTAAAATTTTGGAGGGTTACAGCTGTTAAAAATTAGTTGGAATTGTAGAGGCCCATGCTTTGAATGACTTCAGCACATCTGCGGCCACAGGATATCACTAGTTTCTCACACTTGGTCCACTCTTCTTCCATTCTCTTCCATATAGTTGGTAACTGTAGTGGGTTTCTTAGCCATAACTTTGTTGCCAAGAATTCTCCAGATATTTTCAGTTGGGTTTAGATCCCTGGGCTGGCCATTTCATTATTTCAATGTTCTTGAAAACTGCTTTATCTATTTTGCAGTGTGACGGGGGCATTGTCCTGCATGAAAATTTCAGGCTATTTGGCGATGAACGCAGGGAAGGAACTGCATGTTTCTGAAGGAGGATCTGATAAATATTTGCATTCACCCTGCCATGTAGCTGTATAAAAGGCCCAACTCCTGCTGCATGAATGAATTAATTAGTGTCATTGTAAAGCTCCAATATTCTAGAAATCTCAGATTTGGTATAACTAGCTTCTCTTGTAATGCTGAAAGGGTCATCCCTTTGGCCTTCATCTGGACCGCCACCTGTTGCAGGATTTCAGTCACCAGAGTGGCCTGCCATCTTGCAATCTCAGTGAAAATTAGAGGAATGCTGCCAGTTAAATATGGTTTGTCATATAATTAAGGATATTAGCACCAGGTTCTCTAATTTTGATGAGATTTTATACTGTATTTCAGAATACAATTAATTTATGAAATATGCTTTAAATACTGCCCTTTTATTCCTGTTAGGATAACTTCAAATAGGACTAAGCAGTGACATTAAAATTTAGGAAATTGTAGGTTGTTCTCTAATTTTGATCTCCACTGTATATTGGAATGTTCTTGATCAGTTCAAAGCATCATCAGGTGCACTCAAAGCATCTGCCCTTCTTTTGTTGTTCAGAAGCGGCATGGCTTCAATTGATACTAGAAGAGAATCAAATGACTTCAGTGTTTCTATTTCCTTTTTCAGGTTGATACAGTATAAAACCAATGAAGCTTCATGAAACACTAACCACTTTAGGCAAAATAAAAGCAAGTTTTATTCTTTGCACAAACTTGTCCTTCAATCCAAGACATATTGGTGTGTACAAAACTGGGCAGTTTTTTACTGAGTAAATTAAAGCAGAGGCAAATGCTTTTAACAACAAGAGGAGATTCATTTTCAAAGCTTTTGCTTTTGCATCAGTGAACAGAACAGTTCCTAAACTCTTATATGGTAATGTGAACAACACAGTTTTCAAACTAAGAGAAAATAATTCAGTATTTATGCTTTTAAATACACACACAGTCTTGTGTTTTGATGAAGTCATGTAATATAAAGTGGATGAAATAGCCTATATAGCCCTACTCCTCTAAAATTGGAGTAAATCAAATTCAGTGTTTCTAAAACTGGTTATAAATGCATATCACTAAACCACTCTTATGCCGAGTTCACACTGCATGAATTTGCCCCGATTTTCACTCGCCAGCAGGTTTTGCGAAATGCCGACAAATGCTCGAAATCAGAAATCAGTGAAATCAGTGCTTGTTCACACGAATGACAATCACGCAGTGTGAATTATCAAAGACGCGATCTGAGAGACTCGCCGACGCCCGTGAAATATTTGGCATGCTAAATAATTCAAAATCCTGTGGTGTGAAAAGAGTTCTGACTGAAAAACATGCACATCAGCGATGACCTACAGCCAATGAGAGAGCAAGATACAGGGCAGCGGGAAGTTCGGGCAGGATTTATATGAAACGTAGTTTGCGGACCAGACAAAGTTGTTGGCGATTCTTCCTATTGCAAAGTCATGCAGTGTGTAACCTCCTGTTGCTGATCCATCATGCAGTGTGAACACAGCAGCAACTGAATGCTACCCCAGATAGTCGTGCAGTGTGAAAACAACGGTGATCTGACAACTTTGAAAATTGTGCAGTGTGAACTCGGCATTACTCAACTCAATAGAAAATTCAAGTTAATAAGCTGCAGTCGCTTAAAAGGGTCATGACATGGATTTTTTTTATTTTATTATTATTTTAATATGTTCCTTGAGGTTTACTTAAGTTTTTTGCACAAAAAAAAGTGGGGAAAATTATTATTTTCAATCCTTATTCTGACGCTCTGTCTAAAGCGACCTGTTTTAAGGGGCGGGTCCTTTAAGGCTTGTCAGTAATCGGCCACTGTTATGATTGGCTAACGTCATTGCATAGGAAACAGTATCAACGCCCCCTCGGTATTGCATGTGTGTTTTGACAACATGATAAAAAAAAACTAATTTCCAGTCAAAGCATTATGAAATCATTTACTTACGGTTTGTGAGGCAGCTGCAGTCAGATCTAGTACCGCTTCACCTTTCAACAAATGTTTCTTTGTGAACTCTACATGACACTGTGGCTTGTTTACAAAATGCTCCAAACAATCCTCACACATGATCCAGGATGCCATTAAAAATAAACTATCCTCTTATTCCTTACGCTGGGAACCTTTCTGTGGTGGATCCTTAAAGTGGTTGGTGGGTGGGCCTCTAAAAGTGTAGGTGGCCTGAATAATTCGCATCATCCGGCTCAATAATAATTATAATAGCCTATTGATAATAATAATAATAATAAGAAGAAGAAGAAGAAGAAGAAGAAGAAGAAGAAAGAAAGAAACGATGGGCTGGTGCTCTTTACACCACTAATAAACCCTTTATTAAAATTATGAATGGATTAGTCTAAGCCTAGAAAGCGCGCTCCCTTTATAAACTGCCAGTGTCTGCTACTATCTTCAGTTCATCTTGATCTCACAAAGTTCCTTTATAATCTATGAATCTCTACTGCACATTTAATCTCTTATTTACACCGTGTCTATTCTTTGTTTGTTATAATGAGGGAACTCGTGTGCGTGCATTCACCAATATGCTATTATTTTGCAGTTTGTTGGCTACATTCCAGAAAATCCCTTGCTCACAAATATTTCAATGCAAATACTGCATAACCATGCCACGGCGGGCCAGACTATAACCTTACCTTTAAAGGTTCATTTTTGAACCTTTTTGAAAATAACAAACAGTTCCACAGAATAATCCCATAAACAAATGTTTAGAAGAAATCATAACAAGAAGAAGGGGTTGAAAAATAAAAATGTATAGATTTAAATATTATGGATACATTGTTCCAAATACACTCACCTCACTGATGTAAGAAATTATAGTCTGCCTCGACCCAGCTTCCACTCCAAATTGTGTATTAAATTATGCTCCTTTCCCTACAAAGAGCTTAATTATCATAGAGATAGTTCTTCCCTATCTTAATAATATGTAAATAGTATCTCCGGAGAGATAATTCGTCATTTATAGCGCTGGAGCGGCAGTAGGCCATCAAGAACCATCTGTTGGCCAAAAGGGTACATGAAACAACTGATAGGGATTCTGTTTAATTGTATCACCTTAACATTTGTTTGTTCCCACCTGAAAGTCTACCAAAGATGTGGGAACAGAAGGCTATCACTTTCATCGTTATTCGCAAATGACCTTGGCCTCTTTTGATACAAATCTTGGCCAGATAGATCCTCCATCTACAAAATAAATAAATACATAAATAAATAAATAAATAAACATTTACATGAAACATTCTCACAGGATAATAGAAATCTAAGTATTGAAGTGTCACTTTATTTTAGCAAACCTACCTCTACAATGGTTGCCATATTTTTGATGGACTCCTGGTAAAATGATCTGTTTTCTTACTTTGCTGAACCTGCAATAAATTTCATTTATTTCTTCAACATTAATCAAAGGTGATCTTTCTTTTTTGAATTTGTTTTTAAGCACATCCTCTGCCAGTCTTTTCTCTCAAGAACTGGTATTTTGTAACAAGGGCTGAAATCACCTTGTTGTGTTCGCCTGTTGTATACCTGAAAATAGAAAAAAACATTTTTACCCTCATCATTCTCTAAAATTATAAACTTACTGCATTGTGGAAATTACCATGTATATGTGCACATCTAATCAAACAGATCTTGAATTATTTTGATCTTGTTTGCTTTGTCCTGTCAAAGAATAAAATCTCTGCTCTCAAGTCTTTTGCTACAAACAAGCAATATGTTGTCTTGAGATTGATCCAGGTGAAATATCAATAGGATTACTACAGTACTTCAAATTTACATTTAGCAGACGCTTTTATCCAAAGCGACTTACATAGCATTCAAGTTACAGTTTTTACATTTTATCAGCTCTTGCTTTCCCTGGGAATTGAACCCGTGATCTTGGCGTTGCTAGCGCCATGCTCTACTATTTGAGCTACAGGAAAGCTAGTACTACAAATAGTACTACAAAAAAGTTTGCAGAATGGTGCATGTTAGTATGGTAAAAACAGCTCAGTGATTTGCAAAGATAACAATATAGTTCGGCTAAACATATGTGGACACCTGACCTGACCATCACACATAATTGAGCATCCCATTAAAAATGGGAATGCAATGAAAGTAGCTTTGTAATAACAATGTCAACCAAATGCAAAAATGTGAGAAAATGTTAAAGTCACTAAATTCTTCCGTACATCCCATTAAATAATTATAACAGTTAATAATAATTAGTAAAGGTGCCCGCATAATATTTTTAAACACATAGAGTAACTTACTCATGGTGTCTGTGGTCTTGGCATCTCAGTCTTTAGGGTTTCTTGCAATCTTATGAATTTAATTTAATCCTTAATTTTTGGGAATATTTAATCTTTCGTAGTCTTAGTTTCGTAGTCATCAATTTCAGTCTCTGTTAAAGCAGGAGTCATAAAATTATAGTTATAAAGTTAGAGTTATAAAGGCAGTTATAAAGTACATACAAACAGTTTTATTTTAATTCAACATACTACCTTTACTGTATGAAGGTAAATCAGTAGCTAAACTCGAGAGCTTGCTGATTTGAATGTGAGAACTTGTCATATTAATAATCGTAATTTGTAAGTTGAAATTTACACTCACAGCTCTGATGTGAAAAGCTGAATCTTTCGATTTGCACACACAGACAATAAGCAAAACACCCGTGTTTTGAATTCGTAGTTGCAAATTAATAGTTACAAATGTGTACGACATATTTACTTTTGCACTTTCTTTCAGTTTCGCTGTACAACGTCAAGTCGGCACTTACAACCTCTCAGATCTGGCAGTACAACTTCAAATCCTAGCGCTTTGACTTTTGCTACTCATTTCGCGATTTTCCTGTAGCAAAATTCACTCGTGCACTTGTAAATGCAGACGTGAGAGCGCAGAACCGGGGGCGGGGCTGGGGTGTAAATGAAGATATTTTATTGGTCAATGCCTGACCAATGAACAACGCCAACCATCGCGACTTGCAGTGCAGAAAGAAACATTTTTTACGCATATTTATCAGTTATTTGTAAAACACTGCTAACTATTTTCATTGAATATCCTTAGCTTTTACAGGATTTTAAGCTACTACATTCATCTTGACATTCAAGTACTATCTGGTAGACAATGCAACATCTTTTATCTGTATCCCACTGTATTGCATATTGCAGAGAGTAACATGGCTGTATCCAACTGCTTATAAATAAAGCGTGGGAATATGTTGAACCACTTTATATAATGACCATTAAGGCCAATATAAAGCTATGAAGGAACAAGTGAAAATGAAACGGGATAAAAATTGATGAAAGGGAGTAAATTAATATGGTGCATAATATGAGTGCAGGCTAATAGCAAGCACACAGTACAGACCAACACGTGAATTTGAGAAAAAAGAAAAAAAGAAAAAAAAAAAACTGTTGAAAGGTCTTTGTGTTTTACACACTGATCTATAATCTCCAATATGCACATTTGTAGACATAAAAAAATAAATAAGAAAGTGGGTTGCTTATTGTATTCAGCAGCATGTATATGCTAAAACACTATTTATACTTTGCTCATGAAGTGGTTTTTAAACTAAAATTTGACTTACTTCGGCCAGGACATTTAATCATTCATATAATTCTGTTTTGATAGACGTTTACATATTAGTTTGATGTGTGTCAAACTATTTATCCAGGACCACTTTGCATCACATGGTCAAAGAAAAGACATTTGTGTTCTTACATGGTCTTTTACTACAAGTCTACCTTTGTAATTAATTTACACAAGAAACTGAAGATAATGCATAGCATAATTATCACCACGGCAGAGGTTACAAAACATTTATAAGACCAGATACATTTATAGTTTATTTCATGTGTTGTGTGTGCTGTCACTAAATGATGACATCACACAACTGGCAACTTTGCTTCCAGGCAAACATACACATGTTTTTAGTTAAAACATTGAGCAGTGCTACCACATTTAATAATCTTATTCTTTCAAGTTATGTACTAGCAAGTACAACCCCAAGTAATTGTGCACGAGCACGAGCGGCGCGCGAATCACCCTATACTCTGTGCGCGTTCACCAGCGCGCTCGAGAAGTGTGAGAAGATTTGCGCGAGCCATTCCTATCGCGAAGCTGATGGTAAAATATGCGATCTATTTGAATTCTATTGGGAAACTGCCACTTTAAAATGCTATGGAGGAAGTCGAACATTATCTAAAAAAAGGCCTAAACTAAAAAGACTGATGAATAGAGGAGAAAACATAATCTTACACCAGCACTAACATAATATTAAAATATTTTTTAACTACTCATGACCACCTTTACTATAATTTATCACGTTTTTCTGTAGTCTTATTTATTGTAGTAAATTTTGTCTAACTTGTAGAATTTATAATAGATAATCTATTAAGCGAATAGATTTTTCCCTATAGATTTATATTACAACTGTGGCATGTTGTAGCTATTGTTTCTAAAGGCTGTTGTTTCTCATAACAAATGCAATATAGATTAATAATAAAAAAAAGTCATTATTGGCCTGGTAATGATTAATAGGCTAGCCTTATTATAGCAAATGCTACAGTTAAGAACTATGGTACTTTTTCATAAGAGCAAGTACAAGTCAGAATCGAGAGCCAATGGGTTCTAATAATGAGTGATGGAAAAACCTGGCCTTCAGATATTCCAATGATGGCATAGATTAAATCATTAAGAGCCTGATGAACTGTTAAGGAGTAAGAAAAAATATCATTATAAGAAAATGTTAAGTTAGATTGACTTCCCATGGCGTGTTGAATTAGAACATTCTGTCAAACTATAGCATAAGTGTCTCAATAATATAAAATACATTATATATCCTATGCAAACAAGTAATTGTTAACTAGCCTATTACTTTATTTCAGTTACGCAATCAACCAACTTTGCATGTGTGGTGGATAGCACAAAAGACCGTTTTACAAAAATAAACATTTACGCAAACAAATAAATAAATCCTTAAGAGAGAGCATGACTTCAACGACATGGGGGTAAGTGATTAATGACAAAATTTTCATTTTGGGGTGGAGTATCCCTTTAAGCGAAAGTGTGAGCGCAGCATTTTGATAACCACTGACTGAAGTTACTGTGATGTGGTGCTGATGTGGTCACTCTGTCATATCGTGCCACGCGTTGTGAGCGCGCCACTGACGTCACCGTGGGAGTGTTCCATGAGAACAGAGAAATTAACGGACATCAGCACAATTCTCTCTCAGCGCTCATGTAAGTTGTAACCGCAGAACGCGCACGCTTTTGCCTTTCATACATATACAGCGTTAACTCGAAAACGTCGCCGATATGCTGTAGTTCGGGTTGTGGGGCTGGGCACAGTCGTTCAGTTTGTTGGCTGAGCTGTTAGCGAGCTAGTCGGTTTTAGCCTGATGACGTTAGCAGCCTAGCCGAGACTAGAGCACGCGCCGCGAGATCAGCTGCAGCAGGTCAGACATCACCAAACATCACCAAACATCTCCCTGCTAACCGCTCCTAAACACACAGATCTAATATACGCGCTTTGTTAAGTGTCATATGACTACAGACAAAATACAGAACATTGCATTGTCGCATACATTCATATAAAAACAAACAACGGTGTTATTGGGGATTTGAAAATTCACTAACGTTACTGCAGTAGTTTAAAAACACGTTCAGTTTATTATTCAAAAACCTAGATGACTGAAAACTATCTTAGAGAATAATTATGCGCATTTTTTGCTTGTGAATACTAAATTTGGCTATTAAAATAAATTCAAGACCTTCATCGTTTTTTTTCGTAAGATGAAAATATCTTTCATATGCATAAATACGTAATTTATCAAAGAGGATTACAACCAAGAGTTGTAAAGGTTTTTTTAAGTTAAATCTAAAAGTGGACCTGGAAGATCTGAGAGTAACTAATCAACCAGACAATCATCCACTTGATATTATATAACGTTAATTATGTATGTCTCTATTAAACCAATATGTCAAAATAGATTTGTTACCAATTGTTATATTTAAATGAATGAATAAATTATTATTTATTGTGGAAATAGTTGATCTTCCACGTAAGGGGTGCTTGTAATATAAGTGATCATTTCTAAATGGTTTAATCACAAATCAACAGGAATCGCAAGCCACACACTTGCATGTAATATACACGCATGTATGTATGCTGCTGATAAAAGGTCCCATTGTGTGGTGCCACCCAAACAAGCTCATTGGCGTGATCAGATGCTGATGCTGTCGGTTGTCTGTTTGTATGACTTTGACAGGCGTTTACATACAGCCTACGATGTAACTAGAAGCCGGTTTTAAGGGTTGGTCGTCCTTCCTTCCGCTCGAGCGGTTTGAGCGCGATGTTTCCGATGTTTTTTCTCCGCTGATGATCGTGTGCAGCGGCGCGTTATATCGACCATCTAATAGTATTAGCCTGGGTTGGGCGTAAACTGGCCATTTATCTGCTAGCCGGGCAGCTAACTCAGCTAGCGAACGCATCAACGGACAGTCCAGGAAAATGATCGGATTAATTCAGCCTTCAGCCACATTCGCTCGTCTCATAAAGTGAAATGGGTGTGTATTCGTGTTTTAGCCCTTTGTGTTACATGTCATCCTGAAATCTGACAGTGACAGCTCGAGTTATAATGGCACGACGAGAGAGTTAGCTTCATGCACTTAGCCAGTCTTGTGTTTCATTTGCAGTTTTTGACATGTTATTTTAATCACTCTTGTTTTTGTCTTAAGAGCTTGTTTACCATCAGATGGACCGCATGTAGCCTAAACTAAACCATCAAGTTGGTTGTAAATAAGTAGTTAACAGTCATGTTTAATGTATTAACAGTCATGTTTAATATGTATTTGCTGGTTTTCTAAATGCTTTCTGCGTGACATTCTCACACATGGATGTTTGGCTGTAAAATGGTCTACTAGTTAAATATAAATTCCATAAAATTTGATCGAATTTTTGTCATTTTTAACACACTAAGATTGATACTCTTTATATTAATGTACTGTTACTGGACAAGTGTTTCCTACACATTTGTTTGGAGAAAAGGTCTACATCTCTACTTCACTGAATTATATGATTTTTTACTCTCTTTTTTTCAGAATGTGATAATCCTATGTTTATGAGGGGCAAGTTGACTGAAGTGTCAAGAGGACAGCACACCCAGCATTGAGGGTCATTGTCTATGTGCAGTTTTGGATTTCCTTTTAGATTTATCCACAGTATCATATTTCTGTGAAGAAAGACTGAGCAGGATGACTGGAACTGAAGGTATGGAGAGCTGTTTATGTCATTCATCACATAGGTTTTTATTCAGGAAGGATTTTGCAAATTAAGTTATGCTGAACATACGGCAGATAGATGCATGGAGAATTATAATGCCACTGTTGTTGGATGTGCTGAGTGTCCTGAATGTCTTGACTGTAGTGGAGTGTATTATTGCTCAAAGGCACACACACATACAGACAGTGATGTGACCTTGGGAAGCTATGAGAACGGGACTGGGGGAGAGAGTGATGGAGAGAATAAGCTGACCCATTTCAGCCACAGAAAATACAGTTCTTTTGTAACGATTCATTTGTTTTTGAGATAGACTGGTTACAAATCCTGCAGATGCACTGCATCCATCTTGAAATATGACTTTTAATAATGAAGCCTCTATGATCAGTTTAAATGCTAGAATTTGCGATGTGTTAAAATTGCATGTTGTATTTGCATGTTTACGTCATTTTGTAAGAATTAGGTTACAAAGCCAAATAATGATGATTATTCAACAGAGCTTCTAGTTTAGATTTTCATGGTCCTGTGATAATGTTATAGGTAGTTTAGCTGTTTTTAACAACATGCATACATGTCAGAAATGTTTTTAAAGTGAATCTACACAATATTTAGAATAACCAATGAATAGTTTCCTGCATTTTATATTGTTGTTTGACAATGGTTTTTTGCTTTGCCCCGAAATGCAACACAAGTCTTCGGATGGAAGATGCTCATTTTATCGCTTTCCTACTGATGCGGAGACTCTGGGTTCGGACCATAAAGTAAACTCATATTACGATTATTACATGTAAACACCACATTTACCGGCTTTGTGTGGTGAAAGTGAAACTTTAATAGTGCATAGTGCTTAAAGCCATGTTAAAATTAAATGTTTACGGCCACATGAAGCTGAAAACATAGATTGAGGATTTCCTAGAAGCAAGGATAAAATAACATTTTGTGTAATAAAAATTATAGCTGAAATGTGGTACTTTATTCACTAAAATAAGTTTAATCTCACCATATCCAAAAACTCACTCACTCTGCTGTTATTTATGATTAAATGCACTAGAATTTTATTGAATAGTACGTGGGGTTACGTTTTTAAATAAAATATTCATATTAATCAAGGATTTATTGACTTTTAATGCACCTTATTTTGAAATGTACAGAAATACGTGCTTTCAAATGTCCTTTAGTTAAGATTATTTCATTTATTCACTATACTATTTATTACTAATGTCTCATTTCAGTTTTAGTTTGGCTCTAGTTTTGTATTTATTCCAGTTTGTATGAAAAGGTTCATGTAGCGTGGATTAAAAATCACATACAGAGTAAATCCTTTTCACTGAGCATGTTAAAAATAAGTTTGAAAAAGTTGCCGGGAGCATGAAGGTGGTGACGTTGAAGGTGAGGGACCGTGGTGCTGTAGTTCGTTTATAGCCTAAGTTTAGCTTTTTAGTTCTGGCGCTTTTATTTAGGCTTCAGAATTCGTCAAAGTTATATTATTTTGTGAAGACATGTAAGTTACAAAACATGTAAGTTTCATGAACTATGATTGAACACAGCTTATTTTTTGCGATAATCCAAAAGCCTATGGAAAAATCCTATTGGCTTCTTGTCGAGGGAACCAGTTTCATGCTAACAGCCGATCCGCCTACAAAGTGACATCATAGTTCCCCCACTCTATAGGCACAAGGCTGCAGGCCAAATTCTTCATGTATTAGTTTTCCAACAAGACAAGTAGTACTTTAAAGGGATAGTAAACCTAAAAAAGAAAATCTGAAAATGTGTCTTGAAATTTATCACCATTTAAAGCACTGCCTCTATAGCTATACACGTCTTTAGTCATTGTGTTGCATCTCGCTCTGTTTTTCTTGAGCAACCTGCAGTGTGTTATTAAGGTGATGTGCCATGTTAATAGGCAATTTACTGAAACAAATTGCTTGTACAATCAAAATGAATTTACAAAATTTGCTTTTGAGTCAAATCCAATGAATCATAAATCAAATTGAGTTCCTGTAGCTCAGCTGCCTGGTAGAGCATGACACTAAGCAACAGCAAGGTCATGGATTGGAATTCAGGGAAACACATGAAAATGTATACCATGAAAATCGCTTTGAATAAAACCATTTGTTAAATGCCTGAATGTAAAAATATTATTCTCTGTCAACATAAAGAGAAAAAATGCATGGCCAGCTTCGGAAAGTTTAGAAAGAGCTTTCTCACAATGTAACATGAACACATGCCCATGACCCATATGCCACTATTGGCTTGTTGTGACCTTTTCTTTTGCCATTTTGAGTTGAAGGAGAGTTAAATATCAACTCTATACTACTAGAACAGACTGGTGACAAGAATGTTGCTCACACAAGTCTCTGAAGGTACTGTCATTACACTCATTTTTTTTTTGGACTGATAGAACTGGTGTGACAGCACCCCAGGGTGTACTTGGGTGTGTGCAGGGTCTGTTAAACTGCTGTTGTGTTAAATATGATTGTGTTATAGAATAGCTGTGCCAGGCATGTGCGTCACTCTGTCACTCGTCCATTTAATTATGCATGTAGGACACAGACACATCAACACTCCTCTCCGGGTAAAGCTTTACAGACACGACTGTTCATTCACCGCTTGTGTCACCCTTGCTATCGTGCCACTCCCACATCTGGAGGATACTGTGTTTCTGAACTAATTAAGGTCAGGGTTTGTTTACTGCTAAACTAGGTGTGGGTTTGTTTCCTGCTTAACTAGGTGTAGGACTTTAGGTTAGTCTGGATTGATGACATGTTTCTCATTTTCTGTTTGACCATGGATGGTTGATCTTGGTGTGGTTGGGATTTAGGTTCTCAAGATGATTTTTGGCAGTGGCGCCTGTTTGCAAAGGGTAAGAAGAATCATTTGTATATTTCCCAGAACACTCAAGATGGTGAACTTGACATTCATGAAGTGTTGTAAACCACTGGTGCAATGTGCAAAAGTAGAATTTGAATACAAAATTTTAATGCATGTAATTTCATCTTGAAGCAAATTGGTTTGGTTCATAGCTTAGTATTCTTTATGGAATGTAACAGGTCAGGTTCCGGAAGTAAAAATGCCATTTGTTTTCTCCATAGAGGAATTGATTTTGAACGATAACTTATAAACCTTTGAAGACAGACCTACTGTGAGGTGAGCTACAAGGTTGTTAATTGATGGTATATGCTTTTGTTAAAGCAGTCAGCCCTTATTACGTCAACTTATTTTTTTAAATGTATATATAAATATGCATAATGTGTATACATATCCATATTTTTTAGCAAACTTGAAATATGTACAACTTATAAACAATCAAATAGATTATTGATAAAAAAATCAATAGTTTTATGTCTTCTTTCACAGTGCTTCAGGAGATTGTAGTTCTTTCCCTCATTAAAATACAATTTTGTATCTTTTGTACAATTTTCAAATACTTTCTTGCTTGAAATCAAAGTTCATAATGTTGCAATTCACTTTGTAGCTGGACAGTTTGGTTCATGAGTCATATCGCTTTAATGAAGACTTTAAAAATCCCTGTGGAAAAATACTTCCGGAACCAAGGAAGTGGAAAAAGTAGCTGGGTACTTTTCCACTCTATTGAGGTATTCATTGGAATCCAAATGGGAAATGAAACAAAAGCTGATGAAGAACTCGGCGGTAACTGTTGAAATTATTATGGAGCGCTGTGGTAGTGCAGTAAGAAGGTTCATGTGCGTTAAAGTAAGCTGAATAAAGAGGATTACAGCTGGCTGTTATTCTCTCCATCGAGGCCCATCTTAAGCCTGAGCTCCACCGTCAGACTCAACACATCTCGATTCAACACACCTGAAGATTTGGCTTTGTTTTATAATGGTTCATTTTAGACTCTGGAATGTTTTTATGCAACATTCGCCATGTTTGTTTGTCCTCGGCAGTTTACAAAATGAGTGCAGCAAATTTGATCAAGAAAATAAAAAGATTATTTACACCGGTAATGCACTGTGTCATCTAATGATGTAATCAAAAATGTAATGTAAATGTTCCTGGAAATGACTCGACTACGGCTGCCAAAATCATACATCATAATCCAAACATGAACACACCCTGTTGTCACTGTGTGAATCTGTACCATTGAAGTGAATGACTATCATGTATAATTTGTGTGTCATAATAAGTTGAGTCCCATCTGACAACCATTTTTCTCCACAGCCAACCCTGAACTGTGAGCCAGTGGAAGCCAGGCTGGACTAATGGTAGGAGACATGATTTACTTTGTCATATTTGTCTTTCGAGATCTAATGTGATATTGTCCTGTATACAGTTCTGTGTCAGTCTAAACTAATTTGAGCATGTCCAAAACAAATAAGCTGAACTGAGTTTTAGATGGGTTGTGCTTGATGGACAAATGATTGGTTCCTAGGCCACCTGGGGTTGTAGTATTGCCTCGGCTCCACTGAGGTTTTGTCACCTCGCCTAAGTTCACTTTTGTGTTAAACAACACCAAACCCATAACTCATCACCTCTACTCACCTTAGCTTTACATTAGGGCTGCACAATTAAATGAAATAAGACCTTTATGGCTTAGTGTGATTATCAAATTGCAAATTTATTTGAATAAATAAATGCTCTGCATGTTTCAGAGTGAGACATGGTACTGTGTTCTTACACGAGAGCATTTCATTTTCCATTGGTTTTTGCAGTGTACCAGAGCGTCTTGGTACGCAGTAAATGCAGCTTCACACAAACTCCATCTCTGCATCTGCTCTGAGTTTAGGTAGCTTTAATTTGCATTTTGGAACATCTTCCCATGCTTGCAATGAGAAGCACTTGCCAAGAAAACAGAGGTTGAAAAAAAGCCATAAATATTAGTATTGTAATTTTAGATTTGTAGTGTAAAATAAAATTCTGTTAGAATATTATTTTCTTAAATTTTACATTTTATTTTACAGTGAGTTATTTAAATAATAATAGCCCATTTCTTATTTTGTTTTTATTTAGTAATTTTTAGATATTTTTAGTAGTAATATTAATAACAACAACAATAATAATTATTATTTTATAGCCGTATTTATAAATTTATCACAAAATTTTAGCCAAATTGTACAGTCCTACAAACAAGCACAACAAACTTGGATTTTAATTCGCAACCGCAATTTTTTTTTAAATCAGAAAAATCGCAATTAATTTTTTATTTTTTTTCTCAAATTGTGCAGCCCTACTTAGCGTTCATGCTTCTGACCTGATCCACAAAGGGTTTTGAAAATGATTTAAGAAATTTCTGCAATGATTTCCATTTAAAGGGTCTAAAATTGTGTAAAATACTGTGTTGCTGTAGAAGTGCTTTAAAATCATTTGACCTAGAGACCCTTCGAGCATTTCAGAAATTAGCACCCTTGTGTTTTCTTTGTAGTTCTGTCATACCTCATCCGCTTGGCAACACCCATGGCTGTAGACTGCTAGTAGTCTGTCAATAGTGATATTGCTAATGTAGATTTAGTTGGTTGGCTCAGAACCTTCAAGGTGTGGCTTATTTAATCCATGACCTCTGCCATCACTCTCATTAATAGATTGGCGAGACATGATCGTGGATGAAAATGCAATCCATCTGCAACAGGCCAAGGCTGGAAAAAAATGTCAGCTGCATCTTTTTTTCTCTAAGCCAACCAATGCAATGCTGCTGTTGTGATTTGAGCTCATGTAGTTGTTGCTTGTTCCATCGCTCACAGCTGCATGACATAATCCATTTTATTTTCCTTCTGTGGTAGACGAGCATGACTTTGCGCCAAACCACAGATGCATGTACGCTGTCAGAGTCCACCTGACTGCTGCCACCCTCTGCTTCCTGGCTTTTGAAACTGCCTATCAGAGGGCTGGTGGAGGCGGGGCTTAGCTAGACCCCACCCCTGTGCTGACCCTCTGAGTGAGACTGGCGCCTCCTGATGGACCAGGGTGGTAGCGAGCAGCCTGGGGTGGAGGAGCCAGACTCTGGGGGTCGAGCAGAGCGGGAGGCGAGCAGGAGGGCGTCCGAGCCTGATCACGGCCTGTCCAAAATTACCCACAATGCCTTGGAGAACATGGGCGCGCTGGGCCACGGCCTGAAGCACTTCTTCCAACCTCAGCGCAGACGCTCTTCCGTCTCGCCACACGACTACACCTCTTCCTCCACAGGCCCCATCCCTGAGCCCCCAGAAGCGGGGCCAGAGTTGGGGGAAGCGCCTGCCGTGGCGGCCACCGCCCCTAACTCTGACCCCCACGCTTCCGCCCCCCCTGCAGCTCTGAGCCGCGTGCTGCAGCAGATTCGAGGCCCCCCCATAATGAAGAGAGGGACCAGCCTGCAGAGCCGCCGCAGCAAGGCAGGGGGGGGAGGGGAGGCCCCCCAGAAAGGCAGCCCCCAGATCCACAGGCGCAGTACCCAGGAGACCTTGCTGCAGGCAGGACGGCCACGCTCCTCCTCCACCACCGACACACCTAGCAGCCCAGCTTTGGCAGACATGTTGCTGACCTCGGGGTACCACTCCACCGAGGAGGCTGATCGGGTAAGTGCCACATGAACGACACAGGTTCATCAAGGTGATTTCTTCCAAGATTTCTTCCTAGGGTAAAAGCTGCATTAAACGCAAAGGATGTTCACACCAAATGTTGATTTAATTTAGTTAATAGAAATTCATTGATAAAGAAAATCAATTTATGACATTATTTTGACAGCATCCTCATTTTACAGCATTTTTACACAAGTGCCTAAAACGTTTTACAGTACTGTAGCTTTGCAGGTAGGTTTCTTGAAGCATCTTGGAGACGTTGCCACAGTTCTTCTGGATTTAGTCTGTCTCAGTTTGTTCTGTTTCTTCATGTCATTCCAGACAGACTGGATAATGATGAGATCAGATCTCTGTGTGGAGCACTGGCTGTTGTCAGATTCCTTGTGCATACAAAAATCTCACTGGATTATTACAATTAATGGCAAAACGAATGTTTGGAAATGTAAACTGATATTTCCTACTGACACACCAACGCAAAAGATAGAAATAACTGACTTAAAACCATTTTTATCTGGTGAAAATAATAGTGTTCTAATTATTTTGGCTACCACTGTATTTCTTTGAGTTTCCTGTATAATTATAACTGAATTAAAATGATAGAAAAAATAAAACTTGACTTGAAACCTCTAAATCATTTAAAATAAGTGTTAAATAAAGTAAAGATCATTTTAAATGAGGAATTTTAAAATTCTAAATGTAAATAAAAAAATAAAAATAATAATATAAGATTTCAAGGTGAATACAGTCTACTTAGGCTTTCAGTGGAAAATGCAGCCCTGAACTACTGGCTTGACCAAGCATACAGAAAAAAAATCCTTGATGTTGAGTTTTACCAAGTATTCCAGCATGCCTCGCACATACTAGCAATCATTTTGCCAAGGGAAACGTGATCAGGTTTCAATAGGAGATGATGGTAGGTTGTTTGAAAGTGATGGGAAGTTAGATTTGAATTTAACAGCAATCTGGGCAGATGGCAATCTGTTGCTTGCTGTGTGTGTCTGAAAGAAGCCTCCAGGATGGATGGACGAGTTGACAGCATTCACAGGTCAGGAAGCTTGTGTGGCAGGTCACTATGTTCTTAAGCCCTGCTATATTTAGCCAGGTCTTTGGATGCACTTCAGTTCAGAGCACTTCTGTAGGCAGCATTGCGCATAATGTCAAAATCGTTGCCTTTGTGCTCTTTTTCCAACCAGGATGTGGGATCAGGGTAACTGTTTGCTTTCCTTTGTCCTCAAGGATACAGTCAAGGTTAAGTTTGCTCTTCCATGGCAGGTGCAGCAACTTTATTTAGAACCGCAGTTCTTATTGTTGCAAAACCAGTTACTCTTCTGCTTACCCTTTCTCCATTACTAGATGCTTTTTCCTGCTGCTCACTCAAAATAGCATTCAGAATTCATTTACCAGGAGAAATGTTAACCAAGACTACTGTATTAAGTCTCTCGAGGGTAATTATGCTCACAGTTCATAGTACTGTGCTTTTAAGCATGCCTTTTTAAACAGCTAAGCATTTCTACCAGATAGACTAAGGGGTCTGGGTTACTGCCAAAGTGATTCGACTCACCTGTTGTTGGAGAACTTAGCAGCACCATCCAGAAAGTTCCTCTCTCAGGGGAGTGTCCAATCATAAGCCCTGTCATTTATTTCAGACCACTGTTTCAGCCTGGCTAGCTCAGTAAATGGAGTTTATGATGATTTTAGCTGGGTATGTGCTGTTTTTTTGTTTGTAAGTTGAAAAATACTGCAGTTTTTTCTGTGATAACCGTTTAGTTTTTACAGCTTAGTTTTGTTGTCAGTGAAACTTGAGGTCAACGTATTTTGTCATAGAGTTAGCTCAGCTTTGTAAGAGGCTTTAACGCCTTTGTTAATCAAACAGAACTGTGCTTCTCAGATAAACAGGGAGAAAATCCTCTGTTGACCGGTTAGGTGTGAAAAAAGCACCAAAAGTCAGCTGTAATGTCTCTACAGGCATTGTCTGGGTCTTATCAAATGTACTGTTGGCCACGTGATCCGTTCACCTAGTTTTCCTCTGCATGCGTGTCCACATCTACTCATGTGTCTTATTTCAAGTTGCAATGGTGGAACTTATCATTTGCAGTAAACACTTGATCTTATTGGCAATAATAATTTCTTTTTTCATGGTCAAACAATGTTGGTGGGTTGTTGGTTGGTTTATAATGACTCTCATGGATGCTTAGATCATCCATAGCTCTTTATCTACAATCAGTGAAGGCCATATCACTGATAATCTGGTTTCGACTCGTCTGTCAATGGGTGGAGGGACAGAGTTCATTGCATTGCAAGGTTGTGCTAAAGATTTTAACATGACTAAAATTTTACTTACAAACAGTTTATTAATAATACAAAAAGAATACAAAAAATGTTACATTTTTTCCTTAATGTTGGTTCCCTTGTCAACTTCTTTAGTTGATGAAGTGGTGCAGTGTGCCATGTTTTTATCAGTGAATGCTCTGCATTATCTCAGAACTTGAGGGTTATGTCATAGTACAGAGGTCCAAACAGTCAACGTCACCGGAGACTGGTATAGTCACTCACATAGTTCAAACGTGGCATGTCTTTCAAGATGGACTGCACTGAAAGTGAACCATCATTAATGGTAATTGATTTCTATTGTTTTTCCGTTGTTGTAGGTAAATAGAGTGCAAAATCTATTATTTTAATTTTCTATTATTTTATTTTAAGTTAATAATGTATTTGTCACTAAGCTTTCCAGGGCTGGATCACAGTCACAGTTTAATACATTGCAGTGGATAACAATAACATAATTGGATCAAATGAAACTGTGTCTCTTTTGTCCAGTACAAGAAATGTTTATTTTGAAACCTCCTTCTTTATGTGGTGAACTGTAGTAAATTATTAGGAATGCACCGATGTTAAAATTATGACTGATAATTATTTTCATGTTTCAGTGAGTTCTGTGGGTTGATATTAAAATTGTTTTGTCAGTATTAAAAAGAATGCGTTAAAACTAAAATCAGTCATTTTAAATGCTACTAGTCAAATTAAGCATTAAATCATTGTAATGTACATTATCATTTTTTTTCAAGATTTTTTAAAGATTATATTTATTGGTATTTTTACATTTGCAATTATCTAGCACTCATTTAAAGTTCATTTTAAGTAAATAGTGGAAGAAAAATAAATAATAAATATCTAAGAATGATATTGATTACAAATCTGTAATATCTCACAAATATATTGTATATCTCTAGAAAAGATGTAATTCTAAAAATAAAAAATATTGAAACAAGGATCTGAACCAGAGATTCTCAAAATGAAGATATGCTTCAATGGCATGTTTTTTTTGTTTTGTTTTTTGTTTTTTTGTTGGCATGACAGGCCAAATCAAAGGTCATCACAGGGCCAACTCTGGGCATCTCTGATCTAAATGATCAATTCAGTAACATGAGCTCTAACTCTTCCCTTTGCAGCAAGATCGTTTGGAGGTGTTGGGCCCTGCCGTGTCTCCCAATGCTCTGTCAACCAGTTCAGACGGCGGTCAGTACGGTGTGGATTCAGTGGATGGAACTCCAGACCCTCAGCGCACCAAGCAAGCCATCGCTCAGCTACAGCAGAAGATCCTCAAACTCACCGAGCAGATCAAAATCGAACAAACGGCAAGAGACGACAATGTAGCTGAATACCTGAAGCTGGCCAACAATGCAGACAAACAGCAGAGCGCTCGCATCAAGCAAGTGTTTGAGAAGAAGAACCAGAAGTCTGCGCAGACCATCCAGCAGCTGCAGAGGAAGCTAGAGCATTACCACCGCAAGCTCAGAGAGGTGGAACACAACGGAATACCACGCCAACCCAAAGATGTCCTGCGAGACATGCACCAGGGTTTGAAGGATGTGGGTGCCAAGGTAAAGACAGTCTTTACGCTTTGGTACGTTGGAGGTTGTGTGTGGTTGGAGTAGATGTGTGCTGATCTAAAATATTTTCATTTGTTTAAGGGGATCAAACTGAACTTTTTAAGTTAATTATATGACAAATCCAGTGTAGACCAATCATGCACTTTGTCAGCAAGTCACGTTTGGATCTTTACCATGATTGAATAAAATGTTGGATTTTATTAAAATGTTCAGTCACCAGCTCTTACCGCCTGTTGAAGACTAGAATACACTACATGACTTTCAGCCCTGTTTTTCAGTCTGGACAAGTCAATGCTAGTTGCTAAAAGCAAGAGTCAGTCTGCAGATTTCACATAAAATCGGGTAGTGTATGATGGAACCAGACTTTTTTTTAGCTTCAGGCCCTGTTTACACTAGTGCGTTTTCTTTTTAAAACAGTGTTTTAAAATGAAAACGAACCTCGTCTACACTGGCGTTTCAGAAACGATCTACGTCCACACTACACAACTGAAAACGCATGTCACATGACCATTCATAATGAGCATGATGTTATTGTTTACACAGTCATCAAGGATACACAAAGTGAACGTGGGCAGCCATGCCATCATTTTCAAAGGTCTCCGTTTTGGTCCGTTTACACTGAAACGCAACCCCGGAGTTTTCAAACTAAAACAGGGTCTGCAGCGTTTTCGAAAGTCTCCAGAGTAGTGTAAACAACAGGAGCAACTGTAAACAGGGCCTCAGACTCTGATTCCAGAGGAAGTCAAATGTTTGGTATATTGAGCTGATTTTAGAACACGTATTTTTTTATTTCTCATGCGTATCCTAGCAACAAGGCACATTTTCTTTGAGAGTTTGTTGTGTTTGGAACGATTTGAAAGTCTGGTAGTATGTGATCCTCAGTGGTTTAGTGTATCATGCCCAGTTTTTCTCTGTAACCGTTTACAAAGTGGGCAAGTGTATGATGCCTAGTTTTTTAAAATCTGTTTGGATTTGAAAAGTCATGTTGTGTTTTCCAGCCTTAAGGCAGTATCCTAACGTAAATAGAACATCAATAGTGACTGATTTTAAAATGCTTTACATAGGTAGCAACTGCACATGCTAGGGCTGCCAACAAATGTAGAAGCTGCAATATGCATATTTTAATAGTTCAATAAGTCACAAAAGGTCACTGCAGATAGCAGAGACTGGGCATGCTACTTTGGGCGTGTGTGCGCTCCGATGACGCATACGAGGTGATCATCAAGCCATCTTGATGATCTCATAACAAAAAATAATGTGAAAAGTATGTTGCTTCATTTTAATTTTTTGAAACATGATATTGCATGTTGCATATCACATTATTTCTTGAGTTGTCATGTTTTTCTTCAATATCATGCAGTCCTAGCGCACAAAAGTTCAAAGCGTTCAAATGATTCAAAGCTTCAAAGCGCCAAACGCGAGTAGATTCAGCGCTGAAACGTGTTACTCAACCCCATGACTTTTTATGAATGGCGGTGAGAATCTGAGATTTCTAGTGCTGTCATAAAACTCGCAACGGTTGTGATGTAATTATATAACAGGCTATTGTCTGACGCGCTACATGTCTGCTGTTACAGTACTGTTTTTAGTTTCGATCCACTGTTAGTGCTGCTGCGCTTGGTTTGATCCGCTTTAATGTGCATTTAGGAACGCAACATTCGTCATTAGAAACGTTTAGTTTCAGTGTCACACAATCCTTCAGAAATCATTCTAATATGCTGATTTGCTGCTCAAGAAACATTTCTCATTATTATCAATGTTAGAGAAAGTTTTGCTGCTTAATATTTTTGTGTAAACAATGATGCCACTCAAACATTTGTATAAGATTTAAAAAAGAGAGAAATTAATCATTTTATTCATCATGCATGAAAGTGATAAAAAGTGAGCGAAGACAATGATTTATATTTAATAAATGCATTAACACATTTAATTAATATATTTGATAAATGCAAATAAATGCTATTCATTAAACTTTATATTTATCAAAAAATCCTGAAAAATAAAGTCTATCACCATTTCCACACAAAATATGAAGCAGCAAAATTGTTTTCAACATTGATGATAATAAGGAAATGTTTATTGAGAGTCAAATAAATTGTAATGATTTCTAAAAGTGACCGTGTCACAAGGTGACGTGACACTGAAAACTGGAGTAATGATGAAGAAAATTCTGCTTTGCATCACAGGAATAACATTACATGTTATAATATGTTAAAATTGTAATATTTTACAATATTGCTTTTTTTTTTTTTTACTTTATTTTGATCAAATAAATTCAGCCTTGATGAGCAGAAGATATTTATTTCAAAATCATTAATAATTGTAATGTTTCCAAACTTTTGGCAGGTACTTTAATAATAATAACAATTCTGTATACTTTACTATAATATATTATAGTACTTTATTGTAATATATTAGATTATTAAATACTGCTTTTTTATTTTTACAGGACAACAGTATGTATTATTACAATATAAGATATATCAATATATTTGTGCTAAAATGTATATTTTTAATAATAAGTGCTGGGGGCGTGGCTTGTGGGCGTGACTTGGGGCGTGGTCAGATTTTCCTTCTTTTTTGTCTCTAGCCGATCACATGCCTGATTCTGGTATTGCCTTCTATGAGAAGAAGTCATTGTAGCCTTTTGCAGTGTTGCTGCCCACCTTTCAGAACAGCTTGTGTTTTGGAAGCGTGCCTATGGTGCCTTAAAATGCTGTCTGGGT
Organism: Spinibarbus caldwelli; assembly: GCA_039654775.1. Lineage (NCBI taxonomy): Eukaryota > Metazoa > Chordata > Actinopteri > Cypriniformes > Cyprinidae > Spinibarbus > Spinibarbus caldwelli. The sequence goes on from CM077255.1 coordinate 7,332,821, forward strand.
AGGCGGCATACTAGCTTTTGGAACAGAGCTTTAGTATCACTCTTGGCCTGTTAGTGATTTTTTTTTTTTTTTTTTCAGGCACATTTGACCAGATTTTAGTCATAAAGTAAAAGCAAATTTTGAGTATTCGCAACTACTTTTTGTCTTTTATTTGCAACTTCGGGTGACAGTGATTTTCATATCACCCACCCACAAAACCCATCCAGACCAGAGGCTCACAACTTGGTGTCACTGATAAATGTATTTGACTAAATAATTTGTCTCTCTCAGGTAACCGGTGGCCTCTCTAGTATCTCTCAGGCAACTCACTCCGCCGCGGGAGCAGTCGTGTCCAAACCTCGCGAGTTTGCCTCTCTCATCCGCAACAAATTTGGAAGTGCAGACAACATCTCTGCCCTAAAAGACTCTCTGGATGAACAACAAGGACCTGACGAGCCTGTAACAAGTATGAGGCCAGCAGGCACTAGGACCCCAGGCCCTGGGCAGCTGCAGTCCAGCCCAAAATACGGTAGTGAGGACGACTGCTCCAGCGCTACATCAGGGTCAGCAGGAGCAAATAGCACCACGGGGGCTCCCGGAGGCCCTCCGAGCTCAAAGGGTAATACACTGGAGCATGGCCAGAGCTCTGGCTTTGATGCACTGCTACACGAGATCCAGGAACTGAAGGACAACCAGAGTCGACTAGAAGAATCCTTTGAAAACCTGAAGACTCACTATCAGAGAGACTACACAGAAATCATGCAGGCCCTGCAAGAGGAGAGATACAGGTACATGTTACTATAGAAACGGATTCTGTTGGCACTGCTGTGTGGTCTGTGTAGGTTTGTATAGATATTGAAGGTTTCACAGTTAAAACAGCATGCTTGTTGAGAAGGCGCTGGAGAGGATGATGATGTTCTGGTTGTCTGGCCTTTTAGGACCCTTTCTTGCATTTTGTATTTTGCTGTTTTATCTCATTTTGTTTGTTCATGTGTTAGGTGCGAACGTCTAGAGGAGCAGTTGAATGATTTAACAGAACTGCATCAAAATGAGATTCACAACTTGAAGCAGGAGCTGGCCAGCATGGAGGAGAAAATTGCTTACCAGTCTAATGAACGAGCCAGAGACATACAGGTACTTCTGTTCAACATTACTGTTATTTTGTTATCGTTTATATACTATTATAGTACATATAATTTGAATTAGCTTTTAATTTTATATTTTCAGTTTTCATTTTAATTTTATCATTTTTAAAGGAGAACATAATTTCTTTTTAGTGAGAGGGGTCAAAGAATTCAGAACGTAATCCCTTAAACCTGATAAGGGCCAAAAAAAACAACACCCTATTTTTCATTTTATTTACTGATTTTCAGGGATGAATGAAAAAGGTTTTTGATCAGTCTTAAAAATTGTGATTATTCCAAGATATTTCAAAAAAATGTAACCAGTCTTAGTTTGGGTATATAAACTTTTATGTGAAACAGGAAAATGTTAATGCTGACTTTTCTGATGGGAAAGAACATTAGCTGTTATCATAAAGCTATTTTGTATCGATCTGATGGAAAACATTTAGTCTTCTAATTCAGTTTTCATAATGAAATCCATATGCGACTCACTCAGAGTCCTCTTTGAGGGCTTATTCGTAATGATATGATGCAGCTAAAATGTACATGCTCTACTCTGTTGCCCTTTATTAGCATTCAGGTCTTACATTATCTGAAATGGAAGTTGTGGATCAGCTGCATTCGCTTCATGTTGTCTCTCTCTCAAAGGGATAGCTTAGCTGTCAGTAGCAGCTGTTACCCTTTGCTTGTTTACTATGGTAAAATGAATAAATATAATGAATGTATTTAATATATCCACACAAAACAAATAACCACCAATACATCTGAAAGAAAAACATTCTAGGTCTAACAACGCAAATAATTACTTAACAATTACAACTTATTTATTCCAAGCATAATGATTCTTAACAGCAGATTTTACAGGAATAGCGTTAAGACGTTAATTTTGATTAGAATACCTCACAAAAGTTCAAATATTTCACCGCAATGGAAGCTCAAATCAGATCCGAAAACCTGCAAGTCCATGCAGCTCCCATACTAGTCTCCATTTGAAATAATTTACTTCAGGTGTGTTATTTGTCAGAGATTTTTACAAGGCAGGTTTAACATCTTTCTCTCTCCCGTCCTGTAGGAGGCGCTAGAGGCCTGTCAAACACGCATCTCTAAGATGGAGCTTCAACAGCAGCAACAGCAAGTGGTTCAGTTGGAAGGTTTGGAAAACGCCACAGCACGCACTTTACTCGGAAAACTCATCAACGTGCTGCTGGCCGTCATGGCGGTGCTCCTAGTGTTCGTCTCGACGGTCGCAAACTGTGTAGTTCCGCTGATGAAAACACGTAGCCGTACGCTTTCCACATTGCTCCTTGTGGTAATCTTGGCTTTTCTGTGGCGGAATTGGGAAGCTATGTCGCAGTACCTGGATCGGTTTCTGCTGCACCCCAGATGACCTGCAGGGGCGCTATGGTTGTTGTTTCGTGAAGGGACTGGAGGGCGGGAACTTTGATTCAAAGATGGAGACTAACACTGCCTCAGTTGCACTTAGTATGAATGGACACGGCACAAAAGTGGAGGACACAGACAAATCCTACAACCTCTTTTTCTCGTTTCTTTCACCGAACGAGTGAATTTGTTTACATTTTGATCTTTTTCCGTCAACATAAATTGTATTGCTGAGTTTCCTTTTATTTGTTGTTGGAAATGATGCAAGTCGTGTTGTTCATTGTTCTCGTTATTAACGTTAGGATGTACATTTATGCAATTTCCTGAGTGTTGCATTGCATTGAATTGACTGGAGTGGTTTTAACATGCACTGGATGGAGATCTTTCTCCACGTTTTTAATACCATAGCAATTGCTCTTTTCCCTCCTAATTTTTTCATTTCTCTCAGTCTCTTGTACTGTCGTCCTGCTCTTCCTCTTATGTGCATCTCTAACTCGATTAATTTCTTGTTCATCGCTCCACTCTTCGCACTTGAAACCATTTGCTGCTGTTTGGACTTCACTGCAGTTGTTGCTGAATGAAGGAAAAGATGGATTCGTTGGAGAGGAGGCATCTGGAGTTTGATCGAATGGGCCGAGGAACCGGGACACTCTGGACCCGAGTTGGCCCCATGCCCTCAAAGAGGCACAGTCCCCCGGTATATGAACAGAACGAACATACTTGAAGAGCTAGAAATGCTCAAAGACTCTCAGTGCTTCCGTACTGTTTCTTATAGCGACAATGAAAATAGTCCTTTTTAGTTTTATTTTTTATTTTTTAAAATTAAATAAATAAACATGCTGTTTTAAAAATGCTAAATCGCGTGACTGAATACTTCAAAACCGTTATAATGCACCCAGAGTGTGGCAATTTTGTGCCTTCACTTAACAGATCACAGAGTTTATAGGTTTATCATGCATCTCCCATAATCAGCCTTTTTTGGTTTTAAGAATTTTTATTTAGTGAACTTCCCTTTTTGAAATACAACAATGCTTTTGTTATAGAGCTGAAATGTGTATTTATTTATGCATCATCTAGTCAGGCAGAAAGGTACAGTTTTTGTTCAACTACTTTTCTTAACATTTTCATGTGGCATTTAGGTAGAATCTTTAACATTTTTGAAAGATAATTTAAGACTTTTTGGTCTGCTATTGTCATCTAGTTTATCTTTTTAGAATTTATTTTGGACCGATTTTGAAAATCTAATCACAAAGTAGCTTATTCTTTAAATAGGAGGTCTGCATCCGTCTCTCTATTAATATGTCACCATCTCTTGAACAGGATGCATCATAATTGTACAGTATGTTTTGTTTTTTTTGTATAAAAACTACAGTGCAGATAAATATTTTGCAGTTAGGCTACAATAATTCATATCAGTTTGATTCTTGCTTAAGGCTGATTTTGCAGTTACGTGGTTTGGCACATTCAGACAGTTCAGCTATTTTTTTTTATTTTATTTTATTTTTTTAAGCAATATAATTTAGGTAATTTATTAGTTTAATAATTTATAAACCTAGATTATTATAGTTGTATAACATTCAGTGAATGTGCAACAATGTTTGCAGGCCTTCTGATATTAAAACAAATCCGTTAAACCTTGTGCATGTAAATTACAAAGATTACACACTTTATTACACACTTACTAGGAAGTATTTATTTATCCAGGTCATAGCAAAATGTCTGATAAATTCATTTACAGCTGGACTTGTGGTCTTTCAAGTTGTTTTGTCACTTTATCAGCTGATGGGAATATCCCAGACATAACACCATGCACCATGTTGTTCTGTACATGTGGATGTACTGAACAGCCATCCATATAGAATTTCAACCAAAATTTAACAAGGAAATCTTAGTATGACAACATCCTTTAATGAGCACCTATTTCCATTTGTACTACACCCTCCTTCAAGTTTGCACAAGCAACCATTTCATTAGATGACTATTGTGTGATGTAATAATTGCTCAGAAGGTTTGAAACGAGACTTGTTTGTATGCGGCATGACAGAGAAATCATAATTAGTGACTCAGAGATACTTTTAGCAAATTTTTTATAAAGAAAACATGAGACTAGAAATGCAACGTTTAGCAATAATGAACAGTATAAAAAAAACACTAATACATACAAAAATACGACATAATTATCCACATTACAGTTGATTAATTCATGATGTGGATGCCAAAAGCGTACTCTATGTGCTCATACACATACATTTAAAACCCAGTGTCCATTTGTCCATTCTGCACTCATTTGCCAAACACGCTTCCTGATGGAGGCTTGGGTTTCTCAAGCACTGTCTCGCTTCCAGATCGTACTCCACTGAAAACAGATGGCGCCACCTTCCCCATGCGCTCTGCACAACAGACAAAAACACAATAGTTTGATTTCGGGGTTTTTTGCAGTTAAATCTTAATTCACCCTTCCACAAATTAAAGCCTTAAAAAGATGTACTTCATAACAAATATTTGTCAGCGAGGTGTGAAAACTTTTTTCCCCTTTGTATTGTGTATTTTTTCTGAACACATTGGCAGATATTTGTTCTTATCATAAACAATTAATCAATCAAAAACTCACTTAATTTTGATTAATTTCTTTTCTTGTCATTTGCTTAAGAAACATTCAACATTTGTACTGGAAAAATACAAGACAAATCCTGAGGAAGAACATCACTTTGCAGTGTGATCAAAAGGTAGAGTAAATGGTATTTCTATATTCTAGTTAAACTGTCATTGGGCTGTATTGTCAAACTTTGAAGTGTTGCTATTACAACTCATTATTTTTTAACATGATCTGCTCCTTAGACATTTACAAAACATACTGACTTATGTTCTCTTTCACTAATTATTCCTTAAATTTTCATTACTTGGTCTTAAAAAGGTCTTTAAAAAGTCTTAAAATGACCTTCAAAAACCTACAGAGACTGTGATAATTCATTAAATACAATACTATTGCACAGTATGTAATAACTGTACATTACTATTATTATTGTATTCTACACTATTGAAATATTACAACAGTATACCATAGAAAGTTTCTTAAATCTTCTAATCTTTGTATTACGATCAAAACTACATGAAAAAATGTAAACATTCAAAAAGATATTACATTCTTATATATTATTACAAAAAGATAATCCCTGATCTAATCTGAACTATAATAACTAATCTGTTGACGATTTACTGTCCAAACTTGACAAACTTACCACACTCCACCATGACCTCGTATGTTTTGCTCTTGACCTCTCCCTTCAGCCCAAGTTTACTGCGGGCTCCTTTCAGGTCCTCCTCCTTTACAACTGGCCTCTTCTTCTTAACCTCTGGCTGATGGAAATATTGTTTCAAAAGAGAAATGCCTACAATAGTTAGATCTTAAATCGTTACACATACTTTCATTTCTAATCTGTACATTGAATAGATATATCGTCATACCTGAGACATTCTGTATGTTTGCGGGTCTGGTTTGTCTGTATGTTGGCGCCTTGTGTACTTTGTCTTCTTTTGGCTCTGGCTCTTTTATACCCTTGTTACCAGCTCAGTGTAACCCACTCCCCTCCCTCTCTCTTATCATTATATATTATTAGCTCTGCAGTCAGTGTCAGAAAGCCTCTTTCTGAGCATGACTACTATGAACAGCTGAACACATTACAGACAAAATAATATGTTCAGCTGTTCATAGTAGTCATGCTCAGAAAGAGGCCTTTTCCCTCCTCACAGATCAGTGACGTGTAGATGAAAGAATCCATTTTGTTATGTGAAATTGTGAAAAACAGTTTTTGACATATCTGATACTCTCTAGTCTATTCATTTAAGCCAGATTTGTTTTACAACAATAACCAATATAATTCACTACTTGAATGCTGAATAATAAATAGAGTTTAAAAAACCAAACCTTGTTGGTTGTGAGCAATGCGTGTAATGGAGACGTTAACATGCCACACATATTATATAACCAAATCACTACACACTTTTCTGGGCTGGTGAGTCAGCCTTTGTGAATGAGTCAGGACCGACGTCGTGTGTGCATCAATAAAAATAGATATTTAGAAACCGTTTTTATGTCGGTCATTGTGATTGTACACTACTGTTCAAATATTTAGGGCTTTTTTTAAAAAAAAATAAGTCTCTCACCATAGCTGAATTTATTTGATCAAAAATAAAGTAAAAAATGTAATGTACAAAATTATTACAATTCAAAATAACTGTTTTATATTTTAATACATTTTAAAATGCAATTTATTCCTGTGATGCAAAGGTGAATTTTCAGCATCATTACTCCAGTCTTCAGTGTCACATGATCCTTCAGAAATTGTTCAAATATGCCCCTGGCCAGGCTGGCCTTATGTGCAAGATTCCACAGTACAAGCTTTTAGTCAGTGTACTTTATTCACTTGAAGCTGATCTGCTGTCTGCTAATGCTTATTGAACACAGAATCAAAGAGGATACAGCTCTGAGCATCAGGAGAGGTCAGCATAAGTTCACATCAGATATGGGTAATGTCAGTGATCTATTACAGTACAGCATACTTGTATGTATTCAGCTTACTCTGTTGTACCATACTGTTTTGAGTTGTTTTGTACACACCATAACATTCCATTATACATATATAACATTTCGTTATTTTTTAAAAAATGCATAAATATCAATTTATTCTGATTCCAGGTGCTAACTATTCCATTTGCAGTGCACTATTTTATATTTTTCATATTGTTTATTCTGTTATATATTAATTTATTGTTCATTCTGTTATACATTCATTGACTTTATAACTCGCAACTGCGAGTTTATATCACGCAATTCTGAGAAAAAAAATCTGAATTGTGAGAAAAAAAGTCGTCTATTTACCTTCATTTATTTTTTACCTTCATTTATGTATTTTTAATTCCGTTTTACAAACTAGAAACTTCCATATTTTTATTATTTTTTATATATATATATATATATATATATATATATATATATATATATATATATATATATATATATATATATATATATATTAATGTTACATATTTATTTTATTGGTCTACTAATCATGACAAATAATGCCTATAATAGTATTTTTTCACAATTAGTTCATAGACAAGACGTATATTTGTTCCAAACGTATTTATGTCCGAAAGAGTACCACAGTACAGTTAAAATACTATTTTTTAAAGGGTCATGAAACTCTAAAACACATTTTTGATACATATACAGATTGCACATCACTGCAAACACTAATAGCACTTTTTATCAATAAGTTAAAAGTGGTTATTTTTGTGTTTTCTCGTTCTTCCGGTTTGAAAAGCGAAGTCGAAGCAAAGTCAGGGAATATGAGGTCTATGTGTAAATCCGGAGTGCTGATTGGCTGCTGGGGCTACAGAGTACGAATCTACGTCATTCGCTTCTGAACGTGTCCCGCATTTATTGATGAGAAAGAGCTCGTTCAATCCAATCACTGCGCTGTAGAATGCATAAGATATATAAGTGCGGTATTATGCATGAGAAAGTATCACTGCTGTCCAGTCTGTCTTTCCTCCTCATGGGTCGTAAGTGTTTGTTTCGTAAGTGCGACAACTCAAAAGTTTTGTTTGCGTTTCCCAGCGACGCGACCAGAGCTACAGTTTGGGCTCAGGCGGTGGGTTTGCAGTGGCCTAACAAAACATATGGAAAATATGTTTGTAGCAAACATTTTAAACCGGAGAGCTTTGAGAACTTGGGACTGGTGGAATCCGGGTTTGCCGGTCGCCTTCTTTTAAAGAAAGACGCTGTACCAATTCCTGATGATTTTACCCTCTCCACTAATATGGTAAGTGTTTGCTTAAATATATTTTATTTGTGTGTGTTCAGATGGTTCTGTAAGATTTTATCTTCAACACTACTCTTTCAGTTCTAGGCTACAGCATAAAGATGAGCATGTGCTATTTCTTATTAGGTGGAGTAGGAATTTTATCTGTGTTATGTCTTTACATTTTGCATTCTGGAGCAGTTGCCATACAGACAGCTGCTGTAAGATTACAACATGATGCGCGTTTTTATAATACTTTGCAACGGGAGATAGAATTACACGAGTCTGCGCTTAAATGACGCAATATTTACTATTCCGGCGTTTATGTGCAAAATAAGCTTTCAATTAAACATAGTACAAAAAGCTACTGGTGCGAGACGACTTCTACCTGCGCTTCATCATGTTCGTCTTCCCTGTCTCCTGCATGCATGTGAGGTCAGTGTTGCCAACTAATTTTCAGAGAAAGTTGCTAAAGGAAGGTCGATTTGTTGCTAAAAGACGTTATGATGTCATTGCGCGATGACGTCATTGCGTAATCACGACGCAAAATTGTCAAAACATCAAATCGCAGCAAAAAACTGTTCATTTAGATTTGTTTGTAAAATAATATGCATAATATATTATTAAAATATAAATAACTGTATTTTTAAATACACTGAATTATTGAACACTAACGCATTTTTGAATGATTACAATTTAAGTTTTTTTTTTTTTAATAGCTAGTAAACTAGTAATACTACACATTCTCAATCGCAACAATTATGCTTTAAGCAGTGTATTAGTAGTTAGTTAGTATGCTACACTCTAAGAAAAGTCTGTAAAAATAGGGCACAATCTACTATGTTAATATGAAAGAATTTTGTGTATTTATTTATTTATTTTTACCTGCATTTTAAATTACGCATTGTGTTTTCGGGTTAGAGGGTTACAATGGATAATGTCCTGGAAAATTACTAGTATCTTTTCCATTTTTCTTACAGAGTACTAACTGATCAACAATCGCAGGTACAAGCTACTAACAAAGTGTATCATAAATGAACAGTTATTAAATTATTATTATTATTATTATTATTATTATTATTAAATTTAACAATTGCAAATAGCAGCTAACTCAATTCACATGATGTGTGTACTGCTAGGCATCTTTGGTTTCCTCTTTTTGTGTAATTTGGATGGAAAATGTGTGCATTTTTATTGTCGGAGTCACAATCAAAAGTTGCTAAAAGTTGCCAAATAAATTTTTTAAAAATTGCTAAATTTGTTGCTAGGTGCTTTTGGAAGAAAAAGTTGCTAGGGTAGTCTGAAAAGTTGCTAAATTTAGCAACAAAATTGCTAAGTTGGCAACTGTGTGAGGGTGCGACCTACGCTGTAATTAGTGCGATACAGGTGAGAAATCCTCAACCTTTTTTTGAAATCCTCAACGTCCACACAGCTCTAGGGTTTGTATAGAGTGGCGGAACTATGATATCTCTTTGTAGTGAAAAACCCGGAAGCGAGTTAGCATTTTAGCACTTCCGGTTCCATCGTCCCAGAGTCCATGGGTTTTTTTGAATGGGATTTTGGTTAAATCCCTTAAATAAGGTCCGTGGTTCACACAGGCTCAAGATACTTTCACGTTTTATTCTACGACATAAAACACACCAGTTACACCCCACTCGTGATTTTTTTTAAACTGTTATGTTTCTTAAAAAAGACGGTTGCTAATAAGTTGCTAAATGGGACTACAGGCGCTATCGGAGACATTAAACGTCATCACGCCGAACAGTTTATCAATTTACAGTATTTTCCAATTGTAGTATAATTTGTAATACTATCAATTGTAGAATAACCAATGAATAGTTTCCCGCATTTTATATTGTTGTTTGACAATGGTTTTTTGCTTTGCCCCGAAATGCAACACAAGTCTTCGGATGGAAGATGCTCATTTTATCGCTTTCCTACTGATGCGGAGACTCTGGGTTCGGACCATAAAGTAAACTCATTATTACATGCAAACACCACATTTACCGGCTTTATGTGGTGAAAGTGAAACTTTAATGATGCATAGTGCTTAAAGCCATGTTAAAATTAAATGTTTACGGCCACATGAAGCTGAAAACGTATAGATTGAGGATTTCCTAGAAGCAAGGATAAAATAACATGTTGTGTAACCACCCTAACAAAATAATAACTGAAATGTGGTACTTTATTCTCTAAAATAAGTTTAATGTCTTACTATATCCAAAAACTCGCTCACTGCTGTTATTTAATAGATTAAATGCACTAAAAATTTATTGAATAGTATGTGGGGATACATTTTTAATTAAAATATTCATATTAATCAAGGATTTACTGACTTTTAATGCACCTTTTCGAAATGTACAGATATACTTGCTTTCAGATGTCCTTTAGTTAAGATTATTTCATTTATTCACTATACTATTTATTACTGTCTCATTTCAGTTTGGCTCTAGTTTTGTATTTATTCCAGTTTATATGAAAAGGTTCATGTAGCGTAGATTAAAATTCATATACAGTGTAAATCCTTTTCACTGAATGTTAAAGGGGTCATATGATGCAATTTCAAGTTTTCCTTTCTCTTTGGAGTGTTACAAGCTGTTTGTGCATAGATAAGATCCCTAAAGTTGCAAAGACTAAAGTCTCAAAACCAAAGAGATATTCTTTATAAAAGTTAAGACTCTGCCACGCCCCCCTAAAACGGCTCATTCAAACACACCCCCACATCTCTACGTCACTATGTGGGAAGATTTGCGAAACACCGCCCAAACGTACACGCAAAGAAAGAAGGCGGAACTATTATTCTCGCTGTAGTGTTGTTGCTGCCGCCGGCGCCATGTTCTGGAGACATTGTGTTTTGATGTGAAAGCGAAATTACTTTGTTTGGACACAACTAGAAATCAGTGGTTAAATTGTATTTACAACACTGTTCCAGAACAGTTCAACCCAAATATTCGAGTGCGTGCATCACATTTTACGGAGGACTATTTCCTGAACCTGGGAGTAGTCTGCCAGCTGTGCTCAAAGACTGTTCCTATAAAGTGGGGCAATTCCAACTTTGCAAGGACAATCTGGCGCTTCTGACTCACAGCCTGTAAGTATGTTTTCATATTTAAAGAATTTGCCACTGGCTATTCAAACGCGAGTTTTGAGCTGTGTAAAGTAGTGCTTGTTGTTTGTCGTTTCTCCGATCACAAATGCAGATATGGTAATGTTTAAAAAGACAGTATAAGTGTGTAATGTGTAAATGTATAAAAAGACAGTATAAGTCATTATAATCAGTAATTATGTCCCCACTGGATGCAACAAATGCCTCGTTTATGATGGGTTTTGTTGTTTTTGTGTCGTCGCGCCGGGACACAGCATCACAATACGGCAAGGGGCGTAACATTTTCATCTCACGTTTGAGGTATTCGACCAATCATAACGCACCGGAGAGCTGGCCAATCAGAGCACACCTCGCTTCTCAGAACGATAAGCTTTGTAAAAATCGACGCGTTTCAGAAAGGTGGAGCATAGAGGAGCAACAATAATGTACAGTATGTGGAAAATGTTTGAACCTTAAACCGCATAAACATTGCATTACACCAAATACACAAAATAATGTTCTTTTTAGCAACGTCATATGACCCCTTTAAAAATAAGTCTGAAAAAGTTGTCGGGAGCATGAAGGTGGTGACGTTGAAGGCGAGCGACCATGGTGGCGTTGTAGTTCGTTTATAGCTTAAGTTTAGCTTTTTAGTTCTGGCGCTTTTATTTAGGCTTCAAAATTCGTCAAAGTTATATTATTTTGTGAAGATTATCTTGATGGACAAAACGTGTAAGTTTCATGAACTACGATTGAACACAAAGCTTATTTTTTGCGATAATCCAAAAGCCTGTGGAAAAATCCCATTGGCTTTTTGTCGAGGAACCAGTTTCATGCTAACAGCCGTCACCACAAAGTGACGTCATAGTTCCCCCACTCTATTGCCAGTGCGCGAACTAGCTGTCTTTGTGTTTTTTCTAATTGTTGTTTAACGGCGAATAACTGCTTAGGAGCATTACCGCCACCTACTGTACTGGATGTCAAATTAAACTTATGTGGGCGATGAGCCTGAGTTTTTATGCTCTTAATGAAACTCCACTTTTTATGCAAACCCTTCCCTGTTCCCTCTTTCCACACTTTACCCTCCCACAGTTAACCACGCCCCTTTTGGGACTCCTCAAATCGGAGGTGTGAAAATCGACTGCTGAAGTAACTAATTTCAAACGTTAAAATGGGGACATTTTGCAAACTCACTTTTACAATGAACCTATTTTTGCGCATGCAGTGTGTACTAAACCACCCTGTTATGGTAAAAATCCACCTACAACTATTTTTTTCCCCATGTCACCTACTGTGCCGATTATGTTTGCAACCCAATGTGGCACTGGTGACGCAATAGCTCCTCCCCCGAGTGAGATGACCACAGACAGCTCGCCATGTTTATCTCCTTGCTGGAGCAGCTGGTTGTAACACAAGAATGTCTCAGCTACGTGGTAAACGATCCAAATGTGCTGTTGCTAGCTGTAACAGTGAACATAAGAGTATTCATTTACTCCCGGCATCTGAGCCACTGAAGACGCAGTGGCTCCGTTTTATTTTTAAAGGGAATGTGCCCAAAAATGCAGGCAAATACTTATATGTTTGTGCGAACCATTTTACATCAGATTGCTTCGTAAACGAGGGTCAATACAATGCAGGATTTGCATCAAAGCTGTTAATCAAGGATGGATCAATACCAACTCTGCGTTATCCTACCACTTCACATCCTCCGTATAAAGTAAGTATCTGAGAAGAAGTTGTAAACGCACAGCCCTCTTCTGGAAAGGGGGTGGGGAACAGCAGCTCGTTTGCATTTAAAGATGCACACACGAAAACTTCACATTTATATTGTTCTACACAAAAGGGGTATTTACGGCAAAACGGATCAAAATATCCATGAGTCATCCAGCACTACACGGGGTTTTGTCCAATCAGATGCTCTCTAGCATGAGAATGTCCCTCCCTCTGCTCTGCTCTAATCATGGTTCGTCGATGTGTATTTGGCTGTTCTAACGCACGTACTTTATTTTGTTTCCCAACCACAAACTGGTTACGAAAAAAGTGGCTGGAGTTTATACATTTCGAAGAGGGGGCTATTTGCGCCAGCTCGCGGCTTTGTGACAGGCACTTCTCTGACGAATCCTTCACCAATTTGGGGATGGTTACTGCTGGGATAACATGCTACCTTACATTAGCAGACACGGCCGTTCCCACTTTGTACACTGTAGGCGCTTCCCCTCCCACACGAGTAAGTATTGTTTTCTTCAGAAGCTTCTGAGACATTACATTTCGTTCATCAAAATGTAATCACTAAGCTCTCCGCCTCTGAGTGACGTAGCGGCGTCATGACGCAGGAATCATTTGAACGGATCTTTCGAACCGATTCTTTGAAACGAACAGTTAAAAAGAACCAGTTCGCGCCACGGAAAAGAGTCGGATTGCCAAACACCGAACGAGCATAGCAAGCGACAGATATGGTGAAAAGGTGCGTTTTGGGTTGTTATCCGCACAAAACCTTGTTCCCTTTCCCCAAGCTACCGTGGTTGCGAGCCCGCTGGCTTGAATTTTTGCATTTTGAGGAAGGAGGAATATCGGAGAGCTCGCGGTTGTGTGCGAAACATTTTGCTCCAGAATGCTTCACAAATTTACAGCAGTACGAAATGGGCTTCGCTGACTTTCTTAGCTTGATAGATATGGCTGTTCCGACAATATACACCGTAGGTCCGGCACCGAGTGTCAAGGTAAGTAGTTACGTCTGTCTGGTTAACATCACAGTTTATTCTATCGAAGAACCGCCCACTCTGACCGGAAGTGTTTTTTTGCATTTAAAGGGACAGTTTACAACAAAAATGAAAAATGTCATATTTACTCACCTCATAACGTTCCAAACCTGTATGATTTTTTTTCTTCTGTGGAAGACAACAGATGATAGTTTGAAGAATGGTTGTACCAAACAATAAAACTAGTTTTGGTTACCATTTACTTCCATTTCATGGACGAAAAAAAAGTGTCACAATATCATTCATAGAAGAAACAAAGTGGATAAATGTTAAATCGAATGTACCACACAGACAGATTTAAAATGCAATGGTAGCATGTTCCAATATCAGTGCAGTAGTCTCTACAAACAGGTTGTGTAGGTAACATTTAAAAATGTGTGCAAACTTTAAGGTCAAAATGTCTATGGTTCACAGTTTTGTTGTTTTCTAACAACAGAAGAGCTATAGAAAGAACATTCACATTGCTTTAATTCTCTACTGCTGCATCTTTCCAACAGCCAACGACACGAGAGGTAGGCTGCCAATGTAATGCTCCGATTCTGAAGAGTGTGGCAGTCCAAGCAGTACTCACACAAAAAAAGCCAAAGCGGAGAAGTAAAGGTAAAATTTTTAGTTGAAATTTCACTTGTGATTTAACAGTTTTGTGTTTTGCTTCACCGGTTTGATTTTCATTTTTATGTGGTTTAATAACAGCCATTCAAGTGAGACCTCTTGTGAGTCATTGTGATAGTGTGTCCTGCTCCGATGAGGATTTTTCCGTCAAATCTGAATTTACATTAACACCAATTAAAAGGCCACGCATGGAGGATTCCCCCGAGGGGTCGCCATACAGCTCAGAAGAACCAACAGATGACAACCACGTGCCTAATAGAATTAAAGATGATGACATCAAGTAAGTCTGTCCATGTTTCATTTGGGTTGTTGTTCTGTAAACTCACAACCAGCTATATTTTGGTATTGAACACCCACTTTTCATGATTGTCAAATCTAGACTATAACTAAAGTTCACACCAAAAAGGATAACAATATCTATATTAGGGTCTACAGCAGTGCGCAGTATTGCTGTTTATCATTAGAATGTGCAGAAATTTTGGTGTCAGCTTAAATGTTCAAGCTCTGTTCAAGATTGACATTCTGTTTTACATTTGTGGTTTTACAGTTTGTCAGCTGGAAATATTCTGGGAGTGACTGCAACGATATCGTTATTTTTATAGTTGTGGTGTGGATGTCCCTATTCCTATAGAATTAGAATGATTATTCAAACTTTATAGTTATCGTCTTTAGTGTGAACAGGCCTTAAGTGTCAATATATAGTGTATTGGTCATATTACAGAAGTTAAAGAAAGTATGCTATTTAAAATGCTCTGAATTGCAATTCACAAGCAGATTTTGTTTCCTAAAATGCTGATATACAACTCGTGTGGTTAAGATTCAGCTCTCTCACACTAACAGATTAGGTTCAGTTTCTGGTCAAGGAAGCATTCTTTTGCTGATTAAAAAAAAAAAAAAAAAGCTTTTTTTTAGAAGAGAAGTTCCAGATCATAAAAAAACCAACATACAAATAGCTATTTTTACACAGTTTATTGAAAAAGCATACATAATTTGTCAGTAATTCTTAATCATCTAATCTAATAAATCATCTCTCCACATCCAATTTGTTACATTCTCCACTAAATGTAACCAAGATTGCTCTGTAATAATAGTCAGAATCAAACCCGGAGAGGGAAAGGCAGTTATATTTCCACCTAGACGAAATCCTTATCAGTAACCTTGTTCATTCAGCAGGCCTGACCAGAAAGCCTGGTTTCAATTCATCCCTGTAAAACAAACACATAGCATGTGCAAACATAATACTCCCACAAACTTGGTCCATTAAATATCGGTTTGGCAATACAAGTGATAAAACAACTGGTCCTGTACTCCCAATTACATTCACTCCAACTCTAAACCTACAGGCATCTTCCTCTTCACATTATATCCATCTTCAGAATAATCTGACATAAGCAGTCTCAGGTTTAAGATTTTTACAGAGAATGCATTGTGCAAATGCATCATTCTCCAAGGATCTGTGCTTTAGTGTTGGAATAAAATCAAACGCTTCAGAAAAGTGTGAGGGTGGATGAGAAAGCATTTGGAAGAAAGGCCTGCTGGTTTAGGGTTTAGAGTTTGACAGTGTCTGAGTATATAGAGGCAAAGAGGAATGCTTGAAAACATACAAAACTTAGGTAATACCGCATAAAAAGATATCACAATGTAACACCAAACTGTGCAAGAAGTTACAGAAGCATTCGCACCACAGCATCTATCCTGTGAAGAGTAGCAAAACAGAAACAAAGTTTAAAGACCGTTCACCCAAAAATGAAACTAGTCATGCACTCTCCATCACATTGTTCAAAAACTGTGACTTTTGTTCTTCTGTTAAACAAAACATATTTTGAAAAATGTCTTTTTTGTGGAAGTCAGTGGGGTCCAATGTTTTTTGGACCTCAATGTTCTTCATAATGTTTTACAGAAGAATAAAAGTCATACAGGTTTGGAACAACATGAGGGCGAGTAAATGACTGAATTTTCATTTTTGGGTGAACTGTCCTTTTAAGAGGCCACACAAACAACAAATAAATACAGGGAAAATTAGTTTTAGAACACAGCGACACTGAATTGAGGCAGATACACTTTGAAAAGCCAAACAGTAAAACAAGCCATCCCAGTCAGGGGTCTGAAACAGCCATCCCTGGATTCACGTACCTTCTCAAATCATCTGCTGCCAAATGGTTAAAAACACACATCGCAAGCAGATTGTACCACAACTGTATTGTAATGCTAGCTCATAACACTGCTGACCAGTGTTAATATGTAACATTTATCAGCACAATTTCCTCACAGCTGACGCACAAAACTCTCTGCCACAGCTACACTCACAAACACGCTTTGGAACGGACTTCGAGTGACCTTGAACGTTCATCCAAGTCAGTGTGATCAATCACATGCATATGGTTAAAGGTACTTATTTCAGTGGAACAACATCAGTATGTTACTTGAATTGCTTTGTTCAGTTCAAAGGCTGGAAAGATGCGAGGAGGAGATGTAATGTGTTGTATATCCACTGGAGAATCACGTTCTTTAAGCATGACAAAGCAGCCGCAGTACAGAATTATGAATGTGCACAAAAAACCTTGACAGACTGAAAATATTATGGTCTACCATTTTGACATAGGGTAGCAAAAATCTTTTTTGTGATGTCCAGAGGCTCCTCTCGTCTATGTCTAGCAGATCATGGGTCCTTTAACCCACAAATCAAAGGTTGAGTTAATCTTCATGCCCCTCACTTTATGATCCATGTTCAAGTAAATGAGGTGGGGTCATGAGAATCAGGGAGGCCTCAAGTCTAAATTGATTTGAATTCAAACTGGAATACCAACACGGTGCTTCTTTTTCTTAACAGGCTTGAGCCCTGTGAGTCTTCGTACATCGTCGTCACCATCTGAATCCTCCATTTCATCATCTGCAGAGAACAGAATCTGACCAGCACAGGAGGAAGAGGGCAAAGAGAAAGACGGTGTTCAACTAATCTTTTTTTTAAAAATAAAACAAATAGGTGATACTGACAACGTCATCATGTGGAATACACCTCATAAACCTAAATAAATAGGTAACATTCTCCATTACATTCTGACTGAGCTGCTCATCCCTTTACAAGTGAGAAAGATGGACTATAATCACTTGACTGAAACATCTGACAGATGTCAACGAATTAATATTTGATGGTATAGTGTGTGAATGGAAATGCTACACTCGAGATGACTGTTAAAACTCAATGTCAAGTTTTTTGCTCAAATGACTTGCCTTGTCTCAAATCTAGCACTAGCACAGGATATACATGTATTCAGGAGATGTTATTGGGTCAAACATCAGACATACAGAAATATTAGTAGCATGTTAGCAAACCACATACACTGTGTTCTATTCATCCTAAAAATAAGTCTTCCACCGAAAATCAAGTGTACCCAGAGTTCATTACTGTACATTTTGTTAACCAAAACAGTCTGTGCAGCCCTTTCTTAAAGGCACACCTGCTTTTTTAGATTTTAAACTCACTGACTTGTCATGGTTACAGACACTTCAGGTCTGAAGTGTTGGGAAAGAGTAAGGAACTGTCATGCACATGTAATGGTCATGCAGA
Source organism: Spinibarbus caldwelli (assembly GCA_039654775.1). Taxonomy (NCBI): domain Eukaryota; kingdom Metazoa; phylum Chordata; class Actinopteri; order Cypriniformes; family Cyprinidae; genus Spinibarbus; species Spinibarbus caldwelli. Next base: position 7,351,132 of record CM077255.1, read on the forward strand.
TGTACTAGTGTAAAAAGGGGATGTCCCATCTAGGACTTGGGTAGAAGGGTGATTTTGAATTTAACACTGTAGGTCAAAGGAAAGCCCAAAATATGGATTCTGCCATTTAAAGATGTTTAAAGAGCAGCAAAAGTGTCTTGCCAAAGCAAGTCTGTCTAGATTCAGATTTCCAATGTTTAGACTTTGTTCATTGTTTTGATAATCTTTTATACATTTCATGAACTATTAAATGTTATTTATGTCATCAGTTACGATTTTCTTTCATGGAAATATGTTTTATTCTGTGGTTTAAACATACAGATAATTTAATTTCCAATAAAAATGTTAAGATTACAAGTGTTTTTTTTTTTCCTCCAGAGTGTGACATGGGTCAAAGTGATTGACTGAATCATTTAAACCAGCTACGTTGCTAATGTTAATGTCACAAATTATGTAATTATTAGGGGCCTAGCCCCTAGTGTAATTGTTAGTTTTAAGGCAGCCCTATGAACAGAATATGAGAACGTGATGAAATTTGACACAAATATAGAGATGGTAATGAATAATGACGACCAATTTTGGAGTCTCTAGGACCAACTCTATAGCACCACCACAGTTTCAAAAATTCACTTTTCTAAAGCTTCTAAATTTTGAACCCTTTGTTCTTGAAAAATGAAGCTTAGTTCATCTAAATAATATCCTCATTCTGATCACATTCAATAGCTTACATTAAGACTCCAGCTTATAGCTTTCAAACAATTTGTCAGAAATCATGATCTTGGTGTCTATGGATTCCTTGAGTCCTGCCGAATCTGAGGATACCGATTTTGCCAGGATTGGTTGCTTTGCCTGTCCACCATTGTGAATTCTGTCATAAATTGTAATCTTTTGAACAATTTGACAGATGAGCACAAAATTTGTTAGAGATCATTGACAGCATGTCCCGGAGGTACCTGAGAAGTTTGAACAAAGTGCAACTTAGTGTTCCAAAGATATAAAGATTTTTACAAAAATGCTTATAACGTTTGAAAACATTGTCCAAATTTTGTTTTCTCTGTTTCAATACATTCCATGACTTCTGTCGATTCTGACAGTATCTCATTTTTCATTTTCCATCATTTTGTTTGTCCGTTATTTTAATGTAACTGAAAAGTTTTTTTTCGCTATTCTGCCAACAAATTTTGTTCAGTTTTGTCCAAAAACTGATCAGTTCATTTATGTGCGGACCGACCCGCACATAAATGACTGGGCAGATTTTTGATATTCACTACCATTCCCAAAAAAATACCTCTCCAAAGTTGACTGTGCCTGTGTTTGTAGAATTATGTTAGTTAGCTTAGCATGCTAATTGGTTAACATGCTAACCATTTCTGGTCAACATGTTAAGTAATGCTTTTGTGTGCTCATTCTCACATTGAAAGCTCTCCTCAGCAGCCTGATGAATGTGCGTCAACTAAGCAGTGCACTCTGCTAAGTCTTTCAGGTTTTGGGTTCAAATCCCTGTGGAACATTTTTGGACCCCAAGAGGTATTTTGGCAAGAAATTATGCAGAAGTTGCTTCTGTTGCAGGTATTTTGCATTTCTAAAAATGATCTGATATATACAGGGATACACAAGTAGTGCACAATAGTAGTGCAATAATAGTTATTCAAGTATTACTATTTTTAATTATTTTATTTTTTATAGTTATGTTTAATGGGTCATACTCTCTCGTGAGAACCACACTGGAAAATGTATGTGCACCCCTGGATATATAGATAGACGGCAAATTATTGGATAGGTAGATGCAGGCAAGCAGGGAGGTTGCATAGCTGGCTTGGCGCATATAACTGCTTGCACTTTTTGTTCAGTTTTTAAATTTAAATATTTAATTAAAATTTTATTTAATTAACAGCCCTAGAAATGATCACATCAAATTGATTCAGTAAGAGTAACTTACTTCTGATTCAGAGTCATCGTGTGACAATGCCCGTCTATAGCGCACTTTGCTGCTGCCACGAGGGTCATCATCTGCTTCTCTTTCCTCCAATTTGGCTTTTGTTCTGCCCTTCTTCATTAGGAAGTTATCTACCACCCAGAACATCAGAGCCTGGATATGCACACAAACAGGGGAAAACATTCAGACACAAAGAGATGTGTTGCAACAATGACAGAACCACCTGTCATATAGACTTAAATAGAAGATTTAGCGCATGCAAGCCACATTTTCTCTAAATAAGAAACAAGCAGGGTGGGAAAAATACAGATATAGTTATGTACAAATACACAGCAAAAATATATATATCACTACATTAAAAAAAAAAAAAACACAATCACATGTAACCAATCTAAGGATGCAATTACACTAATATTCAAAAGTTTGAGGTCAGTAAGGTTTTTGTTTGAAAGTAATACTTTTATTCAGCATTATGAATGCATAAAATTGATCAAAAGTGATAGTAAATAATGTTAAATAATTTATAATGTCACAAAAGATTTCTGTTTTAAATAAAAGCTTTTTCTAACTTTATATCCAACAAAGAATCCTGAATTTTTTGTTTTTATCATGGTTTACACACAGACAAGAAATTAATCAGCACAACTGATTTCAACATCAATAATGATATGTTTCCTAAACAAATCCGAATATTAGAATGATTTCTGAAGGATCATGCTACACTGAAGACTGGAGTGATGGCTACTGAAAATTCATAATCACAGGAATAAATGACATTACATATTTTATTAAAACAGAGTTATTTTAAAACTTATACAGTAAAAATAGTATTTTTGGGAAATATATATTTTTTTATCAAATAAATGCAGCCTTGATAAGCATAAGACTTTTTTCTTCTTCCAAAAAACATCGTACTCACCCCAAACTTTTGAATGATAACAATACATAAAAGTTTGTCACTTACGTTCACAAAAAACGGGACGATTAGCATGACGATAGCTAGCTCCAGATGAGGGTTTGTTATGGGATTGAGTGTAGCCAGCTGTCCAACACACACAAACACCAATCAAATACATCATAAAGCAAAGAATTAAAACAACCATAGTTTAATGACAATTTTCAATTTTGGATGGAATATTTATTTCCTTAACCACAAATTAGTAAAGCAGTATTATAATGATACATCATGATGCTAAATTTTCTCCAAACATGCCAGTTAGTTCAGAACATGAACCACAAACCACAGCTCAACATCCATTAGTATTTGGACACTTGACTGACCTTCTTCCACTGTGGGAGAAGGAGGACCAACATGATCATGACTTTCTCAAACATCATGATGAGAATGTAGAGAGCACACTGACCCGCCCAGGCGCTGCATTGAACCGGCTCACCTACGTACAAACATTAGAAATACGACACTTCAGAACAATGGCTCTTAACCAGGAAGCCCCAGCAAAGCTCCAAGAGGGTCCCAAGATGACTTTAAAATAAGACAAAACAAGCATTAAAACAAACAAAAAAAAAATAAAATAAAGATATCTCTTATTTTAATTCAACCCCTCAAGAGTTTTCCCATGGCCTTGAAAAATATGGATATATGAGGAAGCCTAGACTGGAAAGTCATGTAAATGAATAAAATCGTGAATATGTTTTAAAATCCGTATTTGGTAAATCACAAAAAAGGGAAAATCACAAGGCCTTTGAATATTGTTATGGGGGCCCTGGACTGAAAAAGGTTAAGAATCACTGCTTGAAAACATCATTTCCTGTTCATCAATCATCATAAATGGATCTTTCACTGCCTATGAAATCCCACAACCCTGTATGTGCAGTTCAGTGGTTGACCGAAACAAGAAACTGGTGTTAAAATTGGTTGGTTGAACTGGTTAAATTTATCTCATTTAAAAGAATTCAACATCATTTGTGACATTACAGTGCCTTGAAAAATGGTCTGACTAGTTTCTTTTGGAGGGAACCTTTATATAAAAACACTGTCAAATCACTGATTAGACTTATTGTTTGGTTTCGGACAGGCATTATAGTTTGTGAAGAACAAGATTTCTATCATAATTTCAAATGAATTTAATTCAGTGAGCAAATCGAACAATGGTAAGGAATAAAAGGGCTGATTCAATTTCCCATTCATGAGTCTGAGGACTGCCCTCTTTATATGAGGCCACACTCACATAAAGAAGCTGAGCGGAAGTGTCTAGTCCATAATTAACTCACGGTTCCCACTAGACTTTCAATTTCCTCCTTACAACTGATGTTAAGGCTCATACCATACTCTCCAAAACGCAGCGAATCCCACTGTCTCCATTCAACCACAGCACTAACGGCCTTCACGCCGCCATAGATCACCAGCATGCCCAGTGTCGCATCCAAAAGGAAGTTGATCAGGTATCTGCGGAAAAACAACACAGGGAGTTGGTTGCTGAGCACAGCTGATAACAAATATGTAAAAACCACAGACATAAAACACTACGGGAAGTACAAAGATGTGTGGGGGAAACACTGAAACTACGACGCGCACACAGACTCACAGTGAACATGGGTCCTCCTCTGTGAGGTCAGACAGGTAGACATTGGCAAAGTGAATGAACAGCATCCCTATGGCCTGTTTGGAGGTGTCCAGAAACCTGAGAGAGGTGAAGGGGAGGAGGAGGCGGTGAGAGGGAGGAGACCTGGTTAGAACTCACCGTTAAATCACGAGGGAACGGGGCTACGGAGGGCCGCTAGACAGATCTCAGGTCAGTGGAGTGCAGCATTGACCGTGCATGTTTAAGTATCTAGGGCTTGCTAATGACACAAAATGGCAGTTTACCAGATTCTCCAGGGTCTCCGTTCGTGCTTGGGCTCCCTGAAGCGTTTTACTGTGGAGAGGAAACAGAAGCTTTCATATTGGTAGCAGGAAAAATGGGGTGATCAATAACATCTGCCACATGGAGGTAGTGCTGCTGATGCTAAAAACTTTTTCCTGGCTCTATCAGATACAGTGCTACAAAAACACAGAGGTCAGTAAATGATACATGAGATTAACATTTCAAAAGGGGAAGCGCTGAATGAGGATCTGCTTCATCATGGGTTTAAAGCGTGTTCTGCACTTACATGCAAAACTGAACCTATAAAAACACAATGCGCAGTTGAAGCAGTCATTACAAGATTTCTTTTTATAATAATAATAATAATAATAATAAAATAATAAAGATTGCACCAAAGTACTCAAGGGTTTCTTTTTTTATTTCCATCCTTTTAATAATGCAGTTATTAAAATATAAAATTAAATTTTATTAAAGAAATTAGGAAATCAGAAGAGGTGCACTGAATGTATGAACTGCATTTTAGATTTTGACAAAAACTTTGTAAACTGCATTGGAGAGGACAGTAATAAAGATAAAAACAAATGCAATTGCTGGCAGTGTTGCTTCTACAGGAGAAGTGAGAATTGCTGATTTTTGGGCTGTGGAAACTGCTAGTGCAGCCACCCTAGTTTCCAAACGTGACCCAATGGTTCACACAAATAAAGGGCAGCCTGTTTTACACAATGGCTGTTTGTTTGTGTACAGCTATTAACTGTGTGTCCCCTCAACACAATCTCCTATTCGTTACAATTACAGCTCACATAACCACTGAGAGGAGATGACACATAACTTACAATTATACACATCTCATATATTCCTATGGCTTACCCTGTTATATTGGACTGTTTTTTTTTTTAAAAGTCTGTTGAGTTATTAAGAGACCTAAGAGTTAGGTGATCTCTGGGTCACTTTATGGGTGATAAAAAACAATGACAACTAGTAAAAATCCATCTTCAACATTAAAGCATGCTTTAAGTAAGTCTATTTTTTTTCGTGAGTTGTTGTCTTATGCATACAAATACAAAATGATCCATGCAATTATAAAGTCAATGAAATGAGATCCAATGTTTGGAAAAAAGTGGCTCAAAGTGATTTCAACAATATCATTCCTCTGTGTCGTTATTGTTATAGTTGTGGTTTGGACTCCACTATATTTAGTGATTTTTAAAAAACTTTAGTCATCGTTCTTGGTATGAACATCATGACACAGATTCTTTCATGACAATGAGACATGCAATAGTGAGTGCAAGTACTTACAGGCCAATGACCAGGGGTCTGTAAATGACCAAAACAAGTTAAGAAGATCTGAGAGGGTGTGGCCAAGCAAAAACCAAAGATCCAATATTATGTACCCTTTAAATACTCACACACAGTCTTTAATTAAAGTACCAGTGTCAGGTTGACAGTGGTGAGCAAGCAGGTGCATAACTGCACTGCATGATTCACAAACATACCTTGACCTGCCCGCTTCTAGGACAATCTGAACTGATCAAGTTCCTTTAATGTTGCAATGAAACAGAAATACAGACAGATCTGTTTGTCCATATTATGACATACATTTGAGTCTTACAGATTATTGGAAAAAAATGTAGGGTGACAACTTGGTCCAATGCATCGTTGTTTAACAGATTTCGAGATATGTGGTCCTTGTGCTTAAAAGTGGAGGCAGAGGAATGTGAGTTTGAAGGGACTCGTTTAAGCAGACTAAATGACTGGATGGGTGCCGTCAGAATGAGAGTCCAAACAACTGATAAAAGCATCGCAATATTTTCTTCATGATGGATTTGTATACTACAAACATGCAGCTTTTCGCTTCACAAGATGGTAATTGATAGACTGGAGTCATGCGGATTACTTTGATGTTTTAATCAGCTGTTAGGACTCTCATTCTGACGGCACCCATTCACTGTAGAGGATCTATTTGGTTAGAAAGTAAGTGTTACAATCAAGAAACTCATCTCGGATGGCCTGAGGGTGAGTACATCTTCATTTTTTTTGGATTAACTACTCCTTTAATGAAGACAGTTACTCTATACTTACACATAAGGGTGCTGAAGGCCACCACTCCCAGCAGGCCCTGCAGGAAGATGCCAAAAGAGTCCATGAAGTCCCCGCTGGAGCAGCCCCGGGTATCAGGATCAGTGGGTGAGGAGTTTGAGGATGCAGACAGCACACTGACCCCGACACCCGCCATTGCGCAACACTTGGTGGATCACGAGTGTTTCAAAAAGCCAGAAAATATCAGTCTCGAGAGGTGGAGATGATCGATAGGACGATGACACAGCTATGGTACATAACGAAGGCTCTCCTATGAGCCTCCAGTCACGGTTACTGAAGCGCAGATGTATCGTGTTTCATACTGGACCTCGATGCGTCGCCATCCAGTTGTGAGCTAACTAATGTCTGTCAGCAGGTTGTGCTGTATAAACTTCTCCTTCAGCATCGAGTAAACATGCTACAGACTGAGATGTGTAACGGTAGCTTCCGGTTGATGCTCTCAATACTACAACACACACGTTGTCATGGAGACATTTATCGGTTATATTATTACACAGCGCGTGCGGTTAGCTGCTAGAATAAAATACTGTGGCTTTACGGTTATATTAAAGCAGTTAAACGGTTACGGTTAAATTAAGTCAAGAAATAAGGCCTTTACAACTTCACTTCCTGTTGAAAGGCAAATCAAACACGGCTGATTTGGTAGTTCTGCTGTTTTATAGCAGGCGCTCCTGCTAGCAAGCCAGCTGAGGAAAAACCCGCCACCGCTGCTTTCAAGAGAAGAGTAGATTATGAATCTGCTCAGATTCAAGAAGGTCGGCGTCCAAACTAGTCACGTACGTATCAGGTAAAGAGATATATTATCCGTAAACGCAGGACACTTCCTTTTCCAATGTATTCAGGTGCAGTTTACACTCATTTACGCGACGATCTATTGCGTCATCACTATGTCACGCCGTACTAAAGCATGATGGGATATGTAGTTCTAAGAAAATCCCTTGCAGCAGCAGGTGCAATTCATGAAATTCTAATAAATCTTGGAATTGACTGACTGAACAGCAAAACTTGTGCATTTGCATTGTAAAATGCATTTATTTAACCCAGTTAATCAATTTTTATTCCCAACCAGGGTACCACAATGAATCAGTGCCACTGGTCACACTTGTGAACTGGATCAGTTGCTCAGAAAGAACCAATAGGAAGTTGCAAAAAATAAAGTAGTATAATTTAATACATTTTATTAAATATCAGGGACATTGTGGGGTCTATAATTAATAAGTGCTATTTTAAATAAATTCCCCCCTGTATAAGAAATTGCAGCTTTTATTTAACAAATGCATTAAAATGATTAAATATCAGTAGAATCATAATCATGTTACAAAATAAATGCTGTTCTTTAAAACGTTCTGTTTATCAAAGAATCCTGAAACCTTAATAACTAAATAAGATTTCCTGAGCATCAAATATTATAACAGAATGATTTCTGAAGGATCACGTGACACTGAGGACTGGAATAATGTTGCTAAAAATTCAGTTTTGCCATCACAGAAATAAATAAAAATGTAAAATATATTAAACATTTTTTTTAAAATAGTAATATTTCACAATATTAGTTTTTTTTACTGTATTTTTAATCAAATAAATGCTGCCTAGTGTTAGTGAGCTTAAAAACTTCTTTCAAAAACACTTAAAAAATTCTTATTGACCCCAAACTTTTGAACAATAGTATACACCCAGGAGATCATATAATTAGAATGCAGAAACTTAAATATTAACATCTATGGTCTATAAATGTATATCCTAAATATAAAGAAAAAAATACATAAATTCAAATACATTTATTTTTTAGAGTCATCACGGCCCCAACCACTTTCTTTAAATTCACCACCTGAAAAAAAGAAACCAAAGGCAAGATTTTGTTCATTTTATTTTTCTTTTAAATAACAATTTCCACCAACATATAATTAAAAGTAAACCAATATTATTTCATCAACCTTTAATCAAACGGATGAAAACCAGCAAACGAACAAAACAGAATGTGGCAAGACAAGGTTTCAAAAACATCTTTCACCATTCTAGCACAAAATGCTTAAGGAAGGATCAAGGAAAATGAACTGCTAAATCAAGTAAAGGGAGACTGTTGCATATCTCATTTTCAATTCAAATACAATCCATAGATAACAAATCAAATGATGCTATCTGGTTGAGTAGGGGGCAATGCAAGACCAAACTGGTTATTTAAACCATTACAACATAGAGGCCCCTGAACTTATTTAATGCAGTATATGCATTTAAACACAGATGCTGCATTCTAGTTAATATTAAAAATATTACTTTTACAAGCAGACACGTTTGTAAGAGTACAAGACTCTTCAGTTTGGTGTTGTTAATAAACCCTGGATTTGCCATTATGAATATTATCCCTATCACAGTCACTGACATAACCTGAAATCTTTGTGTGCTTATGTCTTAACCATAACACCTCATCAATTTTTTTTTTATTACTCTGCACTTTTATTTAATAATGCATCCTTAGGTTGAGCAAATGACTATTAGTATTTACAGAAACCACCATGGCTTCATCTTTTGCACTGTTGCGTTACAGTGTAATTCCCAAGCATTTTATAGAAAACCAAACCGAAATGGGAGCATTAAAGCAGTCCCACTAAAATTAACATCTGGTTATTTACAGTATTTACATTCACACTCCTGTATGTACACGTTTGCATACCACTTACAGTACATGGGCAATTGTTTTTTGTGCTTAAGGTAATTGCATTGTCATCCGCTCTACAGTTAATAAAGGTTTCAGAAACAAGAGCTTTGCTTATTGTTGCAGACACCGAATGGACTAGTTCCTCTGACTCAGGTCTAACTTTACCTGAGCTGAACTAATCTTTAAAAAAAGATGACAAACTTAACAGTAGTCCAGGCTTAATGTGAGATGGAGAGCCCAGCTGTACAAGTACCAGATTCACCCTGTTGAAAAACACCCGTCCAGTAGTATCTAATGGTACGGGAGGCGTCTAAAGCGCTAAGTGATTTTAAAGGTTCTATGATCCATAGAGCAAAAGGAAGATCACAAACATTAAGGAACGTCACCCAAAATGTCAAATGCCCTGCTCTTCTCTACAGAATGTCACCCTCAGCTGGAAAACTGTTGGTAAAATGCTAGCTTGACCCGCTCGATGTGATGGCACAGCTTGATGGCGGGGCCGAGCTTCAGGTCCATACATTCTTGGACAGTGGGAAGGTTCAACAGAAGCAGCGCTTGACCATCAATTTCCTAGAAGGTAAATGAAAAAGAGGACCCTAAATCACCAGTAATAAGCATGTGAGCCAGGAAATGTAGTTTAATTGACTATATGAAATGCATTGGGGCCCAAATCGCTTTGCAATCAAATTACTCGAACCTACAAAGCTGGCCACAAATGAAGAATTCTCACAACAACGTATTAATTTGTTGCTCTAATTTGTTCTCTCATTTTAGGTAATTTGTTCCCATGACTTACTAATTAGTTTCCTCATTTTAATGAAATCAATTATTCGCGCTGTACTTACAACAGGTATGTACTCAATCTAAAACCCTTTAAAAAATCCGATCACAGGTGCTCACAGAAGACTACTACTAGGTATAAATGGCAATTTGTCTCTCCTGAATCCATGTGACTGGATCATAAGAGACAGATGTTAATGTATTAGAGCTGTGGATGTATAGGAGGTGTGTGTTCAATTACTTGATCCATGAAGATGCGTGCCAGTGGAGCACAATCTGTGGTCCTGATGAAACGAACAACATCCGTGACACTCCATTCCAGTGGACTGCTGTCCAAACACAGCTTCGGAGGAACTTCAGTACGTGGACTCTTCAGAAGAGACAGCAAAACAGTCAATATTGCATGAGTTATCATAAAAAAAAAAAATTAAAAAAAAAACAGTACAAAACCTTTTCCTAAAAAAGCATACTGTATACTATAAGTCAGCAGTTCTCAACCTTTCCTACTTCAAGGTCACTCAAAAACAATATTTAAAGGTCAACATGATATTTGTAGTACTTGTGTATTTCTAGTAAAAATAATAATTATGATATCAGCTTACATCTTGAATTTTAGTTGTTTTATCTTGAAGCATATTTAGTCTTATTTTAAATCTTTTTTAGCCATTTTGCCACCTTGAAAGTGTGCTGAAACCTCCAAGTGGATAAGAATCACTGCTGTAAATTAATATTAAATATTACATTATTATCTAATAGTTCTAGAAAACCCAGTGTTACCTTAGGTGAAGGAGGTCTGTTCTCATCATCTGAACAGGACGGTGAGCGAGCTTTGCGCCGTCTGCGTGTGGGACGGGGGGTTTCTGGAGGGGAAGGGGAGGGGGTTGGGGGCTGTGACTTCTTCTCTGAATATTCAGAGTCATCCATCAGCTCATCTTGGAGTTCAGAGCCTGTGTCTTCACTTAAAGAGTCATCCTCATCCAGATCTTCTTCATCACCGCTGCCCTGTATGACCAAACAGTGACATTAGTAGATTTGGTTTAATGCTCCTTCTGGTTTAACTTACATATATTTTATATTAATGGCCAAGAGGTTTATTTTGATTATAGACACATCTGAATTCTGCTCATGCACTGAATCTAAATGGCAATGACATTTACTCTGAGTGCAAATGTTTCACCAGATTGTGCATTTCACATTCTAATGACCACATTAAAACAGATGGAGGAAGAAGGTTCTTGTTGAGCAATTACTCTTAACATATTTGATTCATTTTTAGTGTGGACCAAACATCTGAAAATATTGGTTTAAGAGTCTAATTAAACCTAGAGATAAACTAAAAGTAAAGCATTATGATCTGATTTTTTTTTTTATCTTTTTCGTTTTACTCAAATTTAATATCTTTTTACTCAAACTGTTATGCTGATAATGTTTATAATTGGAAGCATTTGTATTAAATTAGAAAAATGCATTTTTACTAGAGGATTCAGACTTTTACGGCCCAATGTTGCTCCTGTTACCTGAGGGGAACCTGCCGGAGTGTTGTCAACTGAAGCAGAAGAACGTCTCTTTTTGTGGACGAAGAGCTGCTTCCTCCTCTTCCTCCTCCTGCCTCGTCTCTTCACACCTCCCTCTAAGTTAGAGTGTCCACCGGGAGGTCGGCCCACACGCCTGCTCTTTTTCTTCCCATAGTAATATGCTATAAAACAGGCACTGTTAGTTTTACAGAGCCATCTAAACCGAAAGTAAAGGAAACCACATCATTTATACTTTCATGTAATTTAAATAAATCATGGGTGAATTTGTCCAAGTCATATATCACCTCAAAATAAAGAGAAAGAAATAAGAAATTATATTTTGCATAAATACAATGCAGCATATTTTCAGGAAATTTAAGGGTTTTTTTAATACAAAATTAAGCAAAACAACAAAACAAAAAAAAAAACCCTTATCGCTGTAATGTTAAAAAATGACCTGTTTATAGATCATGATAATATATGCTTTGCAGACTTTATTGCTGATTAAATAAAATCAATACAAACATATTGTATTACAATAATAACTTTACCGTAATACAGAAAAACAATGTATAAACAAATGTAAACAGAATTGTTAAAAATAATGAGTTATAATTAAAAAAAAAAAAAAAAACATGGTAATGAAAATTCTATGTTTTCTTTTGATTTGTAACTCAAACATTTGCGACAATTTGAACTGGAGTAATACATGTACCATCCAGCAAGCAAAATACAAAAACACACTGATATTGATACGATAGAGAGAAGATGCTCACTGTATTTGGTTTTGGTGAGCACAGAGCAGTTCTCTGAGCAGCGCTCCAGAACCATTCGTGGGCCGAACAGGTTGGGACAGCACTCCAGCTTAATGCAGGTTTTCCGACAGAAATCAGCCACCTGGTCTGCAGTGCGAACAATCTCAACTGTCGCTCTGTAACTCTTCCCTTTGTACCTGTAAACCACAAAGACTGGTCAGAAAACTGTAAGCAAACTATTTATGTTACATAATTATCATAAACACTGATAAAAAGCATAACTTTCATAATTTATCAACAAATTTGTTCCAACAACCTGTTTAATCAGCCTTTTACAGGTACCTCTGCAGACATTTTTTTTTTTCTCTCCTTACTTTTGTAGAAAAGAAATGTTTAGGGCACCATATACTCACTTGGCTTTAAGTGTCTCTCCATGACCCTGCCAGCGGCCCTCCTGGTCCAGCTGCAGCTCTCTCAGCACTCGACTGGGCTTATAGGCAGAATTGATCAGTAGTGTCAGCACCTGCACAGGCCACAGGTCAATAGGTCAGCATTACCAACATACAGCTAAGATGTTCATAAGTCTAAACAGAACAGAATAGTTCAACTCCAGATTCTGAGCCATGTTCGATGTTATTACAAAATGCAGATAAAAGCATATTCAGTTTGTTTAGCACTTTTCACAATACTTCTTTTTTCAAAGCAGCTTTACAGAAAATGAATGTTTCTACATTACAATTACGAGTGATCCGTTATCAGAGGTGACTTTGTCAAAGTAACATCCATGTGGCAGAAATGAGATTTATACAAATCATACAGTTAGTTAACGACACATATTCATTCTGACTGCCTATTTGTAATTGCACAGACTATATTAAGCAACCATAAACATCTAAGCTAATTAAATTACTTTTACATCTGGCTATAAAGTGGTTATAAATGTTATTATTAGTAGTATTTTTATTATGTACTACTATAAATTCATTACCTTTTTTGTAATTTTTTGAAAAAAGTCTCATGCTTACCAAGGCAGAATATATTTGGTCACATATACAGTAAAAACGGTAATACTGTGAAACATTAGTTCAATTCAAAACAAATTTCTATTTTAATAAATCTTAGATTGCAGTTTATTCTTGTTGAAAGCTATATTTTCAGCAGCCATTACTCCAGTCTTCAGTTTCACATGATCCTTCAGAAATCATTCTAATATGCTGATTTGCTGTTCATGTTCCTATTATTATCTATGTTCAGACACTTTGCTTTCATTTCTCGTCATGTCTAAGAACAACCTTTACCCCTGTAAAAATCACCATTATACATACTTTTCCATTCAAGTTTTATACAGCAGGATAGGAGGTTTTAAGTACTATTAATAACATTCCCTCATTGCATTTCATTATTAGAAAGAACACATTTAAATACGACTGCAAATCAGCAGTCTCTTAAGGCTAACCTCCTTCAGCACCAGGACACAGTTCCCAGGTCCCACACACTGTGGCAGCTCTGCAATGCGGCCCTTATTGAGGTAGGGCCCTGAAAAGCAGCGATGGTTAAAATAGATCTTGGGGCAACAGTACTTCCCATTCGCCTGGCCTGTTGGTGGCACACAAACAAGATTAAAATAGTACCATGTTAAGAGTCCGTTGAGCTTTTATGACTTTGTAAACGGCTGAAAAGGAAGACCATGCATGTGTAGAAATGTTCAGATGTGTATCTAGCACTCACCCATCTCAGCCTGACTGCTGTTAATCTGTTGTTTGGTAGTATCAGGTGAGGAGTCTTTGGATGGTATCCGGCTGTGATGAAAGAGATAAATGAGTATTTTTCCGTAATCAAAACTACTTGAATTCAATTCAAACAATTTAACTCTTACTTACTGTTTCTCTGGCTGAACAACTGCAACCTTTCTCTGTTTCTCCACTGCAAAGAACACATAAAATATGAATTTAAGTCTCTTAACAAGCCAATATCAAATATAAACATCAATTTAGGAGTTAATTTGTGTGCACAGCACATTGGCTGTAAAACTGACCTCTGGGCTTGCAGGGGTGCTGAAGAGGATAGCCATTGGTCTCACACCAGCTCACTGGAAAAATATCCATGGAGTCTGTGTGAACTATGATCTCTGGGATGGCTTGCTTCAGACCTGAACAAAGAGTGGGAGAGAGAGATAAATAAAACTAATCCTCACGCCTACTGACTTTCTGTGATGTCTATAATGGGTTAAGCCCAGTCTTATATTAGTCCATTAATGGTCTTGCTATTTTTAATCAGGGACTCTGCTTTGTTAGTTTCCTCTGAAGCCAGTCCAAGGAGACACTGCATAATTATTTTTGATCATTCGGAGCTGACATGCTGCAGAAAAAAGGAGTGCTGACATCACACCTTCCAAACGAATCCACATGTGTTGACCTTTGACCTTGGTAACAGTTGCTACGTGAATGTTTTCAGGGCAGGATGGGTTAATAGCCTCCAGCATCATGGACTCTTTAATGCACTGATCAGAAGGGTCCTACAAGGAAATTTAAAAAGTAAGTCAAAGCAAGAAATTCTCATCTTTTGAAAGAAATAAATGTTTATTCAACAAAGTTCAAATTGATCAAAAGCGACACTGAACTTTCTATTCGTCAAAGAATCCTGAAAAAAAATCCAGAAAAATATACAGCAGCACTGAAACAAACAAATAATAAATGTTTCTAGAGCAGCAAATCAGCATATTAGAATGATTTCTGAGGGATCATGTGACACTGAAGACTGGAGTAATGATGCTGAAAATTCAGCTTTGTCATGACAGGAATAATTGACATATTTTGATCAAATGAATGCAGCATTGCTGAGCATAAGAGACTTCTTTCAAAAACATTAAAATCTTACTAACTTTTGAACAGTAGTGTATAGAAAATCACATGCATAAAATTAACATTAAATTAAAAAAAAAAAAAAAACTCAAATGGCTTTTTTCAATCATTACTCAAAAAATGTATTTAAATATATATTTATCAATGTAAAAAATTTATATCATTAAGTCTTACAACGTATTGTCAGTCAAGTTATTCACAGTCAAATTACCTTTATTTTAAAAGACTTATTAATTTTACTGATTCATAAGGTTGAAGTCAAACTTCAACTGGGTTTCTTTTCAAAAATGTCATGCTTTAATTTGGCTTTTTTTAATTAAAAACGAGCTTTCAAAAATTTAACCATAAAAGCCATAAAAGAACTATAAAAGATGTGTATTTAAATCATTTTATGCTATTTTTATGTTAAATTTACATTTTTAATGCAATTGTGATGTGTTTAATGCATTTTTTGTCATGCCATTGCCACCAAATATGCAGAAAGAGAAGCTCACTGGAGGAAAGCATTGCTGAGGGGCTGCTTCAGCTTCACACTGCTTTAGATAGTCCGCCCAGTCAAAGTCCTGACCTTGGAACCCTACACACACAAACACACACATACAAAGGTCAACAAGTGCACCTGAGAAACTGTCAACTGCATGACTTCCTCCCTAATATACATATAGATTAACTGAAATGCTAGATGAAACAAGATTTTAACTTTGAATTAAATCACAAACAGAGCCCCAATGGCAATTCAAATGATGAACTAATCAATATGTTGATTGGCAATTAGCAGCATTTGAGGCGTAAAAGAGATCTGACAATAAACACTTTGATATGTGAGTGCTCACAGCAACAAAGGTCCAAAGAGGTCAAATAGTGTCTTCCAGACTAAGACCACAGTATATCAACACAACCTGGTGTCAAGAAAACACCTGGAAACCAGATCAAAATAAATGAATCACATTTATGGATTTCTCATCCAGATGGGTTTATGTTTGGCTGAAGATTCAGTGTCTGTTTCCAGCTGTTAAAATGGGGAAGGATCCATAATGACATGCCCAGCCGTCCCACACCAGCCATTAGGTCTAATGACTGCTCTGCTGGGCAGTGTAACTGCCAGCGAATGAAGCCATTTTTCAGGACAGAGACCATCCTACAGTAAAAACACTGCTCACTCATGTGTGCACATTACCACAAAACCAATATTTCATGGACAGCAGGATGAAGTGAAATGCTTGGTGGCATATCCAATCGCCAGATCTTTTATGCAAAGTTGCACTTGTAAGACAGCATTCCAAGAAATGAAGCTGTTTGGAATGGAAAGGGTGGACCTCCTTTTTGTTAGGTCCTTTTTATTAATAAATTGTTAGACACTTTCCTTACTGTATGATTAAAAGCAGGCTAAATGTACGAACCTGGAGGAGGGCTGAGCTTGACTCCGTTCTTCAGACTCCACTGTGTAGGGAAGATTCCTGGACTGTCTCTATGACACAGGAAAGAGCATCGGCCTCCCTCTTTCTGTGCCTCATCTCTCATATCGTCCATTTGCACCAGAAAAAAACGGTCATTAAACACCTGTCACACATAGACAAACACGTAAATGAATAGAGCATACAGAGCTAAAAAGAAGGGCACAGGTCTACAACTAGTTTTCCTGTTCATCCTGAGCTCAGTTATCTGGAATACACCCATGTTTATGGAAAACACCCATCCTTCAGTGTGAAATTTCTGATCTTCATGTGTGGTAACACTGAGGAGACAAAGTCTCTTGACCCTTCTGAAGGCCTGTTTTTAGCCAACCTCATTAATAACAGGCAAAGGTTGTGTTTGACAGAATACTAACTGAAAAACAGGAGGTCATTTCTGGTTTATAACCACAAATTAGCACTAAATTTGTCTATTACAGATCTATATGTAATAGCACAGTATTAGGGTAACAGGTCCAAACTACAACAGTTTAGTGTGTCAAACATATTTTGGCAGTGATAACTTTAGGGTCCATTATGATACCTTCGTCACAGTGGCCGGACTGATGGTGAAAGGAGTTGCTGGGTCCACAGCTTCCAGCTTCATCCCTTCAGTAAAGGAGTGTGAATTGATGGCTGATCTGTCCTGAATACAGAAACAAGTGTATAGTCTGAATATGACTGAATAATTTAAAAACAAAAAATAAAGTAGAAACAAGTAGAAAAAGCATTTTCTAGTCTCTTATGCATACCATTATTATAGCGATTATACCTTCATATGTTGGCTTTGTTTGGAAAAAAAAAATATCAGCATTCTAACTAAATACTACACAGTATGTACTATATACTTCCAACACTATTTAGATTTTTTTTTTCATTTATTAAACAGGCATTATCATTGTTACACACACCACAATATACAACGACAGAAAAATATATATATTTACACACAAAAAAAACAAATAATTATAAAAAAGCAAACTATAACTTAAATTAAAATTAAGGGGATTAAATTAATACATATTGAGTGTAATTTAGAGAGTTTTTTCTGTTGCTTTAAGGATTAAAAAAAAAAAAAAAAAATTCTAATAGTTTTTAAATACCAGGAAATCTGGAGCAACTTTAAATTTAGATTTTTAAAAACAGTATGTGAAACAGGACACACAACAATAAACAATAATCAAGCAGTAGTACGCTAAATTGTTGTCACATGACTTTATTACGTTACATGCTTAGTTCAGCAAGTTGCGTCCAGTTACAGTCTTCTGTATTCTAATCAAATTTTGCATAAAATGCATATAAACTGCAATCGAATAATGGGCCAAGAAAGAACTGAAAAAGTTGTCATACTGGAAATGATGGTCTGGCAAAATGCATTGTGGGATTCAGTGTTTCACGCAGTGTATTCTGATGATCATATGAGTATACTATATATATATATATATAAGCATAAAAACCAACTACGTATAAGCATTCACATCTAAGCTGAAACACACTTTGGGCTTAAGGAATCTTTCACACAGAATGCATTTTTTGCATAAGGCAAGACATGGAAAAAAAATTTAAAAAAATAAATGGTTTTGAGAAAAAGTTGAGAGATTTATTTTTTTTATTTATTTTATTTTTTTTAAGTTAAACTTCTCTTAACTTGACGCAGTCTTCATGCGCACATGCTCCAAAAGACGCTACAGCAGCAGTCAAAGATATCTGTCTAGTGCATGTTTGCATAGAAAAAGCTGCACAGCAGAATGCAAAAACATGTTCTGTGTAAGCAGCTTCCAAAACAAGCCTCCATCCAAGCTGACTTATAGTACATTTACTACAAGGACAATCACCCTGGTGCAACCTGCAATTAAGTGCTTTGCTCAAGGTCACAAAAGTCACAGTGGATCTCCATAACTCACCAGTTTATAGATCGCACCAACAGGGTTCAAACAAGCAACCTTAGGGTCAAAGTCAAGTTCTACTAAACATGTGGTAGTTAATCAGCCTTTACTGACCCTGTAAAACTCCTCGTTGATGCTGGAGTCCTGCACCTGTGAGGAGACGGTCTTCTTAACCTCCTCCCATTCAGCTTCAGTGCGCAGGGCGAGCAGAGCTACAAACAAATACACACAAAGACATGATCACCTCTCTGCTGACCACATCACATGTGTTTATCTTCTAAAAGCTAGTGGACTCTGATCTAAGCCCCTGTAAACCCTTCCCCCACCCACCAATCCCTACTATTGATTAGCTGAACTGTAATATGTGGGTCTCATAGGGTAAAAGTACTTTAGTAGTGTTTATGAGGACAATTCGGGCTACCGACCTTTTT
Source organism: Spinibarbus caldwelli (assembly GCA_039654775.1). Classification (NCBI taxonomy): domain Eukaryota; kingdom Metazoa; phylum Chordata; class Actinopteri; order Cypriniformes; family Cyprinidae; genus Spinibarbus; species Spinibarbus caldwelli. Next base: position 7,370,303 of record CM077255.1, read on the forward strand.
GTGCATGATCTAAACTTCCAGCATGGAACAATTAAGTTGATTTGCACATTAATAGGCCAGGAAGAATCTACTGTGAATCCTGTTGTCTGTTCATTCAATCATCTAGCCACAGTAACATGCAGCAACAACAACCTTAAACATTCATATTCATATTTATTTCTAGTTTCTGCTTCTGTTTCCATGGTTTTAGCTGCACTGACCACTTACATACTTCAAAAGCTAGCTAGTGCTTGGATTTAGTACAGCGTTGAGCACATAAACTAGCTAGTTACAAAATCATACACTGTGTAGTGCATCCTATTTTAAAAAATGTATTATACTACGCAACCAAGTGAAATTACTAAGGACATTTAATTTGACTTCCGATATTTCAAGATACGTATAACAAAGATGTTTATAAATGATAAAACCCTCACCTGCTGGTGGTCTAAGGGTGCAGCTGTGCTCCTGTGCCCATCCTGGTAGATGAAGCAGGGGGTCCAGGTAGAAGACCCACGTGATGGATTGGGTGTCAGGAAGCCCGTCTGTGCCGGCATATCGAAGCCGCAAGCGACCCCCTACGTTTTCCTCAATTGCTGCAAACCAGACCACCCCAGCATCTTGACGGTCCACTAGCTCAACATTAAGACCCGGACTTAACAGATCTATAGGATTGCAGCCACGCTGAGCCTACAAACAACAAGCAAAAGATGCATGCATACAGATAATGTAATATCACGTAATATCTTAGCAATAACTGTGGAAATGTCATTGCTGTGCTACAAACATCAGTTTAAAGACCACAGCGTCATTAAATTATAATACTGTTTGAGGCTATATTGAGTTTCAAATTCAAATGGTCATGCCTTTTCTACCTGTTTTGTTGTTTCAATTAATTGCAATTATTAATTATTCTCATGATTTTATTAAGTCTTATTTCCTTATCTTAATATTTAGAATTTTGAAATATACAGCACTTGGATTGGTAAAATGTTTTAATATTTTTGAAAGAAGTATCTTATACTCGCCATGGCAGCATTTATTTGATCAAAAATACAGTAAGATACAGTAATATTTTTATAATTTAACATCACTGTTTTCTGTTTTAATACATTTTACAATGTAATTTATTTCTGCGATGGCATAGCTGATTTTTCAGGATCATTACTCCAGTCTTCAGAGTCTTCAGAAATCATTCTGATATGCTGATTTGGTGCTTAAGAAACATTTCTTATTATATTATCAATGTTGAAAACAGTTGTGCTGCTTATTTTTAGTATTATTGTTTTATTTATTTCAAAAGAACAGCATTTTATTAGAAACAGAAATCTTTTAAATGTCTTTACTGGCACATCAGTTTAATGTGTCCTTGTTAAATAATAGTACTCATTTCTTTCCAGACAAGAAGTTGTGTAAATACAGCATCTGCCCAGAATTTACATACTTGGTTCTGATTGGTCCACTGCAGAATTTAGCAATCAAATAATGTTTTATTATGACTATTAAACTGCATACTTATTCTTGTCTCTCATGGTCCCTCTTTTTCATGCAGTTTAGAACAGCTAATCGCCTGCAATCTTGCAACTCAAAACTCTGAGATACTGTTTGCAGTAAAAATGGTCTTAGCTGACTTGAAGTATTAATTTTAATATATCATGCTATCATTTAATTTTGCAATAATGACCAGCTCTCTATACATTTTCTCCAATATTTATGGCATATCTCTTACCCCTTCCAGCAGACTAGCAGGTACACTGCAGGATTCAGCCAGAGCTTTCTCCAGCAGCGCTTCCCAGTCCTGGTGCTTCTCACGGACACCTGAGCACAAATTCAGAGCATTTTAAAGACATAACAGATCTTCAGACTATCCTGCTGACAGATTTATGCCATTTTGCGCTTATGATGGCTTCACCATTGACATGGTATTTTGGGCCATAAGCACAGCTGTCAATAAGGCACAGGCAGCCAGAAGCAAAATGCCAGCAACCATCTGGACTCCCCCACGCCTGTACCTACTGCACTCTATTGCAGGATTTTATTAATAAAAGAAGCTTTAAGTATTAAAATGGGTCTTTTAATAATTTCAGAGGAGTAAAGGCCATGCCCATCAGCAAGCTGCAAGTCAAATAAAAGCCCCAACACAAACACCCCTCCCCCATTTCCTGAATATGCCCACAAATCGACTGCGAACAACCACCTACAGGAATTAGTACTGCGCTGCAAGCAACACAGCACTTGAAGAACATAAAGAAATATGCAAATTTGGCACTGTGTGGATGATGTGCACAAAGCTTTTCAGAAATGAGAGCATAACCTCTGCAGAGCCTAAATTCAAATCATCTTTACCTGAAAAGCCACATGTTCTCTCGAGTGAGTGACTAAATGAAACAATTATGGTCTAATCATCATAAATTAGACAGTCTCTGCTCACCCTCTGGAGGTTTCATCGGTCGACCCTGCTGCTTGCTCCATCCGATCGGGTGCAGGTCAGCGGTCATGATGTCACACCAAAAGTCGGCACGCCTGTCATCTTGGTAACCCTCATATCGCAGCAACAGCAGCTGTCCGCAGGTGGTGATTATTGTGGCCACCCAGTACGCCGTTTCTGATTCAGTACGCACACACACCTCCAGCTTCATACCAGGAGTCAGACCGGTCTCCAGGCCCTGGTCCACCTGCAAAAGAAAAAACACTAGTCTGAGCAGATGATCAGAGCAGACACACGGTCAGATGACGCCTCGTCAGTAAACTACAGGGCAGCATGGTTATACATAATGGTGAAGAGTGTAAATTTGGTCTCACAGTATCTATCAATAATTTCATTTTTTTTTTAATACTTTTGTCAAGTATTTGTGTCATTTATGTGTGTTTATCATATTTATTAGTTTTTTCTTTATTTTTATTTTTAGTAATTTCAGAATTTCAACATTTCTAACTTTCATTGACCTTTGTTACATTATTTTCATCTAATATTTATATTTTATTTAATATTTAAGCTTTATTTTAATTACTTTAAATGATTTTAATAGATTTAGTTTTAGTTAACAATAACAACACTGGTTGGCATAAAACAAGATTGCAAAAATAATTACTGTTTTACAAACACTCCCTTGTCTGCCATTGGTTGAAAACAGATAGTCCCTCTCTCAACTACTTCTTGATCTACTGTTGCTGTGCTGGGCTAGTCAGGAGGCACAGAAAATCTACCAATGCATTACTTATAGCTGTTTTTGTATATTAATTATTTCATACAACAAAAAAATTACGCACTTCAACATATAAGCACATTGCACGTCAACCATTTGTGTCAAATACTTCAACTGACATACATTTTTCATGTGAACAAATGGTTGCCTAGCTATATTATCAACATCAAATACATTCATCGACTCTGACAGCGACTCAATCTGACAGCTATAGGTCATTCAGTGACCTCTGCAGGCACTAAATCCACACTAAACCCTAGTATTATAGAATATAGACTATGATGACGGAGGTTTTTGCCCACACAATTTAAATACTTTCGGTCAGTGGTATTCTTGTCCCATGCCCTGGTTAATTTCAGACCCAGCAAATAAATTCTTTAAGATCTAAATGGTCACTTATTGGACTTACAGATCCCACGAGAATAGGAATACATCACTAATGCATAGTGAGTAATCTAAATGTTGACTTGTTTTCTTATGTGCTGCCTCTAGTGCACTCTACATTTCTATTTTTGCCATCCGACACGACAGAATGCAATGTCTCAATAAGTTGGGTATTGGTCGATTCAAACTTGATTTTTTTGAGTGATTCATTAAAAGAACCAGCTCTAAAGAGACATTCATCTATGAACCACTCTGGTAGCTCCTGCAGCAATGGCAAGGTCATGAGTTTGGTTTCCAGGGAATGCATGAACTGATAAAACATTTACCTTGAATGCAATGCAAGTCGCTTTGGATAAAAGTTTCTGCCAAATGCATAAAAAAAAAATCTACTCTAGCTGCTTGCATCAGTGTAATAGAAAAACATGTTTTCGTCACATTCGAATTTGATTAAAAGCTTTCAGCTCGGATAAAAAAAAAAAAAATTTCTGGAGATCCTAGAGATTCACTATAGCGGTGTAAAAGAAACACAGGCTGGCCCCATTTACTCACGTGTTTAAATGCATGATGTGGAACGGAAAGTGCCCCGGTTTCCTCCAGGTAGTCATCCCAGTTAAACTCTGACACATTCTGACCAGAGTCCGCATCTGAAACATTGAACGACCAATAGCTCAAACACTGCAGAGTTCATTCAGCTCTCTCCACACACAGCCTCATCACCTCACATCAAACCATATCAACAGAGCGTGAAAGTGAATGCTGATATATATAGCAATAATAGGCAGGCGCTCGTGCAAATTTTCGGGTGACCTTTGCTTGAGGTTGTGCAGAAATGTCCACCACTCTCTGTCAAGGACAAACACCGTGCCGGTGCAATTTGCATATGTGCAATACAGCTCTCAATACTGTAATTTTCAGGGTCAAAGGATGGACTATGGTTTTGTTTTTCTTCAATTTATTTAGCAACAGAGCAGAAGGAAAGAAAATAAATAGCTTACCAGACTCCAGCGCCTCAAGGCTCATGTCTGAAGCCCCCGAAGGACAATCAAACAGTTTCTACATGAATAATGAGGGAAAAAACAAATGAGGAAAACAAACACTGAAACAAAGAGAGATGAATTATGAAATTAGAATAACAATTAATATAAAAGAATTTCTGTAAAAGTATTTGCATGTGAGAGAGAATGCATGTGACAAGACAGAAACATGAGGAGACTTGCAAAAACCACATTTCACACAGCCTAGTTCAAGTGGGAGGAGGAATCCTTAGTGCGTAGCTTCAAAGATAAAAGCCACTTCTGTCACTCAGACTCCCCACATCATATCTGAGAAGCAAAAAATCCACCACACTGCCCAATATAGCTTCGCGAAATGAAAAACTTAGATAGGTAGATTTAATAATATCGCCTAAATGGCAAAGTAAAGACTCTAATAATGCAACTTTTATGGAGAGAGGGACAAAAAAAATAAAGATATTCAACTAGAAACTAGGGATGCGCGGTATATCGGTACTGGAAAAATACCGGTATATATTATATTTCAAACGGTACGATATCATAATTTTACTCAATTTGGTATTTCATTTGCTGCTGTTTGCGAAGTGCACATGTAGGTGGCAGTGCTTCCCACACTGCTGCGCAACCGGTAAATGTGACAATAGAACAACGCAATGGATCAAACAGATGAAACTCTATCAACGCACCCGAAATGAATAAATAAAGAGAACAGTAGAAGTGAAATATGGCATTACTTTGCATACAAAACAGATGACTAACGTGAACGAACTGACCTTACTGCACCTGTATGCAAGCGTTACTATAAATCATGTGTTGCCACAGAGGCAACACATCAAACCTTTTTAAGCATTTGTCGCTTGCTCATCCTGATCTTTTCAGAGAATTAAGAGATCGACAGGTGAGTGCATCATTCATAAATTCTGATTTAATTTGAACTTTTATTTAAAACTGATCAACGCACATACAGATGCAATACAGTAAGCTCAAAAGTGTATGTGTGACACGCTAGAACCAGTGAAGCTTTGGTCACGTAATATTTGCACTTGCATTTCATACAATCGAATATTAATTGAATTTGAATTAAGCAAGAGTTCTGCTATATTCATTTTAGTATCAATGATATGAAGGGAATGTTAACAGCTAATGCTAATATGAAGCAGCCGAGAGAGCGAGATTTATATCTGAGAGAGAAATAGTAACGTGATTTTGAATATTACTTTCATTGTTAGAATAACACTTTACAATAAAGCAAGATTTGTTGCATTAATTGCGTTACTTCAGTTGTATTTGTTTTTCCTTCAAACTCAGTCAAAATGTAACGTATGTTCTCGGTAGGTTTTTTGCTACATTTTGAGACATTTTGTTTGCACTATGTGTTTGCACTGAAAAGATAAGAAGATTTGAATATATTTTCATTGTATTACTTCAGTTATATATTTTTTTCTCCAACATCATAATGTAGCCTAACCTACATTCCCTGTAGTTTTTTTGTTACAGTTTGATACAAACGTATTAAGATATTTATTATTATTATTATTATTATTATTTTAATAAAATTGATTTCAGTTCACTTCTCATTTGAGGCTGATTATTTGTCACCTATGGTATCGATTTAGTATCGATACCGAGGTATTACATTCTGGTATCGTGCCGAAGCCAAAATTATGGTATCAAGCCATCCCTACTAGAAACTCAACTAAAAAGCCAGAAACAACTTTGAAAGTTCTATTTCAAACTCAACATGCAATCTGAAATGCCAGTCTCAAAAATGCAATAAGAAAGAAAATGGCTAACAAAGTTGCATTAACTCTGTCTATTCATCCAGAGCTGTCAAGCTGTCTTTGTGAAGGTTGACGTCTCTATTAAAGAGAGTCAGACATTCTCCCTGACAGCCGTTGGCGGGCCACGACCCTCCTGCTCTGCTGGGATCAACTCTTTCAGTCCACCCCCCTCCACTCCAGCACCGTCCCAGAGCCCCGGAGCACAGCTTGGGCCATGGACACAATGTACCGGGGGTCACGGTGGTCTCCAATGGGGACTGAAAAGAGCAGCCAGGGCTGTTTAAAAAGCCATGTCCCTGTCCCTCAGTATGAAGATCAACTGAACTTTAAAGCATTATGTGAAGAAATTACCCTTACAAAAAAATAATAAAAAATACCCTGGTAACGACAGTTTCCGCTCCAAAAAAAAAGCAAATTTATTGCTAGTACAATAACGGCGGGAGCTTGTATAAGCCTGTTTGGGCATCAAAATAAATAAAACTACACATATTGTAGTAACTATAGTATTTTGGTGGAAACTATGTTGGTACTACCATAGTGATTTATTTTGCAGTAAGAAAATATACAGAGATGATGGAGAGTGCAACACTTTGTTTCAATGTCTGCAACTCTAAAACACTTGAAGTATTTTTGTGCGATGCATCTTAAACTATGATATAACATTTTTTATTTTATATAATATTTGTCTGTAAACCATGTAAAATGTCAAGTACAAAAAGCGCTGCTGTTAGAGTTAACCCTCTAATTTTGTGCCATGTATTTACTGTGGAAATTCAAATTCCTTTTTCAAATTCATTATTACTATCCCCTAACCATTGCATCCTAAACATTTTAATTCAAAATGATAAAAACAAAAGGGAAACATCTGAATTTGAAAAAGCAAATAAAATAGCAATGATATCTAGTTTTTTAATAAATAAAAAAAGAAATTACAAAAATTCTAAAAGCTTTTTATCGTTTTACTATTACAGGTGCATCTCAATAAATTAGAATGTCGTGGAAAAGTTAATTTATTTCAGTAATTCAACTCAAATTGTGAAACTCGTGCAATGCACACAGACTGAAGTAGTTTAAGTCTTTGGTTCAAAATTGTGATGATTTTGGCTCACATTTAACAAAAACCCACCAATTCACTATCTCAACAAATTAGAATATGGTGACATCAGCTAATCAACTCAAAACACCTGCAAAGGTTTCCTGAGCCTTCAAAATGGTCTCTCAGTTTGGTTCACTAGGCTACACAATCATGGGGAAGACTGCTGATCTGACAGTTGTCCAGAAGACAATCATTGACACCCTTCACAAGGAGGGTAAGCCACAAACATTCATTGCCAAAGAAGCTGGCTGTTCACAGAGTGCTGTATCCAAGCATGTTAACAGAAAGTTGAGTGGAAGGAAAAAGTGTGAAAGAAAAAGATGCATAACCAACCGAGAGAACCATAGCTTTATGAGGATTGTCAAGCAAAACTGATTCAAGAATTTGGGTGAACTTCATAAGGAATGGACTGAGGCTGGGGTCAAGGCATCAAGAGCCACCACACACAGACGTGTCAAGGAATTCCTCTTGTTAAGCCACTCCTGAACCACAGACAACGTCAGAGGCGTCTTACCTGGGCTAAGGAGTAGAACTGGACTGTTGCCTAGTGGTCCAAAGTTTTGTATTTCATTTGGAAACCAAGGTCCTAGAGTCTGGAGGAAGGGTGGAGAAGCTCATAGCCCAAGTTACTTGAAGTCCAGTGTTAAGTTTCCACAGTCTGTGATGATTTGGGGTGCAATGTCATCTGCTGGTGTTGGTCCATTGTGTTTTTTGAAAACCAAAGTCACTGCACCCGTTTACCAAGAAATTTTGTAGCACGTCATGCTTCCTTCTGCTGACCAGCTTTTTAAAGATGCTGATTTCATTTTCCAGCAGGATTTGGCACCTGCCCACACTGCCAAAAGCACCAAAAGTTGGTTAAATGACCATGGTGTTGCTGTGCTTGACTGGCCAGCAAACTCACCACACCTGAACCCCATAGAGAATCTATGGGGTATTGTCAAGAGGAAAATGAGAAACAAGAGACCAAAAAATGCAGATGAGCTGAAGGCCACTGTCAAAGAAACCTGGGCTTCCATACCACCTCAGCAGTGCCACAAACTGATCACCTCCATGCCACGCCGAATTGAGGCAGTAATTAAAGCAAAAGAAGCCCCTACCAAGTACTGAGTACAAATACAGTAAATGAACATACTTTCCAGAAGGCCAACAATTCACTAAAAATGTTTTTTTTTAATTTTTTTATGAAGTAAAAGTCTTATGAAGTATTCTAATTGGTTGAGATAGTGAATTTGTGGGTTTTTGTTAAATGTGAGCCAAAATCATCACAATTAAAAGAACCAAAGACTTAAACTACTTCAGTCTGTGTGCACTGAATTGATTTAATACACGAGTTTCACAATTTGAGTTGAATTACTGAAATAAATTACCTTTTCCACAACATTCTAATTTATTGAGATGCACCTGTATACTATTTGAAGTACATTGCATTTTCTGTTTTATAGTTTTACAGTCGTAAAAGAGAACTACAGATAATGCAGTAACTATGGTAGTTTGGCAGAAACTTACCATGCCAATTTTTAAAGGGAAAGGCAGTCTAACACTCTGTTTTCATTGTCTGTAACTCAGCGTTTTTTTGTGCTGTGTGTCCTAAACTTTTAATACAATATTTTCATATTTGTCTGTAACAAAATAGTTTAGAAATCTACTAGTCCCTAACCTGTGTAAAATAACATCAAGTAGAAAGAGCGCTGTTATTATAATCTACTTTGTGTTATAAACAACAATTTTGTGCATGAATTTACTGTGGTTATTGAACTTACTTGTTCTAAATCATTATTACTATCTCTTACCCACTCCTTCCTGATTGCCTTTTTTATTTAAAATGGCAAGCATATGGAAAAAAAAGATGTACTTAACCAAATAAAAATAGCAATGATGCCTAACTTTGTCAAATGTAGAGAAAAACCTTGCATGTTAGGCTATATATCAAACATGAGAATTCTGTCATTTAACATCCATTCATCACCATGCAGCCATGTCCTTTATATTTCAAACACAAAACTTCTGCTGTCATGTTCATGCATGGAGTTTAACTGATGGTGTTACAACGTTACACGTGAAGGAATGAGGAGACCCTGCCAAACTCTGCCGCTCCAAACTAAAAACAACTTCCCTCCATTGATCAATACACACAAACACAAGCGAATTACGGAAACGAACATAAAAGACTTAAAGCAAAAAAAAAAAAGACGAAAGGAAGAACATGACAAATGACGCAGTGACCGTTATCACGTGCTCCTCCAACCTTCAGAGTTATTCGTGAAGAACGAGAGGACTTTCAGAAGAATAATATTTTTCTTGATTAGAAAAGCGGTCGGTTCAAAAGTCAAAAGCCTTTTTAATTTTTGAAGACTATCTAATAGTGAAAACTACGTGTGAAATAATGTTTTCCTGTATTTTTATTGCAGAACGAAGCCAAATGAGAGCTTCACAATGGAGTGATGGTGACTTACAACACAACTTCTATTATGTAACACGGCCAGAGAATGAAACTGTCTTCAATTTCTGAAAGTGCTTGAGGAAGCTTACCATTTTTTAAACATGAATGTTACTAAAAACACCACAAAACAACACGACCTTCTACAATAAGAATAACGCATCGACACCGTCCAAATAAACGCCATTATGAAGGTAGCGATAAATATAACCGATTGCTGATATATAATTTGATTCGTTTAGTGAGTGTGATTATAGTAATTATATCTATAGTTCGCTGGTTAAGCGCAGTGTGTTCGGCTAGCTACATATAACTGGATAATAGCATTTAATACATTCACGCCGATCACGCAACTTTCATTCCGAGAGACACATCGTGCAATTCAACATTATTAGACGAGAAACATTTTCTCGGCAGTGTTTCGCGAGGCTTTTTTGTTGATGTGAGTGCGGCTGATTTCGTGCACATGCTAAAAACGCCTGTAACCAAGTCAAGTTACTGAAACGTCATAGCTTAAGCAATAGAGCCAGGCACTCATTCGAGCGAGCACAAGTCACCTTTTTTTGGAGACGGGAAAAAAGATGCAGGCAACGCCAAATCGCTCGTTAAAGCCAAGGTTGATTCGGGAAAAGGGTGAAATACGTAAATATTTGGGAATGCATTTCGTTTCTTACCAGTGAGGAGTTTTTCAAGTCGGTTTTAGATGCCGTGTCTTTTTCCGCCTAGTCGTTCACGACCTCATTCCAATATGGCACAAAGTGTGAGTGCGCATGCGCAGTCTCTCGCGCGAGCCTCTCATCCACGAGCCCGGGATTGATATTTGTTGGCTTTCAGTGATTAAAAAGGCGAACTTGCTAACAGAAGTGTCCCACCCAAACAACACTGAAATAACGTCCATACAGCACTTTTGTTGATTATCAGAGCTTATAATTGAAATGTGCATAGACTTAACATTAAAAACGCTGGGACGCACTATTAAACGGTTGCTTACAACTGTTATAAACCTGTTCAGGTCTTCACCGCGATTATTCTGGTTTCTGTAAATTATTGGGATGAATACAATCTATAACGTTGCACACAAGATTTCTGCCTCTCTGTGGTTTTGTTCAGTAAAGTGTAGAATGTACCATTAAACAGAGCTTAATCTATCACAACTGCGCCACGCTGAGCAGCAGCTCCTCTTATTCATCTTTCTGGAGCCTTCTATGCGGAAACACTGATTTTACATTTTTAGATTTATGTATAGCATATTGAAGATGATTGATTCAAAAACTTTGTTTTAAACAAAATCTCCATTTTCCTTTTGGTGGCTATTAGGTCAATATTTCAAAACGGAGTAAACAATCATTTTAAAATAAGATTTTCTTTAAATGAGCTTTGATTAGCAGGTCAGGGATTGATATTTGTCTCCATAAATTATAAAATAATTTATCCTATAAAACAAGGCTTATCTCCTTGCAAAAAAAAAAAAAAAAGAAACTGAAACTGAAAGGCTTTTACTAATTTACTTTATTTAAAACCTTCTGATAGTATTGGTTTATACGCTTATTATCTAATCTTTTGGCAATACGATGCACATTTTTGTAAACTATGTTTTAAGACCAATTATCTTTTACCAATTTAATCACTTTTTTTTTGCAGATAAGTGAGTGGCGTTTCATCATGAAACAAACTGTGTGCATTTTCTAAAATGTTTAATGAAAATAGCTGTGGATATTAAAGTATGTGTTTTATTCCTGGTCTCAGTTATAACTACTATACAGAGTAAGATCAGAAAGTTGTAAACAAAAATGTAGCATATTTTATCACTTCTATCAGGAAATTACCAGAAAGGAAGCGATAATCAAATAATAAATGCATATTTGTTCTTACTTCTGAAATTTGTAGTTTTACAATGTGAATCAATCAGTCTTTTATTTAAAAAAAAAAAAAAAAAGGGTTTCCCGTGGTAAAACATGTGACCACTCACATGTTTACATGTATTGTCAACATGATTTTAAGCCATTTTAATACTAGTAATAGACCTTTAAAATATTATTTGCATCATAGTTACACCTGTATACTAACATGTTTTAGGTGATTCCTTTCATGTAGCTTTGACATCATCTTTCAAAGGGACAAACTGAAATTAAACAGCTCTGGTCATGTGACTGTTTACACCCAGCATGTAAAAATGTTCACATGAAATGAAGACAGTCTGCATTTTCATTTTTAGTTGCTACCTCTGTGTAAAATACACCAACAACTTTTCTTTAAGACCCTTCAACATCAAAAGTAATTTTTAGTCACGCATATTACTGGTGGATCTGAATTTGTTAAAATGCTCGGGGAAATGCTTCTTTAGGTCAAACGAGGCTTAACATGCGGTTTAAACCCAAATCCGCTTGATGGCACTAGTTTCAATCTTTTCAAATGAGTTTAAGCGGCTGTGAAGGACGAAGATGATGGCTCAGCACTGAATGAATGTCTTCCTGTCAGCTCCTTAGTAAAATTATCAAAATAACCTACATTTGAATATTGGGTTACTTATTTATTTTAAAGCCATTTTGATAAAAACTATGATTACAGTGGAAAAACTTTATAATGGATGAATGTGCAACGACATGACAGTAAAACCAAAAGTCAAAATTAAAGTTGAAGAAACCTTTAATGGTGTTGGGTTTTGATGAGTAAATTCAGTAAAAAAGAGAACATTATTACCTCAAGTAACAACAACAGTTCAGAACAATATACATATATTGTTATATACAGTAGCATACTTTATTAAAATACCAACATTAAATAATAGTACATATATTATGTATATAGATGTATATCCTCTACCCGCCAATATACTGTACCAATATACTACCTATTACAGTACCATAAAAGCAACCCTATGTATAAACAATATGTTTAGCAAGACATTCATATTTCTAGGTTTTCATATTGCAGAGGTTTTAGGTTCACCTACTCTAGACCTCCATTATTTGTAGATCCATAGTGAAAAAAAAAAAAAAAAAAAAAAACTATTCTGTGCATGCTCAGCTCAAGGTGGCAAAATCAGCATCTTATAATTACAATTTACACTGTAAAACTTGTTTCAGATCAACAAGAAAGGATAGATACAAAAATGAACCACCAAATAATCCCACAAACAAACCTTAGCAGGACATTCTATGTTCAACAATAAAATGTTGCATGAGGGAAAACAAGGAGGATTCAAGAGTGTTAAGAAGGCCACTGTTCAATCAAATTGCAAAGTCCCAGCATATTATACAGACTACAATATACAGTCCCTTTCTTTTGGGTTTCTAGAATCCCTTTATGTCTGTCTGTTTGGATGTATGATAGTAAGGGCGTTATTTAATCACATGAACATGTATCTCTATATTAGGGATATTACAATAACAAATATAGTACATCATTAAATAAAGTTTTGATCATTTGATTAAAGAAGACATAAATGCAGCATTATCTATTTGGACCATCCAGAAAGTATAACAAGTGTAACACTGGTTGAACTCCTGGCTCCTATACACAATTTTTGATTTGAGTTGGGCAGGTTTAGAGGATCCTGGTCGGAATGTCTTATTTTTCCATAATGGTCTCCAATTTGGGGTTAATGAAAGAGAAGCCAGCAAAGGCAGACTGGTCCATGGAGTCTATCAGGTTCTTGTCACTTTGAGAGAGACGGGGCTTCTCACTGAGGAACTCCCGGTCAAAATTGCTACAGTCACTGGGGGATTTCTGCAAGTAGAGGAAGAGAGATGTCAGAAAAAGTCACTTTCAAGATTGTTGAAGGGGTCATATCCTACTTCATTTTTTGTCTGGTGAAGTTCTCAGTGTCACATGATCTTTAAGAAATCATTCTAATGTGCTGATTTGGTCCTCAAAAAAATTCTAATGATCATCAATGTTCAAAACATTGGTGCTGTTTAATATTTTTGACAACGTTTAAATGACATCGATTTTTTTGTAAGATTAAAAATATCTTTCCCGTCACTTTTGATCAACTTAATGCATCCTTTCTGAATAAAAGCATTTCAGCTACCTAATGTTGTGAATCTACCGAAGGATATGCAGAGGCGTAGGTGCTACACACAGCCAAAAACGAACAAGGTTTGTAAGATTTTTCCACATTTGACTTTTATCATTAGTTGTTCTGCAGTTTAGGAATATTAGTAAGAAGAAATAATAGGGAACAGTCAACTTTCTGAATACCAAATAGGCACTGATGACGTATACTGTAAATGTGGCAATCTATTCATCAGTCTGATGTCAGTAACTTACTGAGTAAATTGTGTACTTGGACGGGGGAGGAAGTTTTGATTTCTGAAAGTTGCAGCATTTTTTCCATTGTAAATCCAACTCTTATCTCAACAGATTAAGGAAAATTTGATTGCTCATGACACGATACAACCTCTTTAAAAGAGATTTCCTGTAATTGTAATGTCATCATTAGCGCACAGATAAGGCAAAGGTTATTGTTTTATCATTAACTTCTTCACAAGTTTTCAGCCATGAACACTACACTAGAAACATTTATCACATATTTTGCTACTGCCTTTTGTTTCAGAGTACAGCAATAAGCAGTCCTTGTTTTGCATTATTTACATTTATATTGCATTACTTTGAAGCATGCAATAAATTCAGCTGTAAAATGAATCATGCATGTAGGTGAAACCTCTCTTAACGCCACTCATAGCAGTGTTATTTCAGTATTATTTATACACTATTATAGTGTTTATTAATATTTTGAATTTAGTTTTCCTTTTAATTCCATTTTGTCTATTTAGCTTTAATTTATTTTTATTTCAGCCAAGGAAGCATTTAAAAATTTTCATCTAATATTTAAATTTTATTTAAATTCAGCTTAAGGAAAACGATTTTTAATAGTAAATCAAATCAAATCAGAATCGTACCACTTTTGGCTTGAATGGGGGAGACACCTCTCGTTTCTCCAGAGCAGGCCAATTGATTGTCTTGAAGAAGGCATGTCCACGGATATTTCCCACAATACCAAGCCGTCGTGTTGGATCCCGCTCAAATAACTGAGAAAATGTAAAAGGCACAGATTGAACAACTCCATAAAGCATCAGTGCTGACAGTGTTCATTAAGATAAATCAGTGGGTCAGACTCACTTTTTCCAGCAGGTCTTTGGCCTCTTTGGTAATCCACCGTGGGTAGTGAGGTACATCCATGCGGATCGACTCGAACAGCTCGTCCTCATCATCGCCCTGGAACGGCGACTGGCCGATCAGCATCTCATAGAGCAGCACGCCGAACGACCACCAGTCCACAGAGAAACTGTATTTCTGTCCCAGCAGGATCTCTGGAGCAATATAATCTGGTGTACCACAGAACGTGGTTGCTCTGTTTTCTCCAAGCATGTTCTCTTTGCACATCCCAAAGTCTGCAATCTTAATATGTCCATCCTTGTCCAGCATCACATTGTCCAACTTTAAATCTCTGAAAAACAGACATGAAGTCCATTTGAGAAATGTAATTCATATGGACTTTTATGGCACGTTTTTGTTTAGTAATTTTCATCGTATGAAAAAGAGCAACTTTCTGTTAAATTACTTGTACATGATAACAAAAATAAACACAAAATTGAAATACAAAATTGAAAACAGTGATAATGTAAAATGTAATTACAATATATTGTAATAAAATGTATTTTAAAATATAATTTATCCCTGTGATGCAAAGCTGAATATTCAGCATCGTTACTCCAGTCTTCATTCACATGATCCTTCAGAAATCATTCTGTGTTGATTTGGTGCTCAAGATACATTTTTTATTATTATCAATGTTTAAAAAAACAGTTGTGCTGCTTAATAGTATTGTGTAAATTGTGACACATTTTTTTTCAGGATTCTTTAATGAATAGAAAGTTAATAAAACTATTAAATAAAAAAAATCTCATTGAAAAAAAAAAGATTAATACAAATAATCAAAATAAGAGTTTCTTCAACAAGGAACACTCATTTTACCTGTATATAATTCCTTTAGAATGAAGGAACTGTAGTCCACAGATGATTTCAGCAGAATAAAACCTGTGACAAGAAACAGATTTGACCACTTGATATTGTTTCACAAAATTACACATTATTTCTTGATTATGAAAGATAAACAATATAGATATGCTACAGCAAAAACAGTTTTGAGATCATTTATTCATAACAGATGTCACTCACGTGGCTCTGTACAAATCAAAACGGCCCTTATCCTGAATGTGGAACATCAGATCCCCTCCATTCAGATACTCCATCACAAAGAATAAGCGCTCCTATTGGTAAGCACACATATCATCATCTTTATTGAGAGATTGAGGATTGTGACAATATATTTTACTGGAAAAATGACCACAACACATCATTCTAAAGCAAATGATCTCGGTTAGATCTTTGTGTGAGCCTGTCAAACAAGGAAAATCTAAGCTGACGGCAAGGCAGTTTCACATAGCACTAAGTATTTTGCGTTATTCCTCTCAAAACATTTCTGGACTGCACAGACACATTGATAAGCTATGCTTCAAAGCTGTATGTTCATGATATAGCATGAGCTCTCAAACAGAACCTGATATTTTGTGTTTACAACATTCCATGTCATTCTCATAATGTCTGACGTCAGACCCACTGTCCCTCACACATGCCAAGCAGACTGATGTGTTGATCAAATCCCGACAGTCACGGAAACTGAGCATGTGTAACGGGGGGGAACGAGTTCTTCAGCATACATTATGACAATGGAAACAAAGCTTTGTTCCTGCAATTGCTTTACTGTAGCCATTGATTTGCGTCATTTCACAGGAAGAAATTTCACTTGCACAACCACATTCCATATTCATCTGTAACTCTAATTCATTTAACTTTTAGCAACACTTAAAATAAATATTAGACATATAATGCAGTCTTCTAGATAATCATTGCAACTATATTTGGGACATATTAGTGTATGTCTTTGTATAGATTACTGTTTAAAAGTTTGGGGTTGGTAAGATTTTTTTAATGTTTGAAAGAAGTCTCTTACGCTCACCAAAGCTGCATTGATTTGATCAAAAATACAGTATAAACAGTAATATTGTGAAACATTACTTCAATTAAAAAAAAAAAAAAAAACTGTTTTCTATTTTAAAATGTTTTAGAATGTAATTCATTCCTGTGATGGTAAAGCTGAATTTTCAAAAATCTTTTTTTATTGTCAATGTTGAAAACCACACATTTTTTTCAGGATTCTTCAATGAATAGCATTTATTTGAAATAATAAAAATCTTTTGTAACATTATAAACATATTTACTGTCACTTTTGACCAATTTAATGCATTCTTGCTGAATAAAAGAGACCCCAGACTTTTGAATAGTAGTGTATGTAACACGTTATTATTTGGAAGAACGCTCACCTTTGACTGAAAGGTGCAGTAGAGGTGTGTGAGGAAAGGGTTTTCCCAGGCTAACGCTAACACTCTTTTTTCCACCATTGTGCACTCAACGTCATCGTCCATAAGCACCACATCCTTCTTCAGGGCCTTTACAGCAAAATATTCTCCCCTTCCTCTAAGCTCAGCGAGCATCACCTGACAGAACATGGAAATTGTTTAAAGAGAGGACTTCATAACAATACAATGCAGAAATCTGTATAGTGTGTGTTTCTTACCTTTCCAAAGCTGCCTTTGCCTAGTACCTTGTGGAACACAAAGTTGCTTATGGAGACGCGGGGTGTGATGTTGGTGCTGGGAGGGGCAGGGGTCGTATCGTCCCACAGTTTTCCAAACTGAGAGCCCTCCGCTAATATTTATAAACACAAATATACATATACACAAATGCCCACACATTAATAAACACAAGACAAGGTTATAAAACTAAAAAACTAAAAGCTAGCTAAAAACATATCTAGTATTTGAAATAAAATAAATGTTAACTGAAATAAAATAATATATAAAAACCTGTATTATTTTAGCCAGTTCTTTAACATTTCTTATTTTGATTTAGTTTAACTTTATACTAAAATAACTAAAACTAAAACTCAAAATAAATACTTCATCGATATAGATATATATATATAAAAAAATAAAAGAATGACAAAAACACCACAAAATTACTAAAATAAAAATGAAAGCTAAAATATTCAAAATAAAATAATATAATATAAAAAAGGAAAACTATTTTAAAATATGTATAAAAACTATATAAGTATCTCAAAAATAGGAAAATAACACTCAAACAAGATACTTTTCTTTAGATTTTCATTAGCGGCCGCAGAAAGTGAATTTGAGGAGAAGTGATTTCACTAAAACGCACAGTGACACCAGCTGCAAAAATGACTCAGAAATGACACGGGTGAGAAAAACTATTTCTTTGTAGATGCCACTTAGTTTGATATTTTGTATTTAATTAAATTTAATTGACGCAAGTTTTAAATGTGACGTAACTGTCCAAATATGTTTTGGGGCCTCTTTATATTCAAATAAAATCAAAGCTAATCTAATATAAGGTACCAAAGCTAAGGAAAGCAATAATGCAGCAGGAAATATGCAGTAATGCAAACTCACCACTAGGGAGGTTTTTATCTATGGCTTGATAGATTCCAATTTCTGACAGAGTGGGATCTGGACGCTTTGTGGAAGATTTCTAAACATGATCAATGAAAAAGTAAACATGTTAGATTTTGTCTGCTTTATTTCTGGGAGTTTGTTACACACTGATGCAGAGAACAGCATAATGCTATGTATGAACCCATGAAAACACAAAAATAATGTGATCTTTTATGTTTATAAAATAAAAATGTTATTGAAAATGTCTTTAAAAAAGCCAAGGTTGACTTACCAGGCTAACTTGAGTCAAAGCCTCAGCCAGGAGCTTCTGGTTGATTCCACAGAGGTTGGCAACCTTGGTCTGGCATTTATGATGAACGTTCATACTACATTCTGAACAGAGAGAGTTAGTTGCATTAGATATTAACAGAGGAAGAGACAGAGAAGAAACAAGAAGACATTGAGAAAGAAAGGGAAAAGACAACCATCAACAAAATAAAATTTTCCTTACCTTCACACTTGAGGCCTTGTCTGACCATTCCCCACAGTAGACTCCCACAGTGGTCACAGAAGGTAGGGCTCATGTAGTTATTGGTCTTGAAGCGATGTGGCATGTCAATCTTAAAGCGCTCCTTCTGAAACTGCAGATGTACAAACAGACCATAAGTACCAGACTGAATCAAAATGCTTGTGGGCACAGATGCAAAATCTACAAGGCCTCATGGTGCCCCTTTCCTATCCTCATGGATCCCAGAGCTGCCCACTGTCCATCAGAGACTCTCGACCAAAGTACCGCTAAACAACTTTTCATAGTCTCTCCATGCCAAGATGTTGAGCATTGACGTTGGATGTAAGAAGCTAGAATGGCCTGTGTTTAGTTTAGTTCCCCCGACATATCTGTGACACGGCTGCTCTACCTTTACAATGTCATGGCCTTCTATTGATTACTGACAGACTCTGATCCTTGCTCAGTTTGCTATTGGTATTGGAAACAGAAGAACTAGCCCTTTGGAACTGCAAGTGAATGTTTCTTTCTTGAAAAAAGTCCTTGTTAAAATTTGACCCAAAACGGTTAAGGCTGGCATCAGAGAGATGCATGTAGTAGCATATTAATGGATTTACTGTAGATACTTTCTTATGATATTTACAGTGCAAAGTTATAACATAATCATATATTATAATACTCATTTACAATAGAAATAATAATATTATTTATAACTATATATATTTTTCCCCATAAAAATTGGTTTCAGATCCTTTAACGGTTGGCAGCCTCCCTATAGAACTACTTTGCACCCTCTCATGGTCACGGACCCCTTGCTGATCAAGTGTGTTTCTAGAAAACTAATGCTTACCACTGTATCTCGACTGTTGGTTGCTGTTCCTGTGCATCTCCCAATGATCTTATCAATGCACTTCTTGTGAATGGCCGCATTGCATTCTGGAAAAGAGCAAGGGGGAAATAAGGTGTAATGTGTGCAAATTACTTTTTAATTAATTTAATAGTCTAAAATATCTTACAAAAAATAGATTTCAAAAAGCCCATTATGTTAATTCCGCAGGAGGATCATTTATGTACCACACAGAAAAAACAGGTCAAAATGTAACATTAAACGACAACAAATCGACTAACGTGTATAATGTGTGTTCTTACTGAGAACCAGATGGGAGTGTCTACAAAGCTGTGAAGATACTTACGCCTACATTTGTAGCCCTGCTTGTTGAGACCCCTGGAATGAAAAAAGAGTGTGTTGGAATATTGATATTTGTACACAGCGGGTGATAATGGACTGTTAGTACACAAATGGTATAAATTTCAAACTCTTATTAGGGAGAATCTGGAGCACTGACTCTCTCCAACACATATACATTTATATACTTGTACACCGCGTGAACAAAGCACTAAGGCATAGCAATCTGTCTCACAATGCACAGGAAGGAGACAGCCCGAGGGACTCTGCTGAGGCGGCTGAAATATCTGAGGAAAGTCCAAGTGCGCTTGCGCACACAAACACAGATGCTATCCAATACTATGACTTACAATCACACACACACACACACTAAGATTATTGCTGCCAGACTCTTTCGGCTGCTTAAGATTACTTTCATTTATTCCTACGTGAGATTTCTGATAGTGATGAATTAATATATTGTTGCATCTAATGTTAGTCATGTAGTTACTGACTATTTATGATGCATTTTTTCATACAAAGTGACTGATCTCACTGGATCCCATCTTCCTGGACTAACCTGTTATAGAACGGCAATTATGGACTATGCATCACTTTGACTGAGAAGTACCTTGCTTAAGGGCACATCAGAGCTGCATTGTAATCTCAGTAATTCGTCAGTTTCTGGGTCATTCCAATTTGGTATTGAACCTGCAACCTTTTCTTTCACAGCCTAGATCCCAAACCATTATGCTACTACTATCCATTAATAAGCACTGCTGTTGCTAATACTTGGACTTAGGGATCTGAACAAGCTAACTCCAAAAATTCAAGTATTGTGCATCTAAATTTTCCTGTATTGTTTTGCTGTGGAAATGATACCTCTTAAAAATCTATTCAGATTTACAATTTTTGAATGGTGGATTTTAGAATGTGAAAAAAGTGCAAACCAGAAAAAAAACACATTTATATACTAGTATTTCTATACTGTTTATATACTAACCACACGAACTCCCTGCACACTGAGCAGAAGGTGGGCTGTTTGAAGAAGGTGGCTGTGAACTCATGGTTCTTGATAAAGTGAACTTTGGCCTGTTTGATGGCTCCTCTCCTCCTGTTTATTGTGAGAATGCCGTCGTCCTCTTTCCCAGTCACAGACTTTGATTCTGTAAAGCAGGTCAAAACAGGGTCTTTTGAAATAGACAATTTATTTATTACTCTTTACTGAATTAAAACTTTATTTCAAAATTAATATGAAATTACATTGCTATATGATATTTCACCCAAAATTAAATATGATAGAATTGTCAGAATTTTCATTCCTGGAATAAATGGGGTATTTATTAGTACCACTGGCTTTAATATACTAAACATATTTATGTGGTGTATAATGACCATTCTGTTTATGGTGCCTTCAGCATTTTTATAGATCACTATCAACTCATTTCCTGCAGAAGTAACAAAGCTAAACAAAACTCTCATGGGTTGAGATGGATTGTTTTGCCCTCTGTGTGTTGCCACAGAGTGTATGTCACAATATTTGACACCATCTATTGCTGAGTTCAAAGACAAGTCTTGACAATATATAATAAACATTCTTACAGTAAACACTGGTAGTACACAGTGAGATACAAAAAGCAAATCTGCTATAATATTAACATAATAAGATGCCAGAAAAAGGACCAGCATGAAAATATGAGTAAGATGCATGAGTAACCAAAGACAAGCTAGATACCAGCTGACAGGACTAAGCTGGTATCTGAGGGTGGTGAGATAATGGAAAAAAAGAGAAGAATTTAAAGAAACGGGAAAACCAGAGTGGAACAAAGGGAAGCAAAGAGAGTAGACACTACTTATAAAAATAGGACTTCCATAGTTTTAAATTAAGGTTTTAAAAATATTAGTTTTTGCTAATCAGGACATAACTTGGGTCAGAAAAAGTTCTCTATTCATCTAGTCATCTATTAAAATAGATTTAAAAAAAAAAAAAGGTTTGGGAAAATCACCACCGTTATTACTGTTCAAAAGATTGGGTTCAGTAAGATTTTTCATTTTTTTGAAAGAAATAAATACTTTTAATCAGCAAGGATGCATTAAACTGACCAAAAGTGACTGTAAGCACAGTTATAAATGTTATATGTATGTTTGAAAAGATTTATATTTCATATGATTTCTGAAGGATCATGTGATACTAAAGACTGGAGTAATGGCTGCTGGATTCAGTTTTGCCATTACAGCAATAAATTACATTTTAAAATATATTGAAATAGAAAGCAGTTATTTTTGAAAACTCTAATAATTTTTCAAAATATTACAGTTTTTATTGTATTAGAAAAAAGTTGTTTTAAAATTGTAATAATATTTCAAAATATCTTCAAAATACAGTTTTTACTGTATTTCTGATAAAATAAACAAAGCCATGATGAGCATAAGGGACATCTTTCAAAAACATTAGAAAATCTTACTGACCCCAAACTTTTGAACAGTATATACATTTGCGTGTACCTACCTAAGTCTGAACCCTCTACGAAGAACTGGACAGACATCATCACCTTCCCAGAAGGCTGTAGGTCGACCCAAAATTCGGCACAGCCATTTCCTTTTTTGCAACGCTCGGCAATGACAGAAACCCCAACTGTTGCCTCCGATAAAGCCTCCTCTGCTGTTTTCATCAGGACCACCTGTATGACACGGCCTTCATAGATGTGTGCGTCAAATGTGGATTTCCATGCAGGGTACATAGTAGGCTTCCTCTGGACCAGTGTCTTCCCCCGCTCTGGGTGGACAAAGAGAGGAAGAAATGCTAATGAAATTATGGTCCTTCCTAAGTTACCCTGTTTAAGCCAAATTCTGAGGCAGCACTGCATACTGTTTATCTTTTGTGGAGTAGACAATCTCACAATGTGAATTTTATCTTGCTCTGTTTAAAAGCCTCACTGACCTGTGCTGAGCGATTCCTTCATCTTGATGGCACAGAACGGTTCCTCAGTCATAGAGGGAAGCTCTCCCAGATTAAAATCATTGAAGGCAATCCGCAGGAACGGAGCCATGGTGAGAGATCACTCTGCCTGCATACAAAAGAAAAAAAATGGATGAAGTTCATAGCTTGCTGGAGGTCGGCAGACATCTCTCACTCAGAGAAAATGTTTTTTCTCATCAATAGCAGAAACATAGCTTGCTTTGACAAAACACTTTTTAGGCAGAGATAAGCAGTGATAGGCAGAGCATTATAATGGAGTATTTTTTAAAATGATATGTGTGATGTAGAGATCTGTGAGAATAAATAGTGATCAGTTCATTCTTTCTGATATACAGTGGAGAAATTCTGAAATGTATAAATATTTCGTAATTCTGAAATTGTTATGCTGAGAATATAATTTGTAATGACAAAATCTAAAAAAAAAGGGAAAAAAAATTAAAACAGAAGCACATTTATTGGACTCCAACATTTGAATATTTTAGATTTTACACAAAAACCTCAAAAAAGTTGTATGGGGAAAAAAATTATGTTTTTGAAAATAATCTCTTATGCTCAACAAGGGTGCATTTATTTGACTAAAAATATAGTAAGAACAGTAATATTGTAAAATATTAATAAAATTTAAAATAACTTTTCTATTTTAATATATTTTAAAATGTCATTTATTGCTGTGATGGCGAAGCTGAATGGTAGTGCATATAACAACTATTCATAAAACCCTCAAGATTTGCTAAAGTTTCAGGATTATTGCTTCAGCTTCCTATTGTGAAAAGCCAATACTTGTGAAATCTACTTTTTTTGATGGTTCTGCTTACATCACTTTCATTGCTGCTGACTAGCTAGTTTTATTTTCCTAATAGACACAATTGCAGTAGAAGCTAAATAATGTGTTATTTTTCATAGCCACATCATTTTCCAATCCCACCCCTCAAGTAGGACCAGATTCCTGCTGGAATTACTGAACACACAATGGCTCACAGAGCTTTGACAGGATTCTGGAGCACAACTGGCTAACTGCAGACCTTTTCTTGGTTTCACAGTTTAATCACAGGGATTAAGAGTTCAGATACACACTGCACACACAATGGAAAATGAAGTGAATGAAAAACACAAACTGCAAGTGCAGTTTGTATAGCCTATAGTAAATCTGTCACCAACCTTGTACTTATTTAAATCATTTTTAAGAAATTTATGCAACACTAACAAGATCAAAATGGACTTGCAAAAATTGTTTGTTATCAAACAGGTGTCCTCAACACCCCACTCATCTGTCATTGGTCAGGCAAACAGACAGCTCTGCCAAAAACTTAAACCATTGACTGAATCAGTGTTGCTGCTGTCGGGCAAAGCTCAAACAAACAGTTTTGAAAGTACCACAGAGCCACAGTGTTCATACTTTTCAGGAAAATCAACCTACAAATGGCTTACTCATGCTGTAGTTGCATATTAAGTGCTTTAACACTGAAAAAATGGCACATTTTAACTTAAAACACTGTTGAAGCAGCTTTCAGCATCTTTATCTCTGCCTCATGACTGATCGCTGAAAGACAAAATGTAGAGCAGATGAAGTGGGACCATTTGTGACACCACACATGACGGAGTGCTGAGAGACTAGATAAGATGTATCCATTTGCTGATCTGCCACAGTTTGAGGCCAGCGGCTCCACACCCACAAAGTGCTGAAGACAATCAGATGAGTGACAATGACTGCAGATCAGGCAAACAGAAACATAAGTCTGTGTAGGTAACAACATAAAATGACAGAGGACTTTGTATGTGGGCATTTCAGTCAATGTGATTGATAAAGAATACATATGCCACAACCCAAAACACAAAAGGTTTCATTGGGAAAACCTGTGGTTATGATATTATGCTCTCAAACACTTGGTGTTCCAAAGCGTAGCAACTGCATGCCCTAAAATTGTTCTAAAACTGGATGGTTTTGAACTAAATCTGTGTCAAACACAATATTAAATACCGATACAGAGTTTCTGAAGGTTGTGACAGAGCCTTGCTCCACAAATTATATAATACTCCATGAATTATATCATAATAAAATGGTAAACTGAGATAATTGGAACCAGCTTTAAAAGCTCCCACACAAACTCTCAAATAAAAAGGGAAAAAAATCTGGTGATATTTGTTTTTATCTTCTCTATTCTACATGGTGATGATGTGTTGTATATTCAAACGTGTGCATCTATAAAAGAGTGAGAGTGAGAAAGATTAAGGATAATCTGGGACCACACACACATAATATGACAAAAAATGCATTAATATCATCTAATGAAACACTTACTCAGTCATAAACCTCTTACACTCAAATGCATATGACTACAGAAAAAAAAATGTTTCCCTGGAGAGAGTGGAAAAAATGAGCCCATGCGGGAAGGGAGGGGATGGAGAGAAAATGAGGAAAAACTAGAAAGGGGGAGGGAAGAAAGAAAGCATTGAGCAGCATACTGGAAGTTCAATGTGTTTGCTAAAAATCCAGACTGTTAGGCTATTCAAATGCATGACTGACAGCCTTACTAATGTAGTGCATCCATCACTCCATGTCTACAAATCATGTTTTAGGTGTACATAAAACACGTCATTACTGCAAGATTTCATCATTGATATTAATATGAAATGAATTAGTGTGTCCGGTGTGTGTGTCTTTTCAGTAGCCTCAGTTCCCTCAGCGGCCCATTAATCTGTCAAGAGAGGTCACCTCCCTCACACCCAGACCGGTTGCTGCTTAATTAACACACATCCCTCTGGTATGCCTATGTAGACGAGTGGTAATGTGTGCATGGCACTACATTTAACTCTTATGATGCTAAAACTGGTAACCACCACGCTTCTGTGCTAAAGAAATGAAGTAATGTATTATGATCAGATTACATAAAAGCAATTAAGGTAGAAGGACGAAGAACTGACAGATCCTCACTAACACTTAAAGCAACACTTCATCTTAAGTAGATGTAAAGTATCATTTTTCCATGTTAAATAATTTCTTCTATCTCAGTTTAATGTGCAAAGATAACTATGAGTTAATGAGTTAACTTAGTTGAGTTAAATGAGTTACTTGTGATTTCCCCCCAAAATGGTAAACAAAGTGTCCCATTTTGCACTATTTTATTCTTTTTTTGTAATACAAAAAAGTACTGTTCACACTGAAGACACCTAACAAATGTGAGTTGAATGTTCCACTTTATCATTGCTAATTTATGTTCCAGTAATATAACATTTCTGTTGTATAATATGTACATGACAAAAAAAGTCATTTTTGGACACTCGCATTGAACTTGGACTCAAGTTAGACAACATGCTAAAGCAAAACAGACAAAAGATGCAGGATTGTTTTGTTTGTTTGAGCAGCCAGTAGACTATGTCATGAAGACACTTTCAGTGGCTATCAATCTGATGCACTCCATATTTTGGATGATTGGCTGTTCACTGCAGATGTCACATTTTCAGGTGTACATGCTCCAGAGTTATAGACTCTGAGATGACAGCTGAGCCTGATATAAACTGGACTGGATTTGTTTAGTCAATTCTATAATTCTAAACCTACTCTAAAACTCTTTTTAGTTTGTTGAACTAGCTTTGTGTAAAAGGCCACAAACCAGCCAACCAATAGCGTAGTTTTGGGATGGGGCTTTCTGTTTGGTCAGCCAATAGCAGTCTGAGAGAAGTGTTCAGGAAATATGAATGAAAACCCATGTTAGTGCAAAGTTACACTTATCTTTTTGATTCTTTCTTTCACACACATTATAAATTTTACAACTTCATGTTTCTATGTTCACTGAGATAAAGGTAAACATATTGGGCTTAATTTGAGATACTAGAAGCACTGTTACTGATCTCACTTTTATAATTTTATGATTCACTGATTTCACTACTCATTTTCTCGCTCTACTGTTTCTAACCTTTCACTGGTTTTATCTATTGGACACATTCTGTTTTTCTTTCTGTGTGATATTAGTCTCAGCTCACACAGGCTGTGTCTGTTCTGGAGATCTGTCTCTGTGTGCGGGTGTTTGTGTTCAAGTAATTGGTGAGAATTACAGTGCGTAGAGCAAAAAAGACTCGCTCTGTTCGCTGTCCTGCACCAGACAGCTGTTCCGCTCGCCTTTTTTCTGAACTTCCTACACAGTCTCCAAACAGTTCTCTCTCAATACTGGGCAGGAAACATGCACATATATTTCAGATGATCTCACTATAAAACAGATTAAATGGAGACCAGGTTGAAACTTAGGAATAGACTAGAAAAAAGCATTTTAACAGCATTTCACCTTCAACGCAGAAAGTACACAAGTCTGAATGTGAAACTTAAATCTGAAGCATAAAAGTAGCATTGAAGTAAGTTATATCTTATATCTTAGATCACTGGAGAAGATATGTTGGTAAGAAAGACACTTTGACTTTAGCTGGTTGTTGTTATAGTGTAAAAAAAAAAAAATAACAATTTAACTATTTTGACTAACAGTGGTTTGAAAACATCTATATATTTTAGTCTAGAGAATGCTGTGTACTTAAGATAGATAACACAACTGCTGTTCCCTAAAAAAGATACTGTTGTAGAATTAGAAAGTGCTTTGCACTGCAGGATCTTTCATTACTATGGTCTTCATTTCATGGTATCGTACTCGCTTGCATAATAGGCATGAGAAAGGGTAGATTGTCACTTTAAGTACAGAGCAGAACAAACAAACAAGTTATTTTGGAAAATGAGGCTATGGTCATGCTATGGTGTGGAATGAACGTATGGGGAATGAAATGTTCCACAAGTACAAGTTTAGAAAGAACGTGTATATGGTGCAGGGAACCTGAGAGTTTATAAGAGGACAGCCATGATTCAAAGAACACGGGGAAACCTGTCAGTCCGGATGGTGCAGTTGCATTTTTCTATCACACTTGTGAATGTATGTATTCATGGAATTACACACATACAGCTGAGTTTGTCAGAGTTAAAGGCACCATGCTGCCGTTTGTACTTTGCTAACATGAAGCAAAAATAATCCCCAGCTTCCCAAAATCCCCCTCTGTGCATAGCAGTCTTCATAATACAGTTAAGCAATGCAAAATCCTCAGTTTGAAGTCAATAAAAAAACAGTGCTTGCAATCCATTTTACTTCCATAATGTAGCACAATAATGTGAAATAGGATGTACAAGAAAAAAAGGGACAGACTTGATCGAGAACTTTTTTGGATCGTAAAAATTGGCTCCTGTATGACAGGTGATCGGAGGGGAGAGTTTGAAAAAAAATAAATAAATAAATAAATATATATATATATATATATATATATATATATATATATATATATATATATAGATATAGATATACATATATATATATATGATAGATATAATAGAAAGTAAGTATTTATTGAAATAAAAAAAAAATTCATGACATTTATAAAGGTCTGTTATTATCAATTAAATCTCTTTCAGTCTTTGCTAAATAAAATGACCAATTTCTTTCAAAAAATAAAAAATATATCTTTCTGATGCCAAACCTTTGATCAGTTTTATTTTCAAGTAAAACAAGATATTCACATTCAGCAGCAACTAAAAAGACTTCACTTTATCTTATCCATCTAATCAGGGTTAGAATAAGAAAAGTAAAACTTACATACAAGAATGGAGCCAGACCTGAATGAAAGTTTTTTTTCTTCACTATATCATTAATATCAGTGACATTTCAGAGGAAGATCATGTTACCTTGATTTAAGGAACACAGATATTTTCTTTGGACTAACATGCATCAATGAATCATCAACAATATGACAAGGAACGTCCATTAAAAAAATAAATAGTGTTATTTTTCATTTCATGTTAAAAATCTACAACACAACCAAGAACAATAAAATGCTTATCCTTTTAAAACAGGAAAATCTAGTCTTTTTAGCAAATACAAATAAAAATTTGCACTCCTTATTTTAGCAAGCGAGATCTAGAATAAATTGTAAATGTCTGCAGGTGAGTTTAAGCAGTTACCGATCGGTGGATACAAGAACAAAAAAGTAATTGTGTGAGTGTTGCATAAGACCAAGCAAAACCATTTCTTCTCTACACATGTCATAGGGTTAGTGGGTTAAAATAAAACACATCAAGGAAGCATTTGTGCACAGAGAGAGTGACAAAGTGAGGGAGAGAAACATGGAGAGCGAGAGATCAGTGACTTCAAGGTCAGATGAGTGCTGAGTGCCAATGTGACATTCGTTTTAGTGTAGCATTGATTTCTCACCCCTCTCTTCCCTTAGGCTAAGAAACAAGAGACCCTATGCTTCTGTCTTTCTCGCTCTCGCCTATAACACACACACACACACAAAAGCATACAATGGTTGGTCAAGGTTAGTGTGGAAAAGCCAATTCCTCTCTGAAACAGGGCTTACTGTGTGACTGCCTGTTTGTGTACAAATGTGTGTGTGCTATAAAAGGGTTCAAATCCGCTCACTGCAGTGTTTTGGACCAGAATTCTGGGCACACAGATATACATGTGCGTGTGTGCGTTGGTATGTTGACCTAAAGGTGAAGCTGAGCTTGCCTCTGTCTGTCTGTGCAATAAGAGCGGTGTCTATTTCTGCCTTGTGCACACTTCACAAAAGCTTCATTAATCCAAGACCAACAGAGAGCGGCCTGTGTGCTCGCTACCATAAAAATACCCTGTTGCTGTTGCTGTGTGTTCAAAACGATACAAGACAAAATGAGTAATGACATGGAAAATGTACAGAAAGCAAACAATACTGTCAGGTATTGTGCTCTGAGCCTCTTTACAAAACAACTTTGTGCTATATTTGTGTTTGCTGAGGCACTATAATGGAAAAAACTCAAAACAAAGCCAATGATAGGTTTGAACGCTCCTAATGGTGTTTGCTTGTCCTGCACGTTACAGAAACAACACTGATGTTGACAGACGTGTGGACGCGCACCATCATCGCTACATTCTTCTCCCCTGCAGTTTGGTAGATAAATAATTTAGAGGAGGTGCATGTTGTTGATTAAGACCTTTACTAACATGTGCCTTCTGGCTGAGAACAATGTGTTGATTGGGTTCACTGTATAGGTTGTGGATGTATAGTAGAGACTGATGACATACAAGAATTCATTATACAATGAAACAAAAGAGCAAAACTACTGCAGTCTCTGGTTAATGTCAAGAACAAAACACCCAGTGAGAATGTGTGAAAGAAAAAGAAAAAAAAAATGGTGCAATATGGTGGCTTGTGTGTGTGTGCTTGAAAAGGAAAGATTAAAAATGATTAAGTCTGTGGTTAGTAAGAAAATGGTCCAATGCAGTGTAGCCAAGTCAAAAAAGAGAAGCTCAGTTTCATTGAATTTTAAGCAGGGATGCGCAATATATCTGTGTCCGTATTTTTATTAATGACCAATATTGACATATCTGTTTTATTTTTATTATCTGTCTTGGTCAAGTTGCTTTAGAAAATTTGGCTCAAAATGTTTTATATGCGGTACAAACTTTCAAATTTAAATTTGAACTTTTGAAAGAGCACTCTTAAAGTTTTGTTTTTCATATTTGGAGCTTG